>OX637649.1:6032832-6632832 GCA_951802225.1 Euspilapteryx auroguttella | reverse complement strand
GAAATACAAACATTTTGACATTGTATAAGTAAGTATATGTATACTCTTGGGTAGACAAAGATATTATGTGTACCTTTAACATACGTAGGTAGTGCTTCATACTCTCTGTACAACATGTAAAAATGATTGTCGACATTCTTATTGCCACTAAGAACAGCAATTAAGCTTCATAATAAGATAATTTGTCGCGCCATTTTTTAATCATTTGCATTTTCATCCAGACTTTGACACCGAAGCCATTTTTACACGTAAAGCTAGAAAGGTGCATCAAAAATATAATAACTTTCTAAATTAAAACGCGACGGCTGCAGTTTTTTTCCAACACTCTTCTTTTATTAGTCTTATTAAAATACCCTTTGTTTGATCAGAATCCTATGGTCCCGATCTTGTTTATTAAATTCCTCCGCGAATGATTTTAAAACTAAAAAAAACTTCTAGTAGCTGCACTTATTAGCAGCCTCAGAGGCTGTGTAGGCTTGCATTTTCTACAAAATAAAACTGGTCAAAAACAAGCGAGTTTGAGGACTGAAGGTTCCGTATTGTGTTACTTAAATGTTTTTGAACGGAATGGAGCGCGGGACTTTAGAAAATTTTGTAAGGTTTCAGTGGTGATCAATGATCATAACTTAAAAACAAAAACCTTAAAATACCTTTAGGTACACAATATTTATTACAGACCTATTTAGTATATCAATAGGTATTAATGCTTGTGAATTTACTCAACGATTAAAAAGATCATTTAACAGGGTTTGGTACCGCAGTGTTAATTTTTTGCGGAGTAATTTTAAATATCTTTTTCTATTTTAATTTGATTTAGTCGGAATTTATTGTCTATAAAACAAAAATCTATCTAGATAAATATAAAAATACTTTAATTTTGTAGTAAAAAAATAAAAAATGTACTCATTTCAAATTTAATGTAGTAAGCCATTTGCTAAAATAAAAATACAGTTGGGTGGGAACCCTAAATTTAAAACAAGAAAATAATCATACGTCAGCTGTGGCTTTAGCTAGTTCTGGGGAAAAATGAGGTTTTCTGCACAGAATATTAAAAAATGCTGAATATTGCAGCATCGAGTTCAGCTTCGAATTATTACCTCTAAATTTGGTAAATTTTCTTTTTTAAAATTCCGTTATTAGGCAGTTAAAAATTATTTTAGGCAGTGCAATAATTATTTTAGGCAGTGCAAAGAGGAAGGTGCATGGCCAATCATTTCCATTCATTGGAACGACTTCGGAAATTATATTATGCTAGCTGCGTTAAAAACTTTTTTCGCAGTGTGATGTTTTTTACCTAGTTTAGTTCTACAGAATTAAGGAAAAGCAATGGAATACTGATTCATGTAAATTCAGCAACCATATTTCATTCCGAAAACTTCCATTGTTTCACCGGTTTTTTAATTAAGAACCCTGATAGAGTGACCTGGCATTATGAAAAAATGAGGAAAAAAGTCTTATTTGGACTTTTATCTTTGTCCTCGAAATCCTTTGGCAGAACGAGCGAGTTCTCTTAAAACAAGGTCTTATGCTTGGATTAGCTGTTGGTACCACGTTGACATGCTTTATTACGGAAGGCGTTTTTTTTAATTTAATTTTATGCTACTAGTTAAGCTTTATAACTGAAGGTGTATTTTTTTAATTTACATGAATGCTCCTAATGCTGTTTTTTTTTCTCAAACATGGTTCTAAAAAACTACGGCAGAGAAATAAATTATGCGTAAATATGGAAACCAAAGGGTTACGGCTTTTTTGCTTAATTGAATAAGAGATGCTAAGACAATCAATCAAAATATGCAAAATTAATGAAAGATAATTCACTCTTGAAAAATTATTAAAAAAGGAATTCGAGAATTTCCCACGCGAAATAAATCTGAAAAAAAGCTAAAGCTTCGGATACTCCTTAGAATTCATATATTGAGCAGCTCTCATAAAGCAAGCCAATAAGAAACAAAAAAAGCCTGAGGTAAAGTTAGTATGATCTACCTACCTACCTACCGCATGAAACTAGACCCAGACATCAACCCTCCCGCGGCAAAATGCTTTCGATATAACTCCAGGAGACGCCCCCTAACGACCTCGTCTCATTCAATGCTCCCTTCATTATATTATCCTACTCCTTTTCGTGAATTTTTTTTTAATGCGAAAAATACTTAATGAAATTGGCAAACGTTTTAAAAATACAACATGGCATCCTGGCTTTCTTTTAATACTAAAAGAAACAGATTTTATGAATATTTTTCCACCGAATTATATTTGTTAAGAAGAATGTTGGTACTACGTAGTAGGTACACTTATTAATTCCATGGTAAGTATTCTGATTTATTTTTACTTTTTTAATTTGACGGTGAAGGACACAAGTCTGCATTTCAGATATAAGTTGACTAGGTCACAATTTGAACAATTCAGGGTTTAAAACAGGTTTTCAAACAAAAATTATTCTAAGCTTCCATAAAACGGTACGCAATTTTTACTCAACTCTGTGCTAGCATTACAAGAAGTAAAAAAATTCATTCGCTTGGTATCTTCGCCCTTCCTCGCCAGATCTGTGCTAGGCCAGTTTGAATCGAATGAATTTCTGTTGACATCACAAATGTTAACTTAATCCGATGAGTCATTTCGCAGTGATTAGTACAATTAATCCCGGCAGGGGGCGGAGCAGAGGGGACGGGAGAAACAAATGAACCGTCCATTTTCGCCCCGGACGTATTCCGTCCGAGTAATGCTGAGACGACTAGTTTTCTTACAAACTATCGTTTAAGCTACTAATTAAACTTGTGATAAAATAATAACTTTGAAAAAAAAATGGATACGGTTAGTCGGTGTGGAGAATGTAAATAATAAGGATTTCAAATAATTATAAGTATACTTAGCTACTTAAAAATCCATACTAATCTAAATCTAAGATCTCCTGTCAAGTACAATCTGAGGTATAATATATTGATATCTCTTATCAATTAGAATTGGGTCCTTACCTAACCAAACAATTCCTCAACTGCGCTGCTGCGGTAGCATTTACAGAAATTCGCCAGATATTTCCGGGAAATACCCGTGTGGCGTGCTATGCTTCTAACATTTAGCAATCTACTGCGGCAACCAAAGTGACGAACCGTACCGTACATTTCAATTGTAATTTACCGAGAACAGAGTTGGTATGAGAGATGTTCGCTTAAAAGGCAGGTGCATTCAATGAAAAGTAATTTCAATGGAATTTAATGGTAGGTGTTGTTATTACAAACAGCGACTCCGACTCCCACTGAAATTTCCACATCGGGTTTTATACTTGGAGCGGCCTACCTCAATCGGAAAATAATGGTATTTAATAAATACCACAACCCTATCTTCTGCCACGGGTGTGATAAAAGAGAATTTCCGAAAGACGGACGCGTACTGCGTTAAAAACTTGAAGTGCCATAATGCGATCGCCAATCAGTTTTTTTATAGGGAGAAATGCCTAACGCACTTCAATAGTGGCAGTGCAATATTTAAAAAGTGGCAACACTGTATAAAAGGAAAATCCGATAAGGATTTTCGAATATTTCCAACAGTGTTACAACTTTTTAATTTCTAAATTTTTTTGTTGCAAACCTGCCAATCGTGGCACAGCCACCCACTGAACCTAATTCATCTGGTAATAATATAATTAGATACAGGGTGGCCCATAAGTCCTTTGAAATTTAAATTTCGAATAAAATTCAAACGGTGCGCAAGAATGGCGCGCGGGGTACGGGAGAAGCACTAACGGTCTTTCGGAATTCAGTCGCCATGGAGCGTTTCACTGGTGCGGACCGTGCTTTTTGTGTGCGCGAGTTTTATCGCAACAATAATTCTGCTACCGTTGCGCGGCGTACATCGTTTAATAACGTGTTATTCTCTGATGAGGCTCACTTCCACATCAACAAGCAGAATTGTCGCTACTGGAGTTGCGAAAATCCAAATCGCAAACATGAAAGGCCCTTACATAGCCCTAAAGTGACAGTCCGTGAAGCCACAAGTAGGTATACCTTCGTGCGCAAGCTCAGGGTATACTTGATTGATCAGCAGAGACTTTGATTTCCGATTCCTATCCTCACCTGCACTACCATTGCCGTTTACCATCATGCATGACTAAGACTTATCGACTCGTAGTCGCATCATGGGGTACCTGTAACTATCATTTTCGGGTATATTTTTTGTTTTTTAGATTTTTTCATTGCTTGTTTTTATTTTCTCTCTGTTTATTTCTGATTATTATTTATTTTTTACTGTTATGTTATGGTTAAATTTTTTTTTTATTATTGCTGATTTCATTGCACTGCACTCGCAGGGAAGCGCTTGTGAGTCACTGCTGGCATTGACTGAAAATCAGCGCTGTTGGTTCAATAACCTTCAGCATTTGCTGAGTTAGTGCCATTTTGCGGCAACTGCGACACACCAAACCATAGACCTAGACAAATAGTTTGAATGTTAATGTTTTTATATCTGTTTGAATTTATGTTTGTTTTTGTGGTTGTTTTAATTTGTTTTAAATTGGTATTGAGTAATTTTTTCTAAATTTGTTTGTTTTTTCTCTGCTTGTTTTGTATTTGTCAACGTGTGTCATAGTTGTGGCAAATAAATGATTTCTTTCTTTCTTTCTTTCTTTAGTTTGGGTTCTCGATTGGGTTCTCGAAATTTACGCCGCGCAACGGTAGCAGAATTATTGTTGCGATAAAACTCGCGCACTAAAAAGCACGGTCCGCACCAGTGAAACGCTCCATGGTGACTGAATTCTGAAAGACCGTTAGTGCTTCCCCCGTACCCCGCGCGCCATTCTTGCGCACCGTTTGAATTTTATTCGAAATTTAAATTTCAAAGGACTTATGGGCCATCCTGTATAATACTCTAAAAAATTTGCTGTGCTACAAAGCATAATAAAGAGCACTAAGTACATAAGGTATGTTGTCATATATTTTATTATATTACTAAGAGATGAACTATGTTCAGTCGCTTGATATTTATTAAAATTAATATTAGCAACAAAAATACTGTTGCTTTATTTAATAATAATATACCTAGTTATGAATAATCAATATATATATAACTCTTCTGTTACTGACTGACTGACTGACTGACAGACAACGCAGAGCCGAAACTACTGGGCGTAGAAAGCTGAAAATTGGCAAGTGGGTTCCTTGGGGAGTGTAGGTGAGCACTAAAAAGGGTTTTCCTGAAATTCCCGCGGGAACGGGAAAAAACGGGAGTTTTGTGTTTATAAGAAATCTGCGCGGGAAAAACCGCGGGACAGCCTCTAGTCTAAAATAAAACATATTATTATACAGTATTTTAAAAGTTTTTTAGTAAATGTATAGCATTGAAACTAATTCCCTGAACTTCGCAAATCCAATTAGCTTTAAAAAAAATGTATCAGTCAGTAGTTCCATTGCACAGTACTTGATTCCGCAGTTTGATTAAAAAACTGTAGTGTATGAAAGCGAATGTTAAAATAACTCCACTCGAACTGAATTGAAACTGAAATTCTATAGCACAGTAACGTTTGCTAGAAAAATAAAAATTTTAAAATAGGGATTTAATTTTTTATAAAATCTGATTTCTCATTCGATGGATAAAAAATTTAAAATTTTGCCTCTAAAAAGTTGAAACACTTTTGGAACTAGAATTTAGTTTCTTTTAGCTTTATTTATTAACCTGCAAGTTAATAAGGATTTTTTAAAGTAAAAATATTTCAAAAATTTTCAATTCTAGAACAATCAAAATGACTACTTCTTCAAAATATAATAATAAATAATTTGAATTTAATGTTAAGTACAGGTATCTTATTCCTTCTTTCCATAGCTCAATAATTGAGTCATCTACAAGTTTTATTTTAGGTATTTTAGTAGGTGCTACTACTTTTCCTTTTTCTATTAATTTTACGTTTTTTTTTTGTATTTCCAATTTGAAAGAAAATAATTTAAAGCCTATGTTTGGAAACCGACGCCACAAAATAAAATCCGAAATAAGTAGCACAATTTTTAATCTACGCAATAAAATATGTTTTTATATACTTTTTATAAGAGAAAAATATTATCTGATACAGACATTGAGCCGATAACATTACAGCAAACGTTTTTTTTAGTTTTAAAAGGGACGCTGAGGATATTAATAAATCTGAACTTATAAGAAAAGATTTTTAGGATCGAGAAGATTTTCAGCTAGCTGTTACCTAATTTTTTTATTGTTTTGTCTTTATAAAACCAGTTTATAATGTGTAATGGGGCCTTAGAGATATGATAAAAAAAAAACTATGAAATAGTTACAGTAGATTTTTTATTATCGACAGGGTTTCATATACAAGTCATGCCTGAAGTCCTTATAAACAATTGCGTACATAAATATCGATATAAGCGCAGATCTGTAGAGGCGAAGTAAGATAACAATAGAAACTGGGTGCTTACTTCTTACTTTTGGTAGCATTTGACGGGTCAAATAATTTTGGGTTGAAAACTATTTTGATGTTGTACACGAGTATACACGAGTACCCTACGAGTCTCATGCATTATTATCTCTATTCATAAAGTCATTTTTAATAATATAATTAAAAACATTGGAACACATAAAAATCAAGTTTTTACGAAGAGAAGAGAATTAACGTAAGCCAACCTAATCCAAGAAACACTAGGATCCCTGGGGCGTACAAACAAATGTTTCGAGACACGTCTGGCGTACAAAGAGAGCCATCGTCGATCGACCTGGCTCGCATTTGACAGTATTGACGACATAATACACGCTTTTATGTTATACTAGTCGACCCGTCGCACTTCGTACCGCCTAACCTATTGCTATCTTGCTCATGTATTATACTTATAAATCTTCCTCTAAAATTACTCTATCGATTACAAAAAACCGCATTAAAATCCGTTAAATAGTTTTAAAGATATAAGCATACATAGGGACAGACGCGGAAAGCGACTATGTTTTATACTATGTATTGATGATGATGAATTCGATTTCTATATTATTGAAATAAAAATAATATGATTTTGACTATCATCATCTCAGCCAAAGATGTCCACAATTTAACAACGGCTTCTCTCACAGATCGCCACAAAGCCAGACAATGAAGGATCTAGCCATAATTGCAACAGTTAAAAAAGTGGGGTAGCGATTACAGTATGAGTCTTTTAAGTTTTTCAACGAAGGTCAGGGTCAACGAGATAGAGTGGTGACTGGTGACATAACGTTACTGTAGTGGTACAGTGGCGGACACGATCGGCGTAACACTTCCGGTTTTTCTGTATTGCAAAATAGCTCTTGTTCTTCGGCAATACAGTCTAGGGCTGACGAAACCGTAGACAAATCTGTTACGGCCTCCTAGACCGTGACTGTACATCCCAGGAAGAAATTTTCTTGCTTTTAAGCTATAAGACCGTCAATTTGGGCTCTTTATTTCCTGTTCCAAATTTTACTGTATTTTTATTATTTACTGAATAAAGAGTTTTTCTCTTATCTGTTCCTCTCCGTTCTTTGTCATTTAGTCATTGTGTTGTTTTCCGCAACTTTCTTTTGATACCAAGTGTAATATAATATTGCAAGCTCCTCAAACTTTAACTATTTTGTACCTATCTACCACCTAAATATATTGTATGTCTAACTTGTTAGTGCGGTGGAAATTCTGTGTTAGGATCCTTGTTTTCCACTCCACCTCTAGGGTATTTCAGACTTCAGAACTACATAGTTTTGATTAACTAAATAGAAATGGTATAAAAGTTACCTTTCTTAATTAACATTTTATTGCAAAAGTATGTTTAGCGTTAATTTTTATTGTTGTTTTGTTCAATAAAGTTCTATTCGTAATGCTGACCGCGGAAAAAAAGGACAGAAAATTAAACCGTCTTCCTCTTCATTCCACATCTTCCATTCTAGAAAAATATTACTTCTTTAAGAATTCTTAAGTATACCAAAGATATAGAACAAACACGTAAATCATTTTGATCACTACTTGGTCCAGTTGACAGTGATATTTGCTCTGAGGTCGAGGTTCGATTCCTGACGGGGTCGAACATTATTATGATGGATATATCAATATTTGATTCCTGGATGTGGATGTGCTTATATGTGTTTCGTCTACACTACATAATACCTTAGTGCAATGCGTTATAATTGTTTTTTTTCATGACCAAAGCGTTTAGCAAAGTAAGAGTGTCCTTTGGGAGGTAACATTTAATAAGGACTACTAATTTAACTATACCACCCCTACCTCTCTACCTGAATCCCCCTGTTTTACTGTACATGGCCTTAGCATTCCCTATGCGAAGTGCAATTTAATATCTAGACATGTAGTATGCAAGCTAAAGGTACTTTGAGTTGCGGTAACTTTCCAATTAAACTTGGAGTCTCTATTGACGTACATAAGTATTAGGCCCAGCACACTTCTGGCGAGGCGTTGATAATATATACTAAGCAGATCACAAACTAGAATTCAACCTAGGGTGAATTCTTTAATCGGTAACTCCAGCTAGCGTATCATATCATAACCAAAAAAATTATAAATAAATAAAAATTAAAAATTATTTGGCTAGCGTGTTCACGCGCAATGCATGATATGCGACAAAAATCAGAAACTCTAGGTTGACAACGTAGAGCATACTCAAGTTAAAAAAATAATGCTCTAGCTAGAGCTACTGAAACGCCGTTCTATCTTCCTACACAGTTGATACTAACATAGCAATGTAAGTTGGTATAATATTTACATACGTTCGACATCTCAGTCTCTAGGCGCTCATCGCTTACGCTGTAAATATTTAATTCGCACACTAAGCGTACTATCGTCGAAGCCATAAATCAATGTCGACGCTCGGTTCTCTGGTGACTTACGATACGTTTTGAATTTGTTATTTATTAATACCTAGTGTATGCTCGCAGCTCCGCCCACGCTCTTAGTAAGTATCTAAGTTGGAAATCTAAAACTTATATTCATGAACTCTATATGCCTAAACATATTATTTAAGTCGTTTCAGTAGTTATAAGCTAAAGACAAATATATATAAATTACCGTTAATAAATATAATTCCCGTAGGAATTTTGGAATGAAAAGTATTCTATGTCATTTTTCAGGCTCTAGACTATCCATAAACACATTTCATTTAAATCGGTTAAGTAGTTTTTTCAGAAAAGCGAGACAGACAGACATCGTTACTCTCGCATTTATAGTATTAGTATAGATATAGAATTTTTTTTTAACGGGATTTTCGCTTAACTGATAAATATACTACATTATTCTAATAATGTCAGTTTTGAGTAAGTAAATTATTTTACTTACAAAAAGTTGTGTTTATAAGCCAATCTTTTAATTTATTACAGACTTGTCACAAACACACTTACCTGCCTAGCTAGACAAGCTAAACGGCCCTCCCAGCACAGTGTTCTGTTATTCGGACTGTTCTGTGCTCTTGTGGACTGTTGGTTTACATTCGCATGCCTGGAGCCGCGTGAATTATTGAATGCATAAATGAATGATCTCTTTATTGTTCAAATAAACACATAACAAGAGATATATTATAAGTGAGGTGACAAAAGGCGATCTTAGCGCTTGCATGGGGGACGACCCTGAATCACTTTGCCTTATGTTATTAAGGATAGCATAATTTTTGATTAATTGAATGTATTGTAGTTAACTAGACTCCTCAATGCCTGAAATACCTGATGATTTTGGTTTTCATTTAAAAGAGACAAATCTTTTAAATTTTATGAGCTTTAATCCATGCGAATTTACTTATCTACCGTAGTAACGTATGTTACTCTTAAGAAAAAGCTTTACTTTTCGAATATTCGAATATTTTTAAAGTAAACTGCAATTTAATTACCTCTAAGCTAATAATAATGTTTACCAATTTTCAAGAAATTATTAGTTAAGCGAAAATTTTCCAATCAGTTTTCCACAGAATCCTATTTCGTAGAACAAAGGCGACCTACAAGTACTTGCTCGCCTCCGCACCGCACACTCGGTTTTTAATATTATAAGTATTAAACATAGTGGTAAGCTTAGTAGAAAGTTGAGCGACAAGCAGAGCGAAAATCTGCGGGCACGAAACTTGCGACAGCCGAGCGACGCGATGGCGACAGCGGGGTGACTGCGATGATACAAAAGCACGAAACCGCCGTCGTCGCCATTTCGTGGCCGTCGCTTTACAATGCTTTTGTATACATCGCTGTCGCCCACCTGTCGCCGTCGCTCGGCTGTCACAAGTTTCGTACCCGTTACAGGCCGTTAGGGATCTGCCCCGAAGGACGCTGCAGCCCGTTTTTACTTAGCCGCCTAATACAATACCAGCAGTGGTAACATGACGAAAATTTTGTCGACTTTGTCGTATCTATCTGTCACTTTTGTCGATCGTCTCCATACATTTTCCGGCATTTAAATGTCAAAAGCGATCAAAAGTGACAGAACGACTCGACAAATGGTCCGTCATGCTGCGTAGGCTGGGCTCAAACCGACGAGCAACGGGTGTGTCGCGCGACCGCATAATCCCTCAGTCACCGAATGCCGCCGACAGCCGCGCGACAGCACAATCCTCCAGTCACCTGGTGCCACGCGACTGCCGCGTTTTCATCGCCGACACACCGTCGCTCGTCTGTTTAGGCCCTAAGAGGAGATGGCATTTTATGGTGTCATGAAATTAATTGAAATATATACTTACTTACAAGATATTACCTATGCCAGGCTATTGGAAATATTTTAAGAAATTTACACTTTCTTGTTGAGAGGATAACGTTTTGACTAACCTGGCTCAACGCTACCGCTCAAGGAAATCTGCGGCACTATGGCCTTTACCTACGAAAATTGCCGACAAACTATTAATTAGACTAGAGCTGTCATTAGACTTTAGGTACCCTATCAGGTTTAATACTCTAAAAGGGCCGGATTTAGGCAATAAATTGTGTCATTAGAGGTTATAGGGAAATAAATAGATTTGGCCTGAATTCGAGGTCGAAGGAGCGGATTTGGAGTTAAAATTTTTGAATGGAGGTAACGATGTGATGCATTGATATGTAAATTAGAATGAAAAAGGTAAAAAATGGATTGCAATGGCTTGGGACTGTGCCTATGCATAGATTTTAACTTTCAAGAAAGATAGATACTTTATTGCAATCACCTGTTATTAAATTAGGTAATAGGTACATTGATTGCAATAGGCGGCCTTCTTGCTTAGAGCGATTTCCTCCGGGCTTCATTAGTTTGCAGTTTAGCATGCTTAACTATCAGAAAGGTAGGTACCCTAAGTGATAGACTTTTACACAACAAAGGCAGCATAAAACCCGCAAGCAGTCATTCGCAGGCTAAGCATAAAGCTGGCCATCTTGATTTAATTTGCGTCAGGGACAGGCCTGAACTTATGAGTGGTGTGGCCACCGAGAAATGTATGCGCGAACATAAAGGATTTATGAGTTCGCGTATTGTATTGTATAGTGGTGTTTCTGATAAGTCAGTTTTAAATTAGAAGGGTGATTTACCTCACCATACCTAACAACTTCTCCAAATTAAAAAGGGTCGAAATAAAATACCTTCTATATCGTTAATTTAGAGCTGATTTTATTAAGAATCTTAGTTTTAAAGCTATTATTTTAAATTATTAGTAGAGCTACTTTTAACCGTTCATACGTCTTAGCCTATTTAATATTAAAAAAAAAAAACTATAATCAGATCTACCGATAATCTTACGATTTAGGTATTTAAAAAAATAAAACAATTTCTGTTCCCGACTGCGCCACAGTAGGTAACAGGAATTTCATAACATGCCTAGCACAAAACGAATGTTTCCTAACGGAATGAGAAAATAATATAACGCAAAAGAAAAAAGAAAGTCCTTTTTAACCTTTTTCGCTTTCTGCCTTTAGAAATAATTATGCTCGGCATTCATTGTATTGTGGGAACCCTAAAAGGGTTTGACAAAATACTTAAAAGCAAAAGTTATGATGTGTGAAAGCTACCTATTTCTTAGTACCTACAGTTATTCAGGATAGAAGATTTTCCTCTACTTTTAAATTTTACTGACAATATAGTGGTAAACCCATTGATGTATTAATCAATTAATACATAGTATAAAATAAAGTCGCTTTCCACGTCTGTGTTCTGACGCAACGGATTATGATGAGGTTTTTATGCGTTTTTTTTAAATAGAAAGTGATTCAAGAGGAAGGTTTATAAGTATAATACATGCTCAAAATACTAATAGGTTGGGCGGTACGAATTTCGCTGAGTCGACTAGTTCTACATAAACTAAGCGCTCTAGGACGATGTAAGTTACGTGTTTTCACAGTACGAGAAGCGTTCGATGAATTTATCCGAGCACTCTCAGTCCGAGTTTACTTATTGTGAAAACCCCGCTTCACACGAATCAACAATAAAGTTCTAAAATCTACCTTTGAATCAATTCCAGGTGTATCCAGCCTTCGCGACGTCAGACTCTTAGTGGAGCCACCACACGTGGTCCGCAATGGCACAGCTGCTCTCATCTGCTCGAGAGACATGCAGGGGGCGCCACTGTACTCCGTCAAGTGGTATAGAGGGAACCATGAATTCTACAGATATACACCTATGGAGACTCCTAACACTAAGCTTTTTGGACTACCTGGAGCTTATGTTGATGTGAGTTAGATTTTGTTAAGACAAGATAAGATAAGAGAATTCTTTATTGCAATCAAAATAAAACATAGAGTACATAAAACAAGTTACAAATATCAATGCAAATGGCGGCCTTATCACTAAAAGCGATTTCTTCCGCGGTTATAGACTAACTATTAGTTTTTCAGATTTAAACTTGCCTCTATCTAAGATATATTTAATGTATAGTCTTCCCTCTATAGCAATTTACAATGATTTTAATTTATCTTTTGGTTGCATCAATTAGAAGATTATGTAACAAGGGGGTAAAGTGATGAAGTGAAGTGAATGAAGTGTATTAGTAACAATAAAACAATTATGCATCTTAATTACCCAGGAGACAAAGAATGTGGGAAAATTCATAAGTAACCGGCTACAAACTGGTACGGAATAAAGAGGAACTTTACGACTAGAGAACAGTAAGCAAAAAGTCCTGTTTTTGAGCGGATGGGATAAAAACGACCGTTATATTTATTTTCAGCAATTCGTCCGGTATTATTCTGATCCTTTATGATGATGAAGACTTCTTTTTTTTTTAAATTCTAGATGAATCTTTCAAACGGCAGCCAAGTTCTTCTCCGGCGCCTCAACTTAAGTCTTGCTGGCAACTTTAGCTGCGAAGTGAGCGCCGACTCGCCTTCATTCTCCACCCAGATTGCAACGAAGTATATTGATATCATTGGTGAGTCCATCATTATACCTACACTTCATCGGTAGCGGCATACAATAGGTCTGTCACTTTTTGTCGAAAGTCATGTTCAAATAACGAAACGTCGACTGAAAATTTCTGCGAATAGACTTTAGCTCGATATAACATTTGGTATATCGTCTCCCATTGGTGTTGTAAAAGTCTTGTCCTTGTGGCAATCTGTGGGGATGGCTTATGTCCAACAGTTGACGCTACTCGGCTAGGATGATGATACCCTGTAAAAACTATGTCCTACCCGAACTTATTATCAACATTATTTCAGCCGAAAAACATCCACTGCTGGATGGGGGGAGACCTGCCACAGGTCTCCCCCCATTTTGCTACAACGACCAGTCCTGAGGGACCCTCATCCAGCGCACATCCGCAGGTTTAAACCGTCTGACCACTTTAAGGGTGGTCTGCCGACCCGAACTGCAACTATGAAATTGTGACCATTAGGTACCTAGAGATATAAGTCTGACATTCATGGCAATGATACATTTTGAAACGAGAACAGGCAAAAAGTAAAAATAATTATTTTCTTCATTAATAGACTTCTTCCAAATTTTCTACAGCACTGCCTAATCAAGATCCCGTGCTGAAGGCCAATAAAGACCAGTTTCAACCAAATGAGGTTCTACGGGCCAACTGCTCGTCCCCGCCGGCCAAGCCTGCTGCAAACCTCACGATGTACATTAATGAACATGCGGTAAGAGGAATTAGCTAGTATAACACAAATTTCAATTGACTGAATAACCGACCGACAGACCCTAATTTTAGGTTGTGATCAAGAATTATCAAAATATTGGTACAATTAATTACTTATGTAGAATCTGATTATAACGATGGTAGAGAGGCAGACTTAATAGACAGACGGACATAGCAAAACAAGGTAATCCACTCAAAATTACCAACGTTTCAAAAGATAATTTAAAATAATATAAGAATATGCAAGAATAGTTCAATATCATTTGTTGATTACGGAAGCTTAGTAAATAAAGAACGCGCAACAAAGTATTTAATTTTATTAATTCTTTGTGCGAAACTCTAATAATTTTTATGCTTTTCTAAACCTATAAAGTATTTTATGAGAAGCAGAGATGGGTTATCATTGCAGCGCATCGCAAACGATATCGGTTAGTAAAAGCCTTCTGCGAAGTCAGTAGCCGTATAAATACCAGTAATATTTCATCATGAGCTCTTATGTGCTACGGAGAGAACGTTAAATTTTGAAAGAAACTTTTATCTTCAGAATCTGATATACAGGATGTTTCTGACAAGGCGGTAATAAATCAAAGGAGGGATTCATCTAAACATACCTTACAACTTTCCCATAAGTTTCCTATAAAACAATAAATTAGCTGTTCCGTACATTGACACCGTCAGGAGATCGAAATAATGTGTGGAACAGGTGTTTTGTTTTTTTTTTTTCAGATTTCGATCTTTGCGAAAGTTGTTTTGTAAGGTAAAACTGAATCACATCTTTTAATTTATTACCGACTTGTCAGAAAAGTCCAGTATAAAGAGCTTTTGCCGGAATCGGACAAAGTAACGAATGATCAATTCAACGAGTACCTATTTATAATTACCACGAAAATGTATTTAGTTTTGGCTTTTGTGCCAGTCAGTTTAATTAAAAACGTTTTAAAAACGATTCAGTTGATTTAAAAGCGTTTAAACATTTCAAAAGTGAGGCAAAAAATTTAAGTTTGCAAATAAAAATACTGCATGGTAAAATTTTAAATTCAGAACCACGGCTCCTTTGAAGTAACCACATTCTGCACTACCTATTCAATCTACGTCGGTAAACAGGAATAATATTGAAGGAAATTGGAATTGTTTGAGAGCTTACTTGCTCTTGCTGAGACGTTTGCTTATAAAGCTTGATTTTCATATCCTTGTAGTGTACTTGTACTGGGATATGAAATTATGATGATATTACCATGTAAGGTTACGAACTCCGCGCTGGATTTTTTCAACGAGAGTGAAATCCCAGTTTTTGTGGAGAAAAAACCGCAGCTCGGTTGCAGTTTTGAAATTGTGTTTCCACAGTACTCTGAAGTTATTGAAGGTTATATTTTACTTAAATAAAGAAAACAAAGAGTGAGAACAAAAAGATCAGAAAGTGTATCCACCTACCTATTTCCACATTACCTTGTTTAAAGTAGGAGTTAATCGTTAAAACGGAAAATTGGCTGTATACGTTAAGGACAAATCTGAATCCAATGCGCTGCTCATACACCACGTCAATAAAAAATATAGGTACTTATTGTATTCAGTCGTGCACACTGCGCACAACACTGTAATTAGCTTGTTTAGAGATCTTTATTCGAAAAAAAATGCTTTTTGACCCAACTTTTTTTTTTTTTTTTTGATTTCATTCGAGCTGGAATTTTATTTGTTCGTCCGACTTTTATTTGTTTCTTACCAATTTTATTTTATGAGCCTGACCTGGCAACCTCGTTCCACCTTATGATATACTAATGTATAACATGTATCCTTTAAAGTTAAAACTGTGAATTAAAGTTTTTGAAATTTCATTATTAACTTAATTTTTGTGTGTAAGAAGAACAAACTTCCGAATATAATAAATTTCAAGTATTTCAGTTCACAGTCGTCAATCTTTACAAAAAAAAAAAACTAAAAGTCTGATCTCTTTCCTTCCAGTACCCGTCATCAAAGAGCAGCCTCCATCCATCCGAGAGTGGCTTTTTCTGGAGCAATACAGCTGTGGAGCTGAAGGTGTCTCCGGACCTGTTTCCAGGAGGCAGGCTGCGTGTCTCATGCGTGGCTACCGTGTACAACGTGTACCGAGCCGGGGCAGCGCTTGACTTCTTTACCCCTGACACAGATCCAAGACCGGAACGAAGTAAGTACTCAACACTCATCATCTTACGCAAAAGAGGTCCACATTATGAACATAGGCCTGCCCCACAGATCAACAGACAGACCGGTCTAGGGCGACCCTCCTCCAGTGTACTCCCGAAACATTCACCATGGAAATTTGATGAAAATGACAGCGTTCGAAAACTAGTACTACTTTTCTTAGGGCATGTACTGCGAATGCTGTCACTGTCATCGAATTTTCATTGTTCATTTAGTTAGGGTTAGCGTTAGGTTAACGACTAGGGTCCAGGTGATCTGACTAGCACTGCTGCTAATTCTTGTTTCAATTCAATAATTTTCACTATATCTTACTCTATTTTGCGCTTTAACGGTGAGGCATCACTAATTTAGAGACATTAAATTGATTTCCTTTTAGTATCTTCACTGCGCTTCGCCTGATATACGCTTGGCCTTCTAGCATTGCTGCGTCTTATTTTGTTATTTAGTATTGCACATTCAGCAGGGCAAAGAGGAATTGGGCCAATACCTCCCAATGCTTCTACTACCTGCGTAAAACTTCGTCGGCGCGATGTAGAATTGGTTTGTGCGATTTCCGCTGTATCGCTAGTGTGCTGCTACAGTATAAACAGCTATACGCATTCTTTAGCCAGTGAATGATAAAATATATTTTTTAACGAAATCTTTCTTTGTTTTCCAGTAACATTCAACACAGCATCGCAGAGCAGCCACTGCTGGTTGATGACTCTCCTCCTGTTCCTTCTTCCACTGCTGACAGTAGGCCAGCAGTTCAACGAGCACAGCTTTCTTGATGATAGCCTGGATTACTATGACGACATCAACAAAGATCCCCTTTTATCAATGTTAGGGGGTTGATTAGAGTGATATTAGGTTAATTATGCGTGTTAAGATTTTTCTCCAACTGTAGATGTGCTCAGTCGCTTCCGTAACAGAATCCCCAGTCGTCACCATCCCAGCCGAGAGACGTCTACTCATTTAGAGAACCTAAACTCAGGCGGGCAGTTAAAATCGCTGAAATAAATAACTCCTAACAATCAGGGGGACTGTCATTCATGGAGAAAGTCAAGAGATTTATCTCGTTTTTGAGGTTTCGTCAGTAAAGTTCCCATTAGTTAGACTATTTTTAGATATCTGATTAGTATAAATAGCCTTCTTAATGACTACGTACAGGCGATGGAAGGAGAGATGGGAAATCGTTGATAGAAGGGCGTATCTGCTTAACTGGCATGAGACTGAAAAATCCCCTCTTGCAGACTCTAACTAAAAAGCACAAAAACTCATTATTATAAATTTTTTACCAACTTGCTAATCTCTAAACAAAAAATTCATAGAAAAACTGTTATAGATAGCTGTTGTATTGCCCGTACATTAGTTTCATTAGGCACATTAGTGGCTTTCAAAATAAGAAAATAGCCCCCAAGGTAAAATATAGTGTATACGGTGCCCGAATCATAAAAAATATGCACCGACATAACAAAAGAACACCCAAATTCTTAAAACAAAAGTGTTCGCTACTGACAGGAATCGAACCCGGCCTCAGGCGTAATGAACTGCGCTACGGGCGAAGTGTGAGCAGCTAGATCTCTTTTCTTTGTTATATTTTGTAGAAAAAGGCGATCTGGAAGCTATTTTACATTTGGAGAAAGTCAGACATATTCAGTTTAAGCAGTTTCTCATTGGTAGATAGCTAAGTTAACGTCAAATGACTCTTTCACGTTAAGATCTGAAATATCTGCTGTACACATTGCAATAATTGTTTAACTTAATCTGATTTATTAGCAACTAAGATTTATTAATATTATAAAATATTAGCACTTCATGAATTGTTTCATAACAATATTTCATAATTGTTCTTATATGTAACGCATTTAAGTACTTGGTTAAAAACATAAAGATGTAGAGTGGTGTAGTGTAGAGAGCATAAATATATTTAAATATTAAGTTTTGTTCATATTTATTTGTACCAAGTACGTCATTTGATATGATGCCATTGATTAGTTTTTATTTATTTAACAACAAAATAAAAATAGTGACACATATTAGTATATAAAATACATTAAATTTTACAGTATGCTCAAGTTCCAAATAAAACACAAGGTACTCAAGATGCCTGTTGTGATTTAATTGTTACACTTATTTCACACGGCGCAGTACAGTTTTCCGTTTTCCGATTATATATGCTAGCGTTTACATAATATAAACCAAACGATTCTTCAGAAAAGAGAAAACTGTACTGCTGTGTGGAAGGAGTCTAATTAGACTTATTAATTTATAATGATTTAATTAAACTCTATTTGGTGGACAGGCAGGACACACTTATTTCTTGTTTTGATATTGAACCTGTCACAGAAAGCATCATTTCATCATCATCATCATCAGCCTGTAAGAGCCCACTGCTGGACATAAGCCTCTTCTCTCGCACGCCATGCACCACGGTCCTGCGCCAGTCTGATCCACTGCCTACCGGCGACCTTCACTATGTCGTCAGACCATCGGGGTGGTGGTCTGCCTACTCCACGTCGTCCGTCTCTAGGCCACCACTCTGTGACCGCTGTCGTCCACCTGCCTAAAGTATCATTTAGTAGCCATCAATGGCTACACTATCTACTCAAATTGATGTGTGCAATATATCACGAACAGGACGTTTTCAATCTTCACCAAACTAACTATATATTAAACTGATGTAGCTGTAGTTTTACATAGGTATTATGTTTGTTTGAAAGTGTTGGATTTTGTATTTTCATATTTTTTTACTTATCAATTATTACATTTTAGAACCTACTTAATTTGTTACTATTTGTTTGTTACTATTTGTTTGGAATATAAAATTGTTTTGTTTTAACTGCATTATTGTGCTGTTAAATAATTACGTAAATTGTTAAAAAATACCACATTCGCTTTGCGTTGTGAACTGCTTCGAGAGGAATATTTTTATTATTGAATGAATAGTAAATAAAATATACCTACCTATATATTTAAATACATAAAATATATTGAGAATAAAGTGCTCTTTGGAAGTGAAGGCACAAGAATTTTTTAATATTTCTTTTTTTCAAATATTCCATTTAACTTGCAATGTACTTCCCTACCTAAACTTACCTACTTTTTTTATCACGCAAGGAAACGCTATTTTGAATAAAATTATCCATTAATTATCTAAATGAGTTCTTCTCATTTCTTTTTATAAAGTTTCGTACTTACAAATGCAACAATTATTATTATTTAAAGGAATACCGATAGGTATATACTGTAAATAAATAAACTGATATAATAAGATTGTTTTTTTTTAATTTTTGTTACGAATAATAACTTACAGAACCATCAGAATTATTAAAAGTTATTATCAACCAAATCCCAGGTAAAACTCTCCCTCTCTCCATATACCTATCTACTTGATGATTAGGACTACGTTATCTATTAACAAAAGGTATTAATTAAAGTAGTATTTCAACTTTTAATTTGCTTTTCAATATATTTATGTACTTACTATGACAGAAAATAATACAATACTATACTATTATACTATCAGGCCTAGCGTACATCGATTGATAAAAATTTAAGGTTATAATCGAAACAGTTTACCATTCAAAAATTATTCTAAGCTACCCTAAAGCTACCATACTTATTGGTAGTCAATCGTCATCCCTGTATCCCTGTATCATGGGAGTTAGAGGCCAGTTTAAATGGTTACTCCGCCAGATGTGCGCGGGCCTTAAAAAAACCATTTTTTTTATTATATACATAACGTTACGTCTGTATCCCATCGGGGTAGGCAGAGACAATTGATTTCCACTTGCTAGGATCCTGACACACTTCTTTCGCTTCTTCTACAGTCATAAGCCTTTTCATACTCGCACGTCGGTTTCGTGAACTCTTCACGCGGCCTTTCCTCAGGACGTCACCAATTTGGTCGGTGAACGTTCTCCGTGGCCTACCTCTTCCAACCGTGCCCATCTCCTGTCATCCATCCCATAGAAAAATTTTACTCTATATCCATCCACTCTAAGTGATCAAACTACCGAAGCATACCTTTTTAAATTTTGGTCACTATATCCTCTTTCAAACCACAACGTTCTCTGATTACAGAGTTTATTGATAAGGGAAATTTAGATAGTTTTCTTATTGTAGCTATAATGTTCTATAATTCTCTATGTACAAATATGTGTAAAGGAGTAAATTTTTAACTTCATTTCCGTCAGAAAGGTGTTATAACAACTGCATAAGACGCGGCAATTAGAATGCGCTAGAAAAATCAAATTAAACTCTCTAATGAACAAACACCGCCCGCGAGGCGCACCGTCTAAGCGCACAGTATATATAAACATGAGATAAAAATGAAAATTTACAAAATGTATAATGTGTACCAAATAATAATAATAATTATTGTTAGGAGCCTGCGTTGGTTTTCCACTTGGAAAAAGGCCGCAAATATAGAATAATAATATGATCTTTTATTTCAGGCAATATTAAGGTACATTAGTGAATGTTAAATAATAAAAACAGAGGCCCATCATATCATAAATACCTTAGAACTAAAAAACATTTTAACTATTAAGTCAGAATGGGTAAATATAATGTTTCGGGCGAATAATTTCAGGCGAATGGGGAAGAAGCCAACTATTACACACATTGAGAAGATGAATCCTAAAGTTGTGCCCATTCATTTTTGTAACAATTTTTATATTTTTCTATACTAATAAAATCAAAAGACAAAACGTGAGACAGTTTTTGCATTAGACAGAATATTATACTTTTGAATTATTATTTCTATGCAATAAAGATGTATAGTAATAAAATTGGACTCTTAAAAGTTCCGATAAAAATAAAGTGTTAAAGTGGCAGAAAGCAAAGTAAATGCATCTATTATTGTCCTAAATCTAGGTCAATTAAGCATAATAATCTTAGATTTTAGCATATACTGCGCCACTTATTCAGAGCGGGCTCCTCCGGCTGCTATTGAAGGCTCAGGTAAAAAAACCTGCAAGTCTAATTTGTGACTTTTTGATCAGATAAAATAAAAATATTTATTTAGTAACATCGTTTTATGTCACTAAAAATAATTTTTATTATTATTTTATCTAATTAAATGTTCAAGTCTTTTACTGATTGGATTTGAAAAGATTACTAAGAGCAAAGAGTTAGTTTTGCTTACAATCTAAGAATTAAGATATTAAGGTGTGTGACTTTTTTATTTAGGAGATACATAGGTACAGGTGGTGTTCTAGTCTAGATGGCGAAAAACTTCCGGTTTTTCTGTATTGCAAATTAGCTCTTCTTCTTTGGTAATAAAATCTAGGGCGCAGGAGACAATAGAAAAATCTGTTACGCCGTCCTAGCCTAGACTGCCACTGTACATGAGTTTTTATGAAAAATGGGACAAAGTATCTTTAAGAATGAATATCTTTTATTTTTTTCACAAAAATTGCTACCTTCAAAACTACATAAAAAAATAATAATTAGGAATTCAAATTTAAAGACTTGTGGACCATTGCAAAAGAAGCCACAATTTGTATAGTCCGTCTTGAATGACGAGGAAAACCAAGTGTATAAAACTGTTTAAGTGAGAAGAATTGTGTATGAAGTCGACGAAAGTGGGAAAACTGCGATGGAAGTGAATAAAAGGCGCCTCTGTGTATTTTGAAGCATTTCTCTCTTAAAAAGTTAGTGCAATGTGGTTCGTAATTTTAAATACGAACTCTAAGGTTTTCCGTTATGTATATTTAACTAGCTTTAGCTACAACCGAAATTTTTCATTAAAACTTAAATAATTCAGTTTGATGAAGAAAAAAAAAACGAAACGGCGTAAAGTGCCTACATTTTAAAATGGGTTAAGCCGATTGGCTGTGATGCCTGAACGAAATACTAAACAACCAAAACCCTGTGCCATAGAAGTTAGTCAGCAGTTTAAACTGTTATCCTATCTTATCCTTAGACAATTTAAAAGCAATTTGTGAATTACATTTTTAGCTATTTATACTTAGTCTGTCTCAAGAGGCTTACAGCTATCAAAGCTAAAACTGGACTAACTAGACAATTGAAATAATAATCATGTTATTTTCTTTCAACAAATGCACGCTTATCATTCTCAAACAACTGCTTTACATAAAATTGGTAATTTTTTACCACTTAAATAAATTTGCTTTCGAAAAACCACCCCTACCTCTCATAAATTATGTTCTCCACCAAAGTATTCAGTCCGTGGTATAAAATAATCAAACGGAGAATGCATAATTCTTCAGAGAACAATTAAGACTGTGCTGTAGCTATAAACTGCAACGGAACTGGGGACGTATTTCTAGGCATTTCTACGGTAGAATGTAATTACTGATTAAGGTTTTTATTCACCAAGATTTGCTGCAACGAACCGTGGAAACTTGTAATGCTTTAAATAAATATAGAGGTAGGTTTTCGGGATTTCTGACCCGTCAGTAATAAGAGTGTGTTGTTGTATAGAATACCACCACCCCTTCTCTTCCCATGAGTACATCTAAGGGAACAAGGGAAGATAAAATAGATTAATTTAGTGTCCTTCGTTGAATTAAAAAGTTAAACTCAGATATTCCTTCAAAGACCTTATGGAGATCTGTATTGTAGGCCTATTTCCAACATTGGACGTTTCTCGGCTGAGATAAATAATTTAATAATGACATAATTGTCAAAGTCACAAAAAAATTAAGATCTTTTGTTATATTGAGGTTTTGAGCTACGATCCTTAAATAATGAAGCCTTTAAATCATGTTTACTTATAAGGTTCCGGTATTTCTAATAGGAGCGTATCTTTAGTGAAGGCAGCGCCGAGCGGGTTGGTGTGTGGTAACCCTTACCTCGCACGGTAAATGGAAACTCAGAACAAATAAGAGCATGATTTAAAACAAACTCGGTAGTTGTGGGGGAATGCGATTAAAATTCTATCCTGCATCTCGGTTTTCAGTTTTACATAAATTTGCTTTAGGTTCTTGGCGTGACGCTGCATTTTTTTTGTTTTGTATTTTATTAACATTTTTTTTAATATTTATTTCTCAAAACAAAACTTAGAAGCTAGGGATGCAACAATAGCTGCTGACGAAAACTAAGTTGTTTATCTGCAGCAGCGAGCACCCTTTTCATTATTTAAGTACCTATGTTTATGTTATACATGTTTCAGCTTTTTGTCTTTTACTTTCTAGATGAAATAAAAAAGTATTTTTTTAGGCATAATTGCTAATCAATTAGGTGCAATAAACAATTCTCTAATTGTATTTTAAAGTCTTCGCTTCAATTGCTTCCCTTACCCGCAGACGCCATCGATTCTCGTTGCCGATTCTCTTAGGACTTTGTAGATAGTGCTAGGTACTTAATGTAAATTTTTATCGCATAGTAAGTTTTGCTTTTAACAAAATGGTAATCCAAGCAGGATACGCTCTGGTTTTCATACCTCTATACATATGATAATTGAGTTTGGCATGCAAGGAGAGCTCTGAAATAGTGATGACAAAACCACTTCCAAAGACCAAGTCACAAGACCAAGATCTTGTTCATATTCTCTGAACAGTTATTTTAATGTAATTAACTAATCCTAGCTAACTTAATACTTTCAAGCCATGATAAACTTGTTCTGTCCCTTAAAGTGACAATAGCAAAGATGCTGACAGGACAAGTAGACAATTAGATTTTACCGTCCAAAAGTGCGAATATTTCGATACCATACCCACATTATGTTACATGGAGACATATAATTACTCTCATTGAAATCTTTACAAACCATGTAACATTTTGGTAGTATTATCAATTCATTATAATTACAAAGACTTTCAAGATAATTTTCAATACAAAAAAATACCTAGATACCTAAAAAGTACCAAAAAAAAAATTAGTTTTAATTTTCGAGAACTTGTCATCACTAGAATTTCCTCAGCGCTCGAAAACGTCACGCGGTTTAAACTAGCAACTCGTTAAGATTTTCGGTTAAGTTTGGCTTAAGGCTGCAAAATAGTGCTTTCCGCATATTTATCACAATAGTTTCGATATAAATTTCGGAAAAAGCTAAAATAAAGTTTTGTTTTTATGGCCACTTCAGAAAAGATAAAAAGAGGAACTAATTATACGATCTCAGCTGAAAGACGTAGTAACTTTAGGTAGTCTTGCTCGACCCTCATTCGTTGGGTTTTTTCATTTCATTTTCTGTACAATTTATTGAAGTATCAGCCGATGCCGTGTGGTGTTTGTTGGCATAGAATAGTACTATCCATCCTATCTCCTCCCATAGGTCATGGGTGTCGTAAATAACCGATAAGGTAACACGTAAAGAACGTGCAGTGGAATTCATCTTGAAAACCTGAAGAGCCATACTGCTATCACCAACCCGCCTGCCAAGGTCAGGTCAACCCACCCCCCAGTTTTTTTTGCCTTTTTCGCGACCTGTAGGAGAAACCTATGCCCAACAGTAAAAGTTGTTGTAGACGAGTTGCTTAGTGACAGACAGACTGACAATAACAGGCTTGTCTGGTACCATCAACAAAATTATTACATCATCATATTATCATATCTGCCATGATTGAAAAGTATGTTTTTCTTCACTAATAGCGCTAGTAAATGTGTAATAGCGCTCTTGGATCTAGCTCGTTAGATCTGGCAACATAAAATAGCTCTTTTAGGTGTCACCTATGGTTACTTTGTAATTCGAGGCAAGGCGTAGTTGTTTCTAAGGGCAGAAAGTTTACTGCAAATTAATTTTAAAACTTTATTTTCGTAATTACTAGAGCATTACAATTTAGTTATTTAACAGGAAAAGCTTAAATTGCCGAAACAGTCACTGCCTTTGTTTAGAAGATATTAGTAAATTTACTTCCCAAATTCAGCATTTTTGTATAGCTTAAGGTTCACTAGGAACTTTATTTTTTGTAAAGAAGCCTATTTTACACTATAGTGTCACGTTTAAAGTATTAAAGTAAATCAAAAACGTGTTGCATCTGCATATCAAAAAAATGTTTTATATTATTGACTTCAACGCAAAATGTGTAGCTGCCTATTTGTTTTATATATTTCTCACACATAAAATTTTGATTTGATAAATTTTTACAACACCTAGGGTATGTATAAACTTGCACAATATTTTTCTCAAGATGGTCAGTCGCTGCATTTTAAAAGAACCAATTTTATTCTTTTTTTTCATAATTTTATTTGATTTGTGCTGTAGTATTTCTTACACGACAATAGCAAAGGCTCCTGCAGAAGATAAAAATGTTTACGTACCAAAAGGTGAGTAAATAATAAATTTTCAAACAGTAGCTTTATAATGATAAATTTTGTAAACCTAGTTTTTTTATATAAATAAGCGGGTCATATAGCCCGCAGAACAGATGGCCGCTGGGGCCGAAAAGTTCTCGAGTGGAGACCACGGATCGGCAAGCGCAGCGTAGGACGTCCACCGACCAGATGGACGGATGATCTGCGCAAGGCTGCGGGTCCACGCTGGATGCAGGCCACCTGCGATCGGTACAGATGGAGAGCCTTGAGGGAGGCCTAGTCAAATGACTCAGGAATCAGACTGGCTCAGAATCGTGTTTAGGATGGGTTTTGACAGGCTGATGATGATGATTTTTGTTCTTCATCTTCATTATCTCAGCCTTGCTTTCAGTTACAGTTGTTTGTTTCAGTTAAATCAAAGACATGCCTTCTGAGAACAAAAGAAGGTCCTTGCAGAGCTGACATAGAAATGTTCTATTTCGAACCCTCTAATATGACTTGCTCCAAGTTCAAATGGGGTGGCTGCCAAGGAAATGGAAATAGGTTTGATACAGAGAAACAATGTCTGGATTACTGTTTGACTAAGGAGACTGACCCAGGTATGAGTAGAACTTCTAATTGTTGGAATAATAAAACTATCCGATAAATTTTGCTATACCAATCAGCATAGCAATATATCAAATCCTCCAAAAGCAGTGACGATCTTCGTGAACGACAGTTATGGACCCAGTGGTAGAGGTAAAGTGGTGTCATGCTTAAAGTCAGTAGAGGATATGACTTAGGTCTGAAAACCTTGCTTAATATTGCCTCATACATTACATTACATTGGGTCTTACAAGTTTAATAAAACTATAAGGGTAGCTAAACCAAGAACATGACGCCTTACCGGTAAAATAAAATAAAATCTTTATTGCTTCCTTCGATGCTTATGTAGGTACTCATTCCTAAGTCCACCGATATTTTCTCTGTTCGTATCAAAACTAAGTTTCAATAGGCAGGCTCTCAATATTAATTATTTATCACTGTGCGGCGGCTCCGATCTCGTTGCCCAGTGCTCCACTAACAAACGCAGTCAAAGGGATAGAAAGCTATTTTCTTTTTTACAGCAACAATGCCAAGCTATTGTTCTCTGGAGTTTGACTACGGATTTTGTTTCGGAGCCGCTCCGAGATGGTACTACGACCGGAGGAAGAAAGTCTGCAGAGAAACTATTTACTCTGGATGTGGTGGAAACAAGAATAACTTTTATAGCAAGGAGAATGTAAGTATTTAGGGAAGTTCTAATGGAAATACCATAAATTACATTTCGGTTCGTCGGGCATTTAGTTAATAAAAATACATACAAAGCATAAAAATACACCTCTAGAGTCGTAGTCAACATCACTGCCAACTAAACCCCGATGGCTGTCAAATTATAACCAATTTTTCAGAAACAAACAAAAGATGATTCTGTCTTATAATTATGATGTTGTAATGTTATGATGTTGACTATATATAACTTCCGAGGTAATTACGAGTTCGATTCCCTTCGTGAGCCAACATTTTTTTTTAGAATTGATATAGAATTTTGTTTAATGGGGCTATGTTGTATGTATTTGTTTCGGGCACCCTTAATACCTAGTTAGGGGCTCTAAGTGTGAATCTATTTAATTATTTTTTAATTTTCAGTGTGAAAATGTCTGCCTGTGGAAAAAAGACATAATAAGGATGCCCGCACCACCAACTACGCCAAAAGCTGAAGGGGGCTCTGCTACTAGTGAAGGGGTTAAACCTACCCAAGGGAATCTGCCAACAGCAGCTAACCCAGGCTTGTTCTGGCCTATGAGATCATTCTAATGCCTACCATGTAGGTACTAATAAAAAAAACTTGCTGTATCTCTGTTTAGTCCGTTATTAATTGAAGGACTATTTCCAACAACTAACCCAAAAAAAAAAGACCAAATGCATAAAAAATATCTTTTCCTCTTCTATAAACAAAATATTCTTATAATTATATGAAATTTTATAAAAAGTTCTTAATTTTGTGTTATTCAATAGGAGTGTAGATAAAAAAAAAAAATGTCTTTGAATTCAATCCAGTTGACCGAGTAAAACATTTTTGTGATTCAAAACAACATTCTGTATAACATTTTCTATAAAGTAGTGTTTTAACCACCGGCGAGTAGCGAGAAGCGAGTAGAGTCTCACTATCTCTTGGAGCTTAGTCCGCATGCTCTAGATTTAGTGCACATCTCAGCTGCTCACCGTATAGACCAACAAATTTCCGCGTAGCTACACTAGCTACTTCATGGTAAGACAGAGGTGTATTTATAACAGAATTTCTCACAATTTTTATATTTTGATGGGTCATTCAAAAACTGTTGCTATTTTTACTAACGATTATAAATCAATCACGTACAGTGGCGGTCTAGGACGGCGTAACAGATTTGTTTATGGTATCGTGTTCCCTTGACTATAATACAAAAGAACAAGATCTGTTCTGCAATACAGAAAAACCGGAAGTGTTACGCCGTCCTAGACCGCCACTGTACTAAAAACACGCAAAAATATAATCAAATAGGTACCACTTCAATAATTATGTAAACTGTTTTTTATGGCTAAGAGCATCCATCAACTTAGCTGTTAATACAACGCACCTTGACTTGAATATTAACGTCGCACAGCGTTTTTCTTACTAGAAAATAATGCTCTTCCATATCCGCTCTAGGTTGGTATCTCCGCAAATCTCCGCTTTGGTGGAG
The DNA here is from genome assembly GCA_951802225.1 of Euspilapteryx auroguttella. Taxonomy (NCBI): domain Eukaryota; kingdom Metazoa; phylum Arthropoda; class Insecta; order Lepidoptera; family Gracillariidae; genus Euspilapteryx; species Euspilapteryx auroguttella. The sequence goes on along the minus strand of OX637649.1, from coordinate 6,604,694 downwards.
CGCTTTCCTTATGTTCGCATGAAACCAAGTAAAACGTACCCGTCTATTCGTCACTGTCATACCTCTTATTTATCAAGCGACTTGCTCGGCACCAGTTAAGGAATATTTTGCAGGAATTCATAATATTTGGACCTTTTTGTCCTATTCTGGTTGTTAGTTAAAACTTTTGTTAATACATTCTAAGCAACGCTTTGTCCTGCTAACTGTATTCAAAAGTCAATAGTTGTATGAATTTAAAAAAATATGAAGAGAAGCGAAATATACTTCATGCTTAATAATTGTAATCCAGTTATTTGAAGTCCGAGACAAGTAACTGATAAAAAAAAATTATAGAAAGTCGTTAGGGTCACCAAGCTAGCCGCTATTAACATTTAGGAAACTTTTTTTGTAATAATAATTATTTTTATAACTGTACTTGAGTTCCTTCCCACAACTAAATCAGAATTCATTACATGTAGCGCAAGTGCGTCTAGTAGTGAAACAATCGATCGCATAGCGTTGTAGTTCTGGCCAAGTTTACTAGAATAGAGCAGCGTAACCACCCTTTGGGGAATTTGACGCGCGAAATTTTGCCCGTCGCGTTTTTCCGTCAGATTGCTCTGCGATATTCTGAATGCGTATTTTATTTTGACAAAGCGTTTGGTGTTTGTCAGTGGGTACGGATTTTATCTCGTGCTTTGGACTTATACATGTTTTGTCAATTATTCCTCCTGATATAAAAAAAAAAACATATTTTGTTTTTATACACGACGAGCTTTTCCGGCTTACTTCGTTACGCCATAGAATATAAGATACTACAAAAGACTTGGCTCTATAGACTATGTTCTTTTGACTGCCCAGAATGGCCGCATAAAAAATAAACAACAACAACAAACCACCTGTCAAAATATGTAAACAACGGAAAAATATTGCACCTTGGGTTATATTATTTGAGTTTAGGTAAGGATCCCAAATTTTTTTGAAAATCTAATATAGCCTATGACACTCAGGGTTAATGTAGCTTTCTACCAGTGAAACAATTTTTCAAATCGGTTCAGTATTTCGTATTCCGGAGCCTATTCGTTACAAACAAACAAACAAACAAACAAACCAATCTTTCCTTTTTATAATATTGGTATAGATGTCGCTTTGAGTTTTTTTTTTAATAACTTTATGGGTTGGTCCTATTACACCCGTTACTAGCATCAATAACGGAAAAAATCTCTTAACCATGGTGAACTATTAAAAATGGATTCTGTTGTGCAACATTTGTATCTTCCCTGTGTGATGAGTTTTTATTATTACACTAGAGGCTGCCCCGCGGTTTCACTCGCGCAGATTTCTCATAAACACAAAAATACAGTTTTATCCCGTTCCCATGGAAATTCAGGGGAAATCCTTTCTTAATGCTCACCTACACTCCCTAAGGAACCTACATGCAAAATTTCAGCCCGCTACACTCAGTAGTTTCGGCTCTGCGTTGTCTGTCAGTCAGTCAGTCAGTAACGGAAGAGTTTTATATATATTGACTAGAGGCTGCCCCGCGGTATTTCCCGCGCAGATTTCTCAGAAACACAAAAATCCCGTTTTTTCCTGTTCCCGTGGGAACTTCAAGAAATCCTTTCTTAGTGCTCACCTACACTCCCTAAGAAACCTACATGCTAAATTTCAGCTTTGTACGCCCAGTAGTTTCGGCTCTGCGTTGTCTGTCAGTCAGTCAGTCAGTCAGTCAGTAACGGAAGAGTTTTATATATATTGACTAGAGGCTGCCCCGCGGTATTTCCCGCGCAGATTTCTCATAAACACAAAATCCCGTTTTTTCCCGTTCCCGTGGGAATTTCGGGAAATCCTTTCTTAGTGCTCACCTACACTCCATAAGGAACCTACATGCTAAATTTCAGCTTTGTACGCCCAGTAGTTTCAGCTCTGCGTTGTCTGTCAGTCAGTCAGTCAGTCAGCCAGTCAGTCAGTCAGTCAGTAACGGAAGAGTTTTATATATATTGATTATGTAGTGGATTTGCTGGTTACTGCTACAGTGGCAGACTAGGCAGCGTAACACTTCCGGTTTTTTCTGTATTGAAAAACAGCTCTTGAACTTTGTTACTATACAGTCTAGGGCGCACAAAACCATAGACAAAACTGTTACGCCTTGCTAGTCCGCCACTGTACATGTACCAGCAAACATTACCTTAAATAAGGTACCTAAGTTGGGAATGTTTAAGTTACTTATTGACGGCTATAAGAACTTCTTGTAACAAAACATCCGGTTTTCCATTAAAATAAGTGGCGAAACAGGCGAACGGTCTTCGTGATGGATGATGATTGATGGAGGCCTAAAGAGGAGAGCTAGATTTACAGTTCTCACCACAAAACACTCAAGTAAGTAATTAGGTGCTACATACAATATGCATTTCACTTAAGTATCTGTTAATTAAGGTTTATTTAAGGCTCCAGTATCTCATGACAAGTTAAGTTGCAGTGGCTCGTGCTGTGAGAAAACTAAATACGAGTGTTTGTTGTTATTTTGTTATTTGGAAGTTCAGATAAGTATCCTTCTGCAGAAGCAGGAATTTTGGTTTAAATTAATTACAGTAACAAGCTGAAATGTTTTGTTTATTTTCTTATTAAACTATTTTAATTCAATCCCAGCCAGCACTCAGCCGACTTGGGCGAAACTTATATTTTTCCTCCTTTGTTTCTTTGAAACTCAATTTGTTGTTTTGTTTTAGTTTTTGTTGAAGTTCGCCGCCGACCTTAAATTAAAGTAGGTCCGAATTGTTACTTAGAGCTAGCTAGCAGTGGATACTAAGACAGTGCCTTAACTTTTATAGGGGAAGTCAGCAAGCTCTCGAAGTTTTTTGTTTTTTTTTTTAATAAAAAACTGTACCTAACAAAATTTTTTTTTGGGGAAACGCTGGTCACGGTCAAACGGCTAAACATATTTGAATATTGTTGTCGTATTGAAATCATAGATGATTTTTCCATCAAACTCATATAATCACGGTTGAAAAAAATAAGTAACTTAAAAAATAACCAACTTTTTTTTTTATTAATTATTTGACATACATTATATCTTATTACAAACCTTACAAAAAAAAAAACTAAACAAAGAAATATTTACAAATAAAAAATTGCCTCAAAATGGCTGCCACCGGAAGATACGGTGCCTAGCAGGCTGGCTGCGTTACCCCTCTGAATGGCCAGACTTATTCTATGGCCAAGGTACGAGCCAGCCCGCCGGTCACCGGAATGGTCGATCAGACGCGTCGATAATTCTTTGAATAGTCGACGCGCCCCTGGCCCCCAAGGCCCCAAAGTTTCGACCCCAAACGGCACAAACTCATACTGCTCACAAATTGCCCCGTATTTGCGCCGTTTGAGGTCTTCGGCAGCTGCGGCTGCCGCGCCAGCCTCGCCTGATGTTCTTTGCACGTGGCAAGCCGCCATGGTGTCAACACACGTGGCGTCCCAACTTAATTTTTCTATGTTGTATTGTTTGGTATAAATTCTACCGTACAAAGCGCCTCGTAAGACACTGATAATAGAGTATAAGCCGTATGAATAACAATTCAATATCACAAGAACCGATACACTCATTCTAAAGCAAACAGTATTCGTAACATTATTCACTGCCAGTAGGTAGTAGCCGCATCGGCTATCTAGGGGTGTCACTTTTTTTCTGGATCCCCAACTCTAAAATTATTTATCCAATACAGCATACATATATATAACGTATCACTTATTATAGGTCAATTAGCCTGATTGATACCTTATTTAGTAACTTATCCTATACTGCGAGAGGCGAGGAGGTTCAGACGCGCACACCATTACGCCTCAGGTAAACTAATGTAAAATAAAAATGACTACTGAAGAAGGACGACCAGTCCAAAAAGCAGAACAGTTTGATCCACAGAACAAGAGAATACAATAGAAATAGCATCATGAGCTTTTAGTACTGAAACCAGTGTGTCCAAACTCACACATATAAACCAAACGCTCACTATGAAATCCAAGCTACCATTGGTGATTAACGACGAAGCCGAAAAGATCTACATCACAAAAATTTGAAGTAGACTATGAACCTTTTTTACAAATAAACAAAGATCAAAATCAAATAACAATTATGAAATACTTAAGATAATGATGACATACATATGATAAAAGAATGAAATTAGGTTTTTCCAAAGACATGGTAGAAAGCTATACATCCTCTTTGCTTTAAAATCCTCACGCATTGTTCCTAGTTTTACTATTCGACGCTAGATGTAACTACAGCTTTTGTACTACCGCTACTAAACACTAGGTGGCTACGTCGAAAAATTAGGGATGTACATATTGCGGGAGAAAGTTTGTCGATGAGCAAAACCTATCGATATACTATTTTCTTTCATTATGGCTACAGTTAACAATTACTTTTTTTTACGAAAAACTATGGGTATTCTACGCAAACGGCCTTCTTGGTGATTGGCGATGTATTGGTATTATCATATGAAAAAACCAGTCGCTCATAGAACAAAGTTTATTTTAGTGTACAGTTTAATTTTTATTTATTTCCATGTCGTTTTGTATTCAACAGTTATGCTTCGCATAAATAGAGATTCAGAAATAAAAATGTGTTTAGTTATAAAATTGTATATACCTACAGTACTGCAAAAGTTATAATGCGCATAGAAATCTTCGTCACTGTTCGACAACGGTCGTATTCCCAAGCGACGGAAGACGATATGTATTTAAGGAGGTTAAGTGCATTTTCTGCATGCGTAATTTAGTAGAATTATGATTTTTGATTCAGGTGTTTCCGTGAAATCGACAATTAGCGAATCTGCATGCGCATTATTAATTTTTAGTAAGTACTGTACTTTAAATGAAGCTTTATTTTAACCAAAGTAAACAATTTAGGTGGATGGGTGTATAGACCAATAAAACAAGATGGGTTTTATATTTATATTATTTTATCTTATTTAATATCGAAGTACATGCTTATTTATTACTTGCCTTAAACTCTCAACTAATCTTGGTTTTTTTAATACATAATATTTAGCATTTTTTCTTCCCTAGGTATTGTTTATTGAAACTCCTCTTAGCTTAAGTAGCTTTCATGATGGCTCCATCTTCAAGTTTATGCTTAAGTGTATTAGGTTCTGAGCTTGGCCCAAGGTGATCCAGTAACACAGGCTGTAAATAAATGAAAAGAAAAATAAAATATAGCACACTATAAGAGTGACGACTTGTCTTTATACAATACTAGTCGACCCGGCAAAATTCGTACCGCCTAACCTATTATTAGAACGTGCATGTTTTATACTTATAAACCTTCCTCTTGAATCACTCTATCTATTAAAAAAATCCGCATTAAAATCCGCTGTATTTTTAAAGATTTAAACATACCTAAGGACTGATGCGGAAAGCGACTTTATTTTTTACATATTACAACATTATTGTAATATGATGATGATGCTAATATAATTTCATTCATAACGCAAGAGTCTAAGTTGAAAGATTCATATAATTTCATTCGTATTCAAGAATTTAACTTTAAAGTAAATCACATTTTAAACCGAAAAAAGAGGTAGAGGTTTTCAAGTCGAAGCGAATAACTTTTTTTATTTTCACTGAAAATTATTATTATCGATAGATTTTTATCATAGAAAATTATCGATAGATTTTCATCATGTTGAGCAATCTCTAACTGATTTCCATTATTCTGTTGTCAAAATGTTCTAGAAAAAGTCATGAGTCTAATACCATAGATAAAGAAGAAGCTAAGAAGGTACAGTCACAGTCACAGGCTTCAATGAAAATTCAATTTTACTGCTCCGTAATTAGGGTGTTTTCATTTTCTCACTTATGGTTTTGTTTTCTTGTTCATGTATAATTTCAAATTTATTTAAAAATACAGTGAAATATTACTTACCGATGTAATGGTACGGCATAATTAGTACTTTTAAGTCCCCAACTTTAATTTTTGCATTCCAACACAGCACAATATGGCATTTTAGTGGTTTTTTTTTCATATTTTTCCTGGTGGTTTGTTTACAAGAAGCATAAAGCAACTGAGCTTATCAAATCTGTCAAAAACTACGAATATGCACTGCAGAGCTAATGATAGGCACGTGGGCTCCGCCTACTCGCGATTTCTATTTAGAGAGAGAGAGCATCTTCCTTGTTCTGTGGTTTGATCCATGAATACTTTTTTTTTTAACTCGTTGTTCTGCCAGCCCTACATCGAGCAGTAGGGTGCATTATCCCGTGAGAATATTCATGAGCTACCAAGTAACCCGGGAAGAACAAACATGGAGGCGCAACACTAGCCCAACTCTGTATTTGATGCAAATTTCGACCTTATTGATGCAATCGGTGATTCAGTGTTTGGGGTGGGAGGGTTTGGTAGATAAATAATAAATTAGTAAAACGCTTTATATTGCCTTGCACCTGTTTTCTTTCTATATCTTCTTACTTGTAATAACAATCCGACCCAAAACAAACAAAAAAACTGTATGGTTATAAGTACAATATCTTAATCAATCTTTAGAATATTATGCATATTATACAATATTATCAAAATAAATTGTAAGAATAATAAAAGTAAACAAATTCTTTGAAAATCAAAGTCAAAAGGATATCTTTTTCTTTAGAATGTCTCAGCACACTTCGTGACTTATAGCTCCAATTTTATTCCGGTTCGCTCCGTCGTACACGACTTCCAGTTGGGGTCCATCAAAGCAGGTTTGGGGAGGTTTTCTTCGACTCTCCGCAGGGTGTGGCCAACCCAACTAGCAACGAAGGTCGTATAAGATTTACTCTTTCGACTATAGATCGTAAGACACTTGTATAAACGATCCTAAAATGTTAAAAAGCTGTATAAAAGCGGCTATCTGGATTATTTTGCATTCAACGCTTTTTGGCTCTATAAACATGTCTAGTAAACGTTTATACGATGAAATCATATCGCATTTACTCGATTGTTGTATAAATGTATCTCTTGATCGCCATTATACAACAATAAGTCGTAAGACAGCTCTTTAAAAGCAACTGAATTGCTAATTTGTCGTCAAACTAGCTATTATAGCACAATCTATCGACATTTAATTTTAACAGCATAATTGTGGAGTAAACGCGGTTCATACGATAAAACAGCATCTTAGTTACTTTAACAGCACTTTATGTCGTATGATAACTCTATGGAATGCTTTTATTCGACTTAACTAATTAGGTTGAGTAAAAGCTTTCAAATTATTCTTTTACAACCTTTTTGGTCTCTAAAGGTTATTTGAAAGCCATTTTACATCGATATAGTGGTATAAATGCTTTTTGAAATCTTTTACAGCACTATCTGCCATTTTGTTACATGATACCAAAATAAACAACGTAATTTGCTTTTTTTATTCGCAAAATGGATTATAATCGATGGAAAAGGATTGAAAGAAGTGGAGGATTCCGACGTAAAGTAAATAAGATTTATACACGATTGAAACAGTCAAGATCTTCATTGGCTATAACCACGAGTCAAGAGCGTTTAATTGATAGGCGTGAGGGTTCCGTAGCGTATAATAATTACTAAGTACTACTATTAGGTACTATTAGGTATTCTGTAACAACGGCCATATAGACAACCGTTTGCAATTTATTGAATTTGCCAGTATGTTTTTCTAAGTCATGGGTGTTTATCTTATACTTATTGTGTTTGTTTTTATAATTTTATAAGTTAGTTGGTAGGTACCCAAAGAATTTGACTCAACTATTATTATTATTTTTTTTATAATAAAGAGATACTTAAGTAAGTACTTACAATTTTGTTTTGTATTAAGTGATCCTACTTACAATAACATTCGTCGCTTGGATAGTGATAATAAATTGAATAACTAGACTAACAAACCACGATTCATTTTTATATATTGGTAGATAGTAGGTAGTAGAAGTAGATAGTAGATTTTGCACTAAGGAACCCTAAACTATCTGTAATGGCGTCCCTAGAAGTCGTAAGATGGAAATCTCATTTCAATCTTTCGACTAACAGCTGAGAGAATGCTCTGTGATGATAAATGAGTTGCTATTATTTGCTATTGATGGCGAATTTATTTTAAATGTTAAATTAACAATATTTTTTATTCATTATTTACATAGAAATCTTGGGGCCCATTGAAATATTAACTACAATGCTAGGTATATAGACGGAAAAATTAATTCCGCACATGAAAGTAAGACCCTACGACCTAACTTTAACAGGTAACTAATTACCTGTCATCATCAGGCTTGATGGCTTAAAAACGTAATGGTTAATACGATGGCAAAATATACTTATATTTATTAGGTTTGACACTTCAACTGACATAAATTACACGTATAAAATAAAAAGTCTATAAGTGCTGCTTGGGTGCAGTTACACGATAAAAAAGTCGAGTGATTGCAACCAAATTGCTTTATTACTATAAATAAGTCGAATAAAAGCGGTTCTACCGACTTGGAAAAAGCAGATGTGTCGAATAATGGCATTCTGATGGCCATTATGGTACTAAGTAGCATTCTAGTTGCGATTACTCGATATTTATTCGACTAAATGGCTACTCATACGATAATCTTACGATATTTACTGGATCTAAAGCTGAGAGAAGTGCGCCCAAATCGCGTTGAGAGAACGTGCACAGAGCATTTACACGACTTTTTAAAGATCCTTCTTACGACCAATAGCTGAAAGAGAAACGTGCTGCTGACTTTTTTACGACACGATTTGCTGGTTGGGAAGTCTAACGCCACTTCCTTATCTCCGTGTCGACAGTCCTCTGATCGGTCATTCTCCACATTACTAAATTTGTGATTTTTCGTGGCTAGAATATTTTGAGGATTTGTCAACGACATAGTCGTGAAAATATCGCAAATCTTAATATTTCTTATTTCGATGAACTAATGATTGATGGGGTTGAATTTTCTTTATTGCTGACCGCGTTCTGTGAGACGCAGAGTAAACATACCCGCCACAAGGTTGTAACTCTTGAAGGTTTTAAAAATACACTGGATGAGGGTCGCGCACTGTAGCCTATGTCCAATAATGGACGTATTTTGGCTAAGATGTAAAGTAGCTACAAAAACTAAGTAAATCTATGTTCAAAGTAAATTTTTAGGCACAAAAAAGTACTCATTAAAAATCCTTTCGTTAGCCGACTTAATTGTGCAGACTCGAGCCTTCCAAGAATTTTATGTTCCGTTTTACAACAGTATTGTGAATGAGCGTAAAAATGTGTTTGGCTTTCCGCAAAGCGAGAATCTCTTTGTTTTAACATTTCTGATGTTTGTAATGTAAATACTTACTCACTCTTTTTGCTTTTTTAATCCGTATTTTTAGATATTAGTATAACGATATGTGCTAAGCTAACAGGTTCTTCCTGTGCTTATTAAATGCATACTTATCCCGTTTGTGCTCGTACTCCTAGCAAATTTTGATATTTAAAGCCATTTGGGCAGAATGTAGATATAATGGACATTTTTATTTATAACATAAGTAATTGTAAAATGTACAACTTACAATACAATATTTGAATTTAAGATATTTACTACTGAGCTGATTTTAAACCCATTTCTATGGGACCAATAGGGAAATAATTAGTATCAATGGAAATATCATTGTAAATATCAGAGATCAAAAAGCCTGGCTGCAGTGCCTCGTCGCACGGTGTTTGCTACACACAACCCGCGCGTCATCGGGCCACACTATTATGAGCATCTGCCTACTGAGCTGAAGGAGGAAATCAATGACGAAGCGTTTTGTCGCCGACTGAAAAAACTTTTGTTGGAACATGAATATTATTGTATAGATGACTTTTTAAACTATAAATTTGTTTGACATTGGATATTATTTGTGTAATTTGAGTATTCGACAGTTACAATATGTAATTCAAGTAAATTGAAATTATTATTTAGTATTTGACATTTTATATACATTTAAAAATTTGACATTGTTTACATAGTAGGTACTTAAATAATTAAGTAACTACTTATTATTTTTTATATAATTTTTGTACCATATTTTGACGATCACATTATACTTTGACATCTATACCAATATTATAAAGAGGAAAGATTTGTTTGTTTGTTTGTTTGTTTGTAACGAATAGGCTCCGGAAATACTGAACCGATTTGAAAAATTCTTTCACTGGTAGGAAGCTACATTAACCCCGAGTGTCATAGGCTATATTAGATTCTCAAAAAAATTAGGTATCCTTACCTAAACTCAAATAATGTAACCCAAGGTGCAATATTTTTTCCGTTGTTTACATATTTTGACAGGTGGTTTGTTGTTGTTGTTTGTTTTTTTATCAAGCCCATTCTGGGCAGGCAAAAGAACATAGTCTATAGAGCCAAGTATTTTGTAGTATCTTATATTCTATGGCGTAACGAAGTAAGCCGGGAAAGCTCGTTTTATTATACAACTTTGTATGTAATATGAATATGATAGTGTGAAATAAATGAATCTAATCTAATCTAAAATTAACCCAACATCTATACCAATATTATAAAGAGGAAATATTTGTTTGTTTGTTTGTAACGATTAAGGCTCCGGAAATACTGAACCGATTTGAAAAATTCTTTTACTGGTAGAAAGCTACACTATCCCCGAGTGACATAGGCTATATTAGATTTTCAAAAAAATTAGGGATCCTTACTTAAACTCAAATAATGTAGCCGAAGGTGCAATATTTTTTCCCTTGTTTACATATTTTGACAGGTGGTTTGTTGTTGTTGTTTGTTTTTTTATTCGCCTATTTTGGGCAGTCAAAATAACATAGTATATAGAGCCAACTCTTTAGTAGTATTTTATATTCTATAGCGTAACGAAATTAGCCGGGACAGCTCGTTATAAAATAAAACTGCATTTTAAAAAATTCATTTTTTTTAATTTTTATAATTACCTAGTACATACCTCCGCAGTTTGCCATACCATTAGAAAAGAGGGCGCGAATGCTTTGTTGGTTAAAATTACATTTTGCGACGCCATCACAAAGGGAGAACATTAAACCATTACCTAATGGCGTGGGAGAGTATGATAGAAAGATGTGGCGAAGCATAAAGAGAGCTATTAGATAAAAACAACCTACATAGTGCGTCAAAGAACATGCTTCTGTTACAGTTTTTATGCATTTCTGCAGTTAATCTATATATTTTTAGATTGGTATCATCATTATTTCAGCTGAGAGACGTCCATCCAATATCCAAAGGCCGTATAGAGACTAATTCCTTTTATTCATCTATTGTAGGTTATAGTTTATGTTTCCTGTTCCAGAATGTAATTTGTGATTTTAATTTACAGTTTGCTTCTTCTCCCTTCTTCTTCTCAGACTGAGACTGATATGAAATGAAAGTATGAGTGAATCATACAGACAATTTGTTTGACAACGTCCATTTCTAGTCCATATACCATCTGTATGTACAGTGGCGGACACGGTCGGCGTAACACTTCCGGTTTTTCTGTATTGCAAAATAGCTCTTGTTTTTTGGTAATATAGTCTAGGGTTGACGAAATATACAAATCTGTTACGGCCTCCTAGTCCGCCACTGTACCTTATAAGTATGTATATTATTTTAGAACAAATCTATTATGGCCGCTGGAAAATCTTTAAGTATTATTATTATATGTGTACTAACTAACACACTACTATTATACGGGTTATTCAAAACTTGTACGTTTACATATGTCATGGAAGATTATATACTTACGGCTATTAGCACAGGATGTTTTTGCAGGTTATCGGTGCTAAAAGTTTAACGATTCATGGACGACGGAAATTCAGAAACTCTTCTTACCACTGACTTGTACGTTATCTACCTTGAGAGTGCGCTGTATACTGCTACGAGCGAGACTCATTCCTTCGGAACTCAGTATACGAGATACATTTCGTTGTAAAACCCTATCCAGTCCTTTTAAGTTGATGTTATTGATTCTTTCCCCTCTCACTATAGGCAGCCATCGGTCTAGCTTACTGACCTGAATCCCGCGACACTCGTGCCATTGAAACAGTATAATTTACGAGCTGATGTACTCATCAATCAATATTATTACTTCCTTGCTCCAGGGGCCGGGTATTGATGGTGTGAATTTATTGAGTGTATGACAGTCGATTGGTTCCACGGACACTAATTTATTTTGCGATGTATTATTCTTAGTACTTAACCCTGAATACCTCAACATTTTAGCCTGAACTAATAAGAAAAGAATTAAATACAATTTATTATATGAAAATCTGTTGAATATGGTGAGTGGAATCACTTATATATTAAACTAGAGGCTGCCCCGCGGTTTCACTCGCGCAGATTTCTCATAAACACAAAAATCCAAGTTTTTTCTCGTTCCAATGGGAATTTCGGGAAATCCTTTCTTAGCGCTCACCTACACTCCCTAAGGAACTTACATGCAAAATTTCAGCCCTCTACGCCCAGTAGTTTTGGCTTTGCGTTGTCTGTCAGTCAGTCAGTAACGGAAGAGTTTTCTAAATATTGATTAATTTCAAACATAAAATTATAATGGCGCCACACATTTAGAGCCCCTAAAAAGGTAGAGCCTTATCTAGGGTGCCCGAACAGACACAAACACACCTGAGCAAAGGAAAATACAGCGATGCAGGTACATCATACAATTAAGCCCTGTAGGTCCGAGCGTAAGAATAGGTCAACGGTATACCCTGCCTGTCGTAAGGACGACTAAAAGGGGTATTTGGGGTCGTGGGTGTGAAGGGCGGGGCCCTACCCACTCATGAAACGGCCCCAAGATGGGCGGCGGCACAGCTTGTACCACTGTGCCGCCGCAGCTCCAAAAGCGAGCCGGGGAGGGAACAATATGCCCTCCCCGACCCGGTGAGAAGAACTTCGGGCGCAAATAATGCGTGGTTCCCGGGGTCCTTCTCAAAAGCGCCAAGACGGCCGCCGGGTGGTTTTAGTGGGTGCGAGCCCCACATACCTCGAACGCTCCCCCGAGCGTCGGGAAATGCGTTAGGCATTTCCCCCCGCTACAAAAAAAGATACATCATACAATTTGTCGCCGCCGCCGCCCTAAAAATCGAACCTACAAAGTACAAAGTACAAATGTACAAAGTTACAGTCAACAAACACCACAGCCCACTAAACCAATGACGAAGGTAGTGTCCGCGCACGCCTAGGATCGCAACTAGTTGAGCTTCTTCACCTACCATTCATAATAATTTGGTATTTGACTGACTAGTTATTTACTTGTCTGAAAATATATTATTAAAAGAAACCAAACAATTCTATTCCACTCAGCAACGTTACGTCAAACTTTAATATGAAATCAAAGCGAACAAATAATATTGAGCTGAATTGGCATTATGATACTAAAACAATTTATCAGTGTCCGTCCATAGTTCGAGGCAATGCTATTGAGATAATAATCTGGCGGCGATCAATTGATACGCATTGTTCAGTTCAGGCTTTGATACAAATAATATTTACTTACTCATTTTAACTGGTATTGTTTGCGAAAACTAAACCTAAATTAATTATTCGTATTTTCTAAACAAAAACTTGTTTTTTAATTCCATTAACAGAAAAAAATGTATCTTTTTATTAGATACAATATTATGTTTAATTTAAATAAAAATAGATTTTTGCTATGATATTTTTTATCGATGGGGATCTCTCTTTACCCGGCCTGCGAGCGTTACATTGGCGCCCAACGTGGGACTCTAACCCAGACCCTGACATAAGTCTCATGCTCTCGTCTGAGCTAGCCGGGCTTGCTATTTGCTTTTATTATTATTTAAAGTTATGTAATGTAACGATCGCAGGCAGAAAAGAGATTTTGCAATTTTTTATTTATGGTAATGTTACCATAAATAAAAAAAATAGTTTTAAAGGCCAACATTGTTATGATGAATATCGATGTTCGTTTCCCGGACTGGGTGTATTGTTGGTCCTTGTATTTGTTTTGTGCACCCTAAATACGATTTATGAGAGAGGCATATGTCCAGCAGTGGACGAATTTCGGCTAAAATTATGATGATAATGATGACCCTAAATACAGGTTCTTCCTAGTTAAGGGCTCTGAGTTTTGAATTTGTTTTAAACATGCTGTCTTCCAAGCAGAATGCTTGGGCATTATAGAGGCTGCAAACGCGATCCAAAGAAGACATGTAAAGGACATAAACATAAAGATACTATCGGACAGTATGTCAGTACTCCAAGCACTAAAGAGCGACAAGATCAACTCTGGACTTATACATGAGTGTCATCAACAGCTGACTAGCGCATGTAGAAATAACAATTCAATCACCCTACAATGGATAAAAGGACACAGCGGCTCAAGAGGAAACGATGCGGCGGACGAACTGGCCCGAAGAGGCTCAGACACTCCTCCGCATGGGCCTGAACCTATAGTACCCCTGCCATTCAGTTGGCTGCGCAGCCAGATGAGAAAGCGTATCAGGACTCTGCACCAGGACAACTGGGAAAGCGCCGAGACGTGCAAACACTTTGAAGAAATAATACCAATGCTCGACAATAAGCTTACAGCCAACGTCTTGAGGCTTAATAAACCCCAACTAAGGAAGTATGTAGGGTTGCTGACCGGGCATAACACTCTTAATAAACATATGTTTACTCTAGGCATCACTGACAGTCCTACGTGTAGGGCTTGCATGGAGGCGGATAACCAAACCAAACATATTCTACTAGACTGCAAACAGGTAGAAGTATACAGACGTAAGTACCTAGGGTTCCAAAGCACCGTACGCGAGGCAGTAGGCAATGTGAAAGCGCTGAGCTTCGTGGAGGAGCTGGGGTGGTTAGAGTAGCGCTACCCCTTTTCACGCAAAATAGGCACGATAGCTGTCAAATTGCGGAAACTCGCCCGTAAACTAAACTAAACTAAGCTAAGGGCTCTGAGTTTGATGCGTTATTAAGTTTTTATTGTTATGATATAATATTTTTCCTGATAACGTATCACAACTTTACAATGATAAGAGGACGGCCTATTTCCAATCTATCATCAAGTAGGTAAATAAGTAAATCCTGAATAAAAATACAGATTTTTTCCAAGTGCCTCTTATATTTTGCTTATACAACGATTAATATAAATTAACTTGGGAATTGAGCTTTCATAAAATGATTGATGTCTTCTGGTAAAAGCTTTTAGGAGCGAAATACTCCTAATTATTTGGTGCTTATTACTTACTTGACTTATTTTTCTTAAAACAATAGACAAAGTTTCACTGTATTCTTTTAAAAGAGGGGAATATTAACAATGAGTTTTCGTTTCAATTGTGAAGGAAGGTAACTATTTCTATAACAATTGAAATGGATATAAGTCATAGTATCAAGAAGCGCTTATGTCGCTTATTTTTCTCTGCCTGCCTTTGTGGTGTGAACTCGAGAATGCAAAAGTACATTCAAGGTGCACATTCATTGCACTTACCGTGGAAAAGTACAAGTATTTCAGATGATACTAGACCCTTCATAAAGCTCGATCAATTCCCGAACCAAAATAAATTCACAATCTTTTCCTTTCAACAGTTTTATTAAAGTCTTGAATAAGCTGAACAGTGCATATGCTGCGAAGCAGTCGATTGGCAACCGTCCACGGATTTGGACACTCTCCGCAAAGGCGGTGAACCTTTTCTACTCTGGCGATCGTAAATTGTTGTTACATTTACATTACGTGCCAGTTTTACATCAATTTTCTTTGTATTTTTAAACCCTGGAATTATCATTAATTCTGTGTGTGCTCAGTTTTATTTTATAATTTCAACTAACAGAATCACAAATGTTGACTTGTGATCGAGGTCGCTACTTGTTCGAGCATAAGCTGACTCTGAGCAACATGGGTCAAAACTAAAAAAAAATGCCAGGAATCAAACATCCAATGTAAGGAACAGTTGATATAAATTTTTTTTCAATGGTGCATTGGGAAATTTGTAGGTTGTAAGTATCTAAATCAGTTCTTAAATTTATTACCAACTGTTCAGAAATAAAGTATACCTAATAAAAATAACAAAAGGAATTCGCAATGTACATCAAACAAGCTCTGAATCCCATCAGAATACCGGAGTAACTTGCTCCGAACGGATGTTGGGTGATTCATGCGAGCGGCGTGCCAAAGCTGTTTAGATGTAGGCTACAGCACGATTTAGAAGGTTGCAGTGGAATAGCCCTTTGAGATTAAAACGTATCTATCTTCTATAATAAATAATTATTACCGTGTTATTCATAAAAAGTTAAAGAGTATTTTATTTATAGGATTTTAGTTGATATTTTAAATTAGCGGACGAAGCTGGTCAGTCAGTACATTCTGGTACATAATAAATCGGCAAAAACATGGATCTTGGTTGGTACATGTAAGATGGGTATAACGGTATCAACGCCCACTACTAAAATTAAGTATAGGTTTAACTCATCTTAATGCAAATGAAGAAGAAGAAGAAGATATAACAATGACAATAATAAGACCATAAAGTAATCTCAATACCATGAATACTGATATGAAATTATTACTTTGAAATTGAAACTAGCAAAAAATAAACTACGGCTTTAGGTTATTCCAAACCAATTTAAGTTTAGTCCTTAGTTTTGACACTTTAAGGGACCTGTTAAATAATATTGAAACATTGGCCTTATTTCGGAAACCTTGAATTTCATTGAGTCCCACTTTATGCCTTATTAAAATAAAATAAATTAAAAAAAAAACTTTATTTCAGGCCACAAAAACCCATACAAAAAAAATTACATCACTTAATAAAGAATGAATAGGAACAGCAACATTGTCTTCATCATCTTATATGAAACGACGCCCCGGTCTCTAGGAAGGCTAGATTTGGTAACTATTTTTCATTCATTTTGGGCCAAAAAAACAGTACCAAGAACCCTCAATAAATGAAAGGAGTTTCTCATATGAGGCATTAGAACGGGGGACCTTGTATGTAATTATGCTGTATGTAATAATATTGGAATTGGAAATATGGGTATTCTACCAAAAATTGTGCCACCACTGTCACATAGTTCCAATTCCGTTCCGGCACTATAACCATTAGCAAATTTTAAAATATATAGCATCATTTCAAAAGATAATAGCTGGATAATCTCCCGTTTCCCCTCATTCTCGCAAAGCGGCTGGCAGTTTATTATTTATGTTTATGTAGGAAAATTGGCCCCCATTTAATTTTCAGCGGGTATTTCACGAACGTTTCGCCCGCTATAACTCAGTGGCATATTTTATGAGCGGTCAGGCGTTTAGGCGTTTCAGAGCGTACGTCAAAGCGGGAACAGTGTATTCTCTGCCGTACTAACTCTTTGGGGTCTTATGTCTGCGTCTCGTTATTTTGAGAGCTGCTGAGGACCTATTTCGAGGAAATTACCACCACGTGAATGTTTCGCTTTAGAGAACTCTATGTAACTGTAATAATTGTTTACTGTTTGACTAACGCCACGTGAAAGGTAGCTCTTTGGTTTCTATTGTAATTAAATAATTTAATTAAATTGAGTGGTTAATTATATATCAATGTTAGGTTATTTGTTTTCTTTATTATATGTTGAATGATGTTAAGAATCAGATATAACTTCTACCTAAATTAATTTAAAGTTTAACTCCCAAAATGAAGAGATACCCACTTACACAAAATCAGGATGATTATGTTTGTAAATTACAGTCAAAAGCACACATTTAACTCCACAAGATTGATTTCCATACACCGGTAGAGTATTCCCACATGTCTCTATTAAAACAGAAATTCGGTTGCCCCTGAAACAGCTATTAGTCGCAGTGAGAAATCGCAGGTATCCGTCAGGAGCCGAGCAAATGAGAAAATATGGTCAGTTACAGGTCGGGAAATATGCACAGAATAGGTACGTTATGTCTGTGGCGTAGAGGTCTATGTTCTTTGAATAACTGTGTTGCTGAAAGAATCTATTGAAGAGAAAGACGAAGTCAAAGTCAAAGTCAAATTCTTTATTCAATATAGGATACAAGATATCACTTATTGAAAGTCAATTAGACTACATATAATCAAATGGCTATTGATACCTTATTTGGTAAAGTATCCTATACTGTGAGAGGCGAGGTAGTTCAGGGTGCCCACCAATTGGCTATTTTTTTATATTCGTAAGGCAAGGCAAACATTTTATTTACCTGAAACAAATGTTTGCCTTGCCTTACGAAAATAGTCGCCTGGAGAGGCCCCCAAACGAGCCCTCCTCTGTCAAATGATTCTACTCCCTTTCGCAATGATTTTACAGCGTAGAGAAGAAAGGGGACCAACTCTACTTTACAATTTATCTCTCTTTTTTTTTTTTTTTTTCTTTCTTCCATATTTCTGTCCACTCATATTTATCTCCATACGTTGTTTTTGTACGTTGTCTCTCCATTCTGTGAGGTCTCTGGCCTTTCTAGTCCAGGTAGAGCATGCAGTAGCCTCCATGACGACCTGCATATAATTCCACACCTTGTGAAAAGTCTCAAAAACAGTTTTTGTATGCAATATCTAATCAGTGTCATCGACAACGGTTATGAAATTCATAGGTTAAATAACATCATGTTTGGCATGTGTTTTGTCTGCCTGTATTTTATCAGCGTTATGAATAATGCTGCTGCTGGTGTGTGGATGAACTTGGATTAAATACTGGCAAATAGCACAAAATGGTGTGGAATAACTTTGCTAGCAATGGGGAAAAGACCAAAGTTTATTGTGACAGAATGCTTTATTATTTTTCCTATTGATTTTGCGCGGTTTGCATTTTTTTTTTATTTTAGCTTTCAGCCTAAAACTCATTATGTAGATACTCAAAAAGTAACCACAACTCAGGTACTCCTAAAGTTGTACTGGATAAAGATCTGTAGGTAATTGTGAACCCTGATGAGTTGTACAATATTTTAACAAAACTTCGCAGTAAAACGCGTTTTTCTATTTTAAAACAAAAGGGTCTACTTAAGAGCTCTGGTCTGTGCCTGTACACCTGGCGTTGGTCTTACTTTTCTTTCCATAAAATCGCATTCTCAGTTTGTTAAGGAATTTGTGTCAGGCGCTTTTAATAAATACTGAAGTAAGTTTTGAAATAAAATTGTGGAAACCAAAGGGCGAATGCCAAGTTCTATGATGAGGTCTTCAAGACTGACGTTGCGAACAAAAGAAACACTCAAATAATAAGGGAGGAATGAGATGCGCCGAATTTAAAAGACTCACGGACAGTCGTTTCATCTGCTGACGTAGCTTTTTTATATTTGATGGAAGATTATTGTGGACAGGAATATGATATTTAGTGTTTTTATTAATACCTAAACTTGCTAATTATCGTCTAGTTGAAAAGTCACGAGTGCTATTATTTCCTATAACATTAAAAATTTATTAAATTTACATAATACTAACCTATATATACATGTTGATATTATTTCGATAACTTCTTTGTATATAAAATAACGTATACCACATTACCGGTTTCAAGTATTTGTTTGTTTGTTGTTTTATTGTTTGTTTTATTTGCTGTGCTGTTGAGCTGGATATTTATTAAAATATCAGAAAAAAAAAACAGTAAAATATACGAAGTAGTTTTTTTTAAATATTTTACCACAGAATAATACCACGAAAATATAACATTTAATTATGAAAACTTGTCGATAAATCGTTACCTATGGCATGTAATAATTAGTTTCTTCTACGCTTTGTTCAGTCCCTCCTACGCCCAAAACAACACCTAAATCAATTTCCTTACTCGCAAATCACGCCAAGAGCTCACTAATTAAAACCTATATTCCCTGTATCAAAGTCATAGATTACGTTTAATAAGGTTCTAGGAACGGAATTGGCACTACATAACGTTCATTTAACTCAATAAATGTCTTCGTCAATTTTGGGGCATGGCGTTGTACTGAATTCTACATAACAGTTTACTGAAACTAGTGTTGTTGGTAGCAATCATTTAGCGTAGTGTTAAAATCGAGTCCATACGAATATCGTATTGCAGTTAAAGCCACTGCCGAACCTTTTGTATTCGTATTAAAGCACCTTGCTAGATACCAAGGTGCTTAAATACTTATACAAAAGGCAAAAAAGTATTAATTATGCGCATCCAACCCGATGAAGGATCAATCACGTATCAATTTGGTTGTCTGTAGCAAAATTTTATTATGCGACTGACTACGGTTATTTTATTAGTTTAGTTAGGTTCTATCAAAACGAATATAATTTCTACTTTAACAACCAGCTGACATCCCTTGAGCTGTATAGAATTGAATTTTACAACCAATATTGGTTCATTGATTAAAAACAATTGAGTGCGAGTGACACTATAATTGCTTTTTAATGAATTCGCTCTTTAACATTTGTTATATTAAAAAAGTGTTTATTTTTTTTTTTAATCTGCCTACGCGCCCTAAACATTACAAAAATAGGAAAGAACATCAAACGATGATTTTTATAAAGCGTTATCGGAAAATCCAATTTTATACTTCTTCTGGCACACCTAGTATTTGATAAGTAAATATATCTTATCCTCATATACCTTTCATCTGGCAACCGATTTGAAAAAGAATGCCCACTTTTATGACAGGCTAAGGACGCTCCCGTTCCGAAGACAATGCTAATGATAACAATTTTTACGTCACTCACTCTCCCCCTCACCCCTCTCTTGTATTACACCCCCTCCCTATAATGATCTTGCTTGCATTGGAATTTTTTGTTGTTTTCCTTCTAACTTGTCTAACGTACCAGTATAATCATGAGTATAATCACATGTTTAAGAAAAACACATTAATTTATTAAGAGTAAAGGTGTGATAGTGTATTAAGAATAATACATGCAGGCTATTGCAGCTGCAGTAAGTATAACAATTTTAACTGTTTTGTTTACCGGTTTTCCATTAAACTTTTTTAGGGGCATACAAGCAAGTAGGTTACGTAGGTAGGTTACCCATAGAGTGTACAACTTTTTAAAAGTAAAAACTCAACAACTTTACACGACTTTATAACGATTAACAGTAATTTATAAAGTTGGTTGTATTAGTTGTATGTATTATTTACATGTTTGGCTCTATTTCAAATTTTGTCTATTACTGACTTCTTTTCCGTCCGTGGTTCAGTTGTCAGTCACGTAGTCTTTGATGGCCCAGTTTTGATTCACGGCAGGGGCAAATATTGTTTTAATGGATATATAAAGAAATAGGTTCCACCTTTTTAAAGGCTCTGGGTGTGATTCATTATTATTACTAAATACAAAGGAACTCTGGTAAAGTTGTAATGATGTACTTACAACTTTCTTGCCATCAGAGGAGATAAGTTGCCAAAATAGTTACGAGCTCTATGGTCTATGATAGTATGTTAACTTGTATTCGCTAACGCGGGAAGTCGCTACAAAATATTTGCAAAGCAATTCAAAACCGTTCACCTTACATAAATCCTAAGTCCAATTTCTTAGTCCGGTTAGGTAACGATTTTGGTCACGACTGAAGATTTTTTTTAAACTTTAATTTTGGAACGCTATTCTTGTTTGGTTACCTACAATTTTTTGATAATTATAAATAGCTAGTCGACCCGGCGAACTTCGTACCGCCTAAACTTTTACTATTTAGTGCATGTATTATACTTATAAACCTCAGTTTTAAAGATTTAAGCATACATAGGGACAGACGCGGGAAGCGACTTTCTTTTATACTATGTATTGATGATGATATTGGTTTTGATGATAAAGCGGTAGTAGCCGAGGTAGGTATGAGTTGAGAGTCTCCCGTTAAAAAGGTTCTACTTCGGTAGGAATTTTAGGCCGTGGGTCCTGCATATTTAGCTCCTCGTAAGCCGTGTGTGTCAGGCTTTCCTTTGACATAACAAACAACAGTCCGAATACAAAACACCTATACACATACTGTGATCTCCTTTAAAATTTGACTTTGTATTAATATAATAAAAAAAAACATTACGCTTAATACTTATATTGTCGCTAACAGCATCACCTCCACAACCCCACTTGCAAAGTATTTTACGAAAAATACAGGCGTTGCTACCGCGAGGCAAGTGCATATTTACATCGCCGCATGCCAGTATCTCTGCGAAATATGTACACACACGCGCCATAGACCATTATACCTATAACGTAGCTTTCATAATTGAACGTAAAAACAATAATCAGTCTGTAGCGGAAAGTTCGCTCTATAAAACCATATTACCTGAATTTTTGAAGAAGTTTACAAACATTAGCATATTACCATCATAAAGGAGATAATTATCTGCTAATGCTCTTGTCAAATAAGGTTGGTTCACACTTTTTATTACTTTAATTTACATTAGATTATGAAACCTACTCCCCCACTCAGATTTTACTACTGCGTTATGTCAAGAATTATTACTACTGTGTTATTTCAATAGCTTCAGGGAATTAAATAAGTACAGCAGCTTAACACTATGTCTATGGTCTCGTGAGAACAAGAGCTATTTTGCAGTACAGTGGCGGACTAGGAGGCCGTAACAGATTTGTCTATGGTTTCGTCAGCCTTAGACTGTATTACCAAAGAACAAGAGCTATTTTGAAATACAGAAAAACCGGAAGTGTTACGCCGACCGTGTCCGCCACTGTACAAAAAAACCGGAAGTGTTACGCCTAGTCCACCACTGTACCATATTTAGTAATCTGTGACTATACTAATATCGACAATATCTTTTTGCTTTTCGTTATCACTACTACAGTGTTAATTTGAAGTTATCATTATTGTTTGATAGTCTTGCAAACCCAGTACAAACTGCATTACTGCTTTGATTAATCTATTAGTCAACAAAAATGTTGAAGAAAAAAATTGGTGGTTTCCAAAAGTTACTTTATCCAAAATACGTGCAAACACTTAGGTCGAAATTAAAATTGGCTCTGACCCAAAATAATCTCATATATGAAGCCCGTATTTATCTGGCGCGATAAAGGATGTAGACGCCATTTTTGAAGAGTTTAATTTATTGTGTGTACGGGCCCTTATTTATGTGCTTTATATGGTCGAAATTAAATTGGACGGAAATTAAAAGGATTATTTAATTAAGTCTTTTGTAAAAATAATAATCCAGTTAAACTATTAAACTGAGCATTAAATAATTATTTTACAATATAGAATTTAGCCTAGTATGTACTACTATAATTATGTCCTACTTAAATCAAAATCACATACTTGTGATACATACATACATTTTTATTTATCATTAATTCTTTTTACATTGTTCGACTTTAAAGTTTATGCTTTTCAACTATTTCTTAAGCTTTTCAGCCGTACTTTTTAATTTTGTAATAATTTATCAGCTCTCTCTAGGTACTTTGTATGCTCTTTATTGCCAAAAATATTTTTCAATCTTAGAATCGGAAGACTAAAGGCTTGATGGAAGGACGAGAGTTACTAGCTATAGCGTGAACTAAAATAATGGATCTCAACTCAAGAAAGAGAAAAATGCTGGCCTTCGGGATTAAGCTGCTGCACTCACACAAGCATGATACGCGCGTGCACGTACACGAGTTTCGGCTGTACGCGTAGCAACGCGCTTCTTTCTATGAAATGTCCGAGGTGTAGTTAAAGGGCTTCAAGAATGACTCTTCACTATAGGCGGTCTTGAGCAACTGTTGCCAACTTCTCCCAGTTTAGCCCCACAATGAACGGCGTCACATAGTCTTCGCGCGACCACTTCTGAGTCTCCATGGAGCTGCCACAACAGAGAGCTTCGATTTGAATAATTATTATTTTTAATTTCAAATAGAATACATCTGTACCAAATAAAAGAATGTGAAATTTGCCATTTATGTTATATCTTTTTGTTTTGACTACGAGATAAACATCAAAGTCATTAACGAGACGAAACCGAATCTGCCTGCCAAAAATACACAACACAAAAAATACGACTCCCGAAAATACACGGTTATGAAAAAAACAGAATACATTGTCCTGTATAGAATGAGAGTTCCTTCAATTAAATATTAATTTTAGTGGCGACCGCGCACCAGAAGACGCTTAGGAGACAACCCCTCCACAAGGGGGTCAGACAACCTTGTAGAGGTTGCGGTATTAGAACGATTTGTGTGGGAAAACTTTTTGGCTAAGATAACCATGATGATGTTAAATTAATATAATCTAAAAGTGATTCAATGATATTGTGCTAAATGCACAATATCAGGAGTACATAATTTTTTTATTATACTTATTTAATAATACAGAGTAATTGTATTGGCATCGTTCCAACAACGGAATTTCTTCCCTAAATGGGGACGTTTATTATATTTATTGCGATGTCCTTTGTGGCTTTTACTTTAAAGTAGTTTTAATACTATATTTTTATTGAATTTGAAGCGAATTGTAGTAGCT
Organism: Euspilapteryx auroguttella; assembly: GCA_951802225.1. Lineage (NCBI taxonomy): Eukaryota > Metazoa > Arthropoda > Insecta > Lepidoptera > Gracillariidae > Euspilapteryx > Euspilapteryx auroguttella. The sequence continues at coordinate 6,580,409 of OX637649.1, read as the reverse complement.
GTCTAGCTTGTACAACTGCAACAAATTACCGTTTATCTATGATACTGATTATGCTTACTGAGTACGTCCAGTAACTCCCAGCGAGCGTCAGCGAAGATACTCAGAGGATAACAATATAAAACTGATCTCTAAATGATGCACAGGGTTTTTCAATAGAAAATTATTTAAAGCTACTAAGATACGGAATGCATTGGTCATCAACCGAGGTCTACAGTCTAACTCTGGTACAGGTAGTCACAATAAATAGAGGCCGTCTACATAACTGTATATTTAAAGTATTACTATAGTTGATTATATAGGTGTATGGAATAGGAAACAAAAAATATTTACTTTAATTTTCATAAAGTAAATTAAAAAGAGATAATTAATGAAACTTGTTGAAATTCAGCCATCTTGAAATATTTGCCGTGTAAAGTTTCCATGGTTGTACATTATATTGACAAAATAAATTTAACAATGCCGTGGTGGGGCGGCACCAGGCGGCACAGAATACCACCCCTTTTCCTGCAATGGGTGTCGTAAAAGACGGTTATAAGTTCGATTTTTGTAAATTTCTATAATATTTTGACTCTTACAATATTGTTTCAGTGACAATTTAAAATACTTATTTTATTCGTATGTATTTGTGAATTCTTTTTTCAGTCATAGCATAGGTATCATAAACAATGTTGTGATTTCGTGCCTTGATTAGTTATGCAAGATAGCACTAGGACTGCATTACGATTAAAAATAGATATAAGACTTTGGCCGATAGTCAGTTGTTGTTATCTATCAGTGGTTTATAGAGTGCTGTGGCGAGCGGGGCGCGTGCAGTTAATAATAATAATATGTGTAAGTTTATTTAATCAACGTAAGGGTGTATTCAAAGGGTGTATTTGTGTGTGCAAAGCTGGTTTCCAGCGCTTGTTGCCAGCGCTTTTATAAGTACTTGTACATAAAGAAAGCTGGTTGATGCTGGCTGAATGACTCTAGCATTGTCGGCGCTTGTCAGCGCTGGTTCGGAAATGTACTGAAACTGACTGGGTGTTTACACTAGAAATCTGGTTGTCCGGCGCTGATTACCAGTGCTGGCATCAAGCGCTGGCAACCAGCTTTGTACGTAAATACACCCTAAGATATAGGTAATCTCAGCGGTTCACTGTAGGGCATAGGCACCCCGCACAAATTGCTGCAAAGACAAACGCTCTGGGGATGTTATTCTATTTTAGCCACGCTTGGCTGGCAGGTTGGCGATAACAGTGTGGCTCTCCAAAAAGTTTTTCAAAGAAGGACGGTACTGCCCGTTCTTTGGATGTTCTATTAGTTGTCTTTTATGACACCCATTGGCGAAATAGGGGTTTTTGTAAAAAATCTATGTTGCCATGTCCATCATATTAAAAATAATGTTCATCCTAGTTTCAGCCCCACTAAAGAGTGATTCAATTACTGTGGACTGTTTTAAACTACATATTAGGTCTAATAATATAATATAATTATTATGATATTTGGTTACAACAGTATAACCGACTTAATTTATATAGTGTCAATAATCAATACATTGTTAACAGCCATTACAAATTAATTTTATGTCAATAATAATAAAGATTGATTAATTAATAAGATAAACTTTATGTTTATTTTATAGCAAGTTATCAAAAATAATTTAATAAAATTACAAAGTTAATTATTTTTAAAGATTTATTATCATCATCTTGCAGCCTGGGTCCCTTACTCGGCTAAGTCCTGTAAAATTAACCATCATTTGTGATAATTTTATAAGTTTTTTGACGTTCATCGTACGTGACGGCATCATACGTGAAAGGCTGGACTGATTTCGCCAACTATTTTTAGGTTTTTTTATTGTAAGATGGAGCAAAAAATTTTTTTTATTAAATATATAAAAATTTACCGATCATAAAAATATTTTATTCATGACTCCTAAATTTTACCAGTACCTACGTAAATTTATTTTCGATCAATAATTAATAAGTCTACTTAATGTCTTATTTATCAGTCAGGTAAACTCGATAATTCAATTTGATTACGGCAAACTTTTTTTAATTACAAAATTAGCGTTAAATGTGGTTGAATGCCGGTTTCACAATTTCCATCTAAGCCCTAGAGCGCACACTAGCTGGCGAGGCAGCGCGAAGATACCGAGAAGAAAACGATTCGTGTTCTCTGACCTCTATGGCATTTGAGTTAAGGATCAATTTTGCTTACCGGTTCTTATTACTATATTTTTAAATTTATTCTTATTGTACTTGTTAATAATTTTGTATCTAAAAACCTGTTTTTGACCCTGCTTTGAATACAATATTGCGTCTAAAATTTTATCTACAGAATGATGTGAGCTGGGCCTAATTTCCATGTTAAGAGGTCAAGTAAACGAACTCTACAATGTTGAAGTCAAAGAAGAATGTAATTTACTCGCTTAATTACGTGTGTTTCTAGATCGATACTAAGTTCTTATCGATTTAAAAATATATTTAAGTATTCGCGTCGACATGAGAACCTCTTTTGTTTTTTTTTCATCGGTTAAAAATACACGTTGTTTTATCATGAAGTTTTTTTTGATAAGAACCAAAACCTAGATTAATATTGATAAACAAATCGTAAAATTATAAATAACATGCTGCTTTGTGATGTGTCTAATTTTTAAATACGTATGAAATCTGTAACTATAGCCAGCTAGGTACGTACGTACGTACATAGCTAGGTGATAAAGTCTTCTATTATTTAGTCTTTAACATCATATAATAAATAAATAACGGATAACACTCAGAGCCCCTAACTAGAAAGAACCTGTATCTAGGGTGCCGGACAAACATTACACCCAGACCTGAAATAGACATCGATATTCATCATATCAACGTTCGCCCTGCCGGGAATCGAACCCATGTGCACACGCTTACTCAGTCCACATCACTTCCAACTGAGCTACGGAGCAGCAGGAGCAGTCGATATAGGCTGACCGTAACGACTGACAAAGAGCTATGGACGCTGGACGGGTTAAAATGCCTTCCGAAGCACCGGGCAGCGATGGTGCCACATGAAATGTCTCTAAAAACTCAATTGCACGTGCTGCAACTGAGGATCGAACCTTAGACCTTGGACCACCCGGTTAACAAGATCTCACCGGACTCGCGCGTTTAGATTAAGGAACTCTAGAGCAGTAGTTTGTTTTTCTATTATTTTTTTCAAGTAAATAGGTAGTAAAGTTTTATTGATTGACCTCATTTATTCACAATCGTAGTCTAACAAAGGAAACTGAAGTACTAACAAAGATAATTGTTTTATAATCATTGCATTAATGCTTGTTGCTCGTTGCTTGTTAATTGACAAGTTAGATAACTCAGAAAAACATATTTTTATAGCGGCAGCAGCATAAAGAGATAAGTCACGCACGAGCACGAGTCATTGCACATAGAGCTATGTTGTATTTTTGGCTTTCTTAGTATCTTTTCTTTTTTATTCTACATTAATGAATATTAATTACAATATAGGTACCTAGTTAAATAAAAGCGCAACCTTAAAATAAATTAAGACTACTGGTTCGAATTACAGCTTTGTTAAAAATATTTTGAGTGTATAACTGTTCTTTACAACTGATTTACCATAAAAATCGGTTCAACACACAAAATATAAGTAAAAAAAATTGCCACTGTAACATAAGGTAGATAAATGCAATTATAATCTAAATTTAAATACTTAATGATTGATGTTGGTTTGACATGAGAAATGACTCAGCAGTAAAGTTGTGCCTGTCCTAGTTGATAGCTTCATATTATCTCTTCATTGCACTGGATGATCTATTACTTGCATTGAAACTTTATTGGTTATATACCCTACTTAGTTCGTTGTAGATGATAGATCCACAATGATAGGAGGTACATACTCTATAAACCGAAAAACAAATGAAAAAGAACGTACAACGCTGTTGTTTTGTTAAGTCTTGATTTGAATTTCATAGCTCAATGCTTTCCGCGAGGCTCTAATTTTGAAATCTTTTGTTTTATAATTTACCGGCCAGCACCTACATAGTGCTACATTTTCTCGGTAGCGGTCAAAGTGCACCGTTTGTTTTAGTTCTTAGTCATTCATGTTGAGTAGAGTATTGGACTGCGTGACGTTCTAACGCGCTTGCAGAATTAATTTTTGTTTTTTAATAAAAAAAATTGTTAAAAAAATAAGTGGAAAACATTGTTATGCTCGATTGTAGTGTCGGTTTTTTAGTGATTAGGTAATATGGAATTTAAAAAACATAATATTTTGTTGACTTAGTTATATTTTCCTTACAATACCAAACAATGTTTTTGGGTAAGTTACGCTGAATTACTTTAAACCTTTAAACTTAGCCGAGCCCGGACTAAAGAAGCTGGGTAAATGTTTGGAAGGACCACGGTCTAGAAAACTTTTCTTTTTCCATAAATTTGGAAAAAAAAAGTAGAGATGGTAGGATTTATATTGGCTTACGTATCACTTCAAAAACGAAATTCTCTGATTCAGCCTCTGTGGGATCTTTTCCACGCTTAATGCGCACTAAGTATTTTTTGATAAGAATAGGCGGAATTCTGCTCACGATAACTACAATTTTTCCAAAGCAACATGGGTCGAAATCTCAAAAAAAAATATCAGCTGTTCCATACATTGGTTCGATCAGCTGACGGAGTCAATGTACGTGACTGATTTTTATTTAGAGATTTCGACCTATGTTGCTTTGGGAATGTTGTTAGGTATGGGGAGCTGAATTCCTCCTTTGATTTATTATCGTCTTGTTAGAAACACCTTGTAGGTATTGTATAAGTAAGGGTAATGCTAGTGCTTCGAACTTCTGAACTTTAACAAAAAAGAGAGAATAGCTTTTTATAAAAAAATATGATAGCACATCAAACATTATTAGGTACAACCTCTATTATTATTTTATTGATTTAAAAGACACATACATAGACATAAAAAAACACCCATAATGAACATCCATATCCATCATAATAACGTTAGCTCCCGCCGCGCTGCCCTAGCCCGGCCCAGCATCGACACTATTGATAGAATCCCAATAGTTTCTCAAACTGTAACACTCGAGGTCTGGTATAACAAACATTAGCAAGTGCGATTATCGGAATTACTTTTGTAACAACTCTCGCACACACTATTATCCGCTTAACTCAAATTATCACCGCCATCAGTATAACGTGAGGTTTAATGGCACAGATTATCCTAAGCCGACAAACTTGTCTTGGGTTCTGTACATGTAAAGATATTCTTTACCTGTCTATCTTCTGAGTCAGAAGTCAGAAGTGTACTAACTGCTTTGTCAGAAGTTCTGACATAGCAGGACATAATTAGTCGAAGAAAGGAATCAGCTCACCATACTAAGCCATGTTGCTTATAGAAACTTTTTAGGTACGGTAAGCTGTCTCACCTCTTTATTTTATGAGCGACTTCTAAGAATCAACCTGCATATAAATATAATAAATTTGTGTCTATATAATAAGTAGGTATGGTTGTTTCTGAAAAAATAAATGAAAGGTGTTTCATTTCAAGTACACCAACGCCTAGTTAAAAAACAAACAAACATAAAATTAATATTCTAAAAGATGTGATGTTTTTCACCTATGCGAATCGTCTTAATTTCAGTTTTTATTTTCAGAGGCATTTACGTAGTTATGTTTTTTTTCTCTTTATTTACTAAGCAAATGCTGCTATAGCTACATTTGCCACAGTCTCTTTCAGCTCCTAAATAATGAAGGTCCTACAGAAAAATTAAGGTAGCTCCATAAAAATAAAAAATAATTATGCAACCCTTTTTGATCGTGTTTGCAATGGAATCTTCACGAGATTCTAAACATAGTATTTTCCCATTTCGCGTTTATTAAAAACACATTTTGTTGTAAATTAATTAAAAAAAGATATTTTAAATTTGAATTTTTTGGTTGCAAACGTTTCGTTTTGAGTTGATCCCCAAAAACATTAATTATTTTTATAAATCGACAGACTAACAGACATACATAACAAGAACTAAAACGTTAGACTCATTAGTTAATAGTTACCGTAATTATTTTTAAGTAGGTACCTTTTAAGAATTTACAAAACACCTAAATGTTTTTACGTTTTCATTACATAATATTAACCTTTATTGAACTGTTACATCGCACAAAGGACTTTAAACGGATTCATTTTAATTCAATACTGTCCTTGAGACATTCTACTAATAATAATAGAAAAGATTCACTCTTCATGATTCACTCTTAACAAGTAGAATTTTATATCCTGGGTATACAGACGCTCCTAGGAATTCCCTAAATTCCATAGAAAACTAGAATAATTTGAATTCTCTTTGAAAATTAAAATCACGAGTTAATCAGCTGGCAAAAGCTATTCGTTTATTTTTATATTTGTAAAATGTATTATGTAGAGAAAAGTACCTTTTGTAAAAAAAATATAAAAAAAACTTTTATTGTTTTTCCAGAATCCCCCTGAAAGAAGAAATCAAAACGCTCCAAAAAAGTGACTTCGAATAAAAACAAAATGGCGGCGATAAGCAAACACTTGTTCGAAGCTGCCACAGCTGACCTCAAATGCAACTATTTGATACATCCATGGCACAAGAACTGTTTACAAGGCAGCTTGATGTGCTATAAAGAAGTTGTCAAGGGCAGCATGAAGTTTTATGCTGTTGTTTATATGGTAAGTATTTTAAACAAAGCAAATCCATATTTCAGAGGATGGGAAATTTTTTGGGTGGAAATATTTGGTCCTTGGTCCAATAAATTTTAAAATCATTTTGTTGTTTTACGAAAAATATTATATACTTTGCCTTTAAAATATTATATACTATTATTTTCATCTGACTAAATTCTTAGTCGATCGTACAATACCAGACTTATAACACAAACGCTATATAGCGGAATTTGTTTCACAGCGACAATTTCAGTCCATACTGCTGTTGCTATCTGTAAAATTAATACTGCCGCCAGAAATATATAGATATATTTGGAGGCAGCAAAAATTTTTCGTCTCAGATTAAGATGGTGATAATAATTCATTATGTATAATGTAATTATTTTTTTAGGCCCAAATTCTAATGCGCGGTAAGAAAATGCTAAAAAGCAAAGAGGAATGGATAAAAATGGGCGAATACTACGCTCGATCCTCTCTCTTCGGCCTTCTTGTCTGTGGAAGTGCTTGCACCTTGCCCTGCTTGTTTGGGTAAGTAATATGAACTTAGATCTTTACATAATTTTGACCCTTACCTTGAAAAATGAAAACCACTCATGAAAAATACACCGCATTTTGTGGCCGCGTCCAGTGGCCGGACTGCGGCTCAATTTGCGCCCGCTTTTAAACATTGTTTTTTTAAATGTCACTAACATCTATATTCACAAAGTAACATACTTTACTCTAATGCGATAGTGTCGTATAACAAAAAATAGTGGATATAACCCATGTGGATTTACTGAGAGAAGATCTTTTTTTTTCTGCCTCACAAAAATATTTTTTTACAGTTTAATTAACGGTAATAAGACTATACCATACTACTCCTACATATTATTACCGAATCTGATAAATGGATTAGCAATTTACCTGGAACCACCGTCAAGGAGAGGTTTAGTTATAAACTTGTTTTGCAACTTGGTAAGTAACATTATTTTATGTTTACTGCATTTTTCTTGGTACTTATATAAAAAAAAACGTTAGTTAGATAGAGTGAGATGAGAAGCGATACGATAGATACTAGAGCGCTTTGTCACTAGGTCTCAAGCAATAGCTGACTGTATACTTTTAATACCGAAACTAGCGCCAATCGCAAAAACAAAATACTTATGATCCTGTGTGACCTCAGAATAAGGAGAGAGCATCTTCCTTGTTCTGTGTGTGTGACACTAGACATCTTGCTAGTATTTCTAGGGAACTGTTCTGTAGTAGGTTTAAAGACAACAATGATGTGCCTTTCTACCGATTATTGTCTAGGATGACCATTTTCTTAGGTTATAACCTAAAACCTACACACAGTGCCCTAAAAAAACTGAACAAGATTATCTAGAATCATCTTTATGTAATGAGTTATGCTTCTTACAAATAAATGGCGCTACAGAACCCCCATTGAGTGGCATCACACGCACTAAGATTTACATAGTTTTAAACTGTAATTAAAGTTTTAAGCTTGTTAGACGGTCAACATACAGAGAGGTAGCCATTAGGTCAAGCGCATATCTAGCGAGGCGAACTGAAGATACCGAGAATATAACAATTTGAACTGGTGTCCTAAAGTTATGGCACAGAGTTGAAAAGCACTCACGTGCTGTTTATGATGGTAGCTTTAAATTCAAATTCGTTGAGAACCAATTTGAACCATGTGCCATAGAATTAAGAGACCAGGGTCTTTCCATTCTGGATTGCTATGAAAATAAAAATCATTTTGACATGAGATACTCAGTGTGGGTATTATATTAAAACAAACTGTTTTTCATTCTCATAGCTATTGACTACGGTAAAGGTGTTCTGAGCGTGATGCGTTATCGTTATTTTAAATTTACAGATGATTGAATATTGGCTAAATTCGCTGCAGCAGGCAGGTTTCATTACAATGAACAAATCCAAACAGACATTACTGTTCATGCTAGGAAGTTCCTTCCTGTTCTACCTTATGAGGTTAGAAGGAGACAAAGAGCAACGAACTCCTTTGTTTTGGTATGTTTTTGTATTTATGAAGTTTCATTTAGACATGATTTAGACTAAAGGCCACATTTAGAGAGACGCGGCGCGTTGGGCGGGGCGTGGAGCGGGCACCGCCACGGGCGCTGCTGCGTTTCATTGTACTATATCAAACATAGGCCTATATTTTTTAAAGCGATAAACGACGCGGGCACCGTCATTCAAGAGCAAATAAAATTATATTGATACCAATAAAAAAAAACACATCGAACTCTAGAAAAGGCGGCTTAAAATTTTAAAACTAAGAAGATTTCTTGTTTAAGGTTATTTACACCAGAGAGAGTAAAATGGAAATCCGAAGATCATGAAAAGCCATGTCCTCATAAAGGCTCCTGCAGTAAACACATTCTCAGCGTAAGTGCAAGACACTATCTGTAATGAACATATACATAGATAGGTTCTTCGTCTTCCGGAGGGCTGCTCAATACAGCTTCCTTCCATGGTTGTCCATATGTTTAGCTTGGTTCGCCCTATCTAACGTCATTTTCCAGCTCTTAATTGGCCTTTGATTTGTCAAGTATGTACCATAGCACACCACATTTGTCGGCTACGAAGATAAATATAAATTTTTAGTCTTCAAATGTAGTCTATTCCTTAAACGTTCCGTTTTTAGTTAAGTTTAACTTTTTAGGGTATTAGCTTCCAGAAGTTCTTAGGGTACCCTAAATGCCCACTAAAATACAAATACACAAACACTGAAACCTAGAAACTAATAGGTATTTCATGATAATATTAGAAATATTATTGTTATATATTTCTATCACATTACATATTTTTTGTTCCTTTTTCAGGGCTTCTCGAAACTCTTTGGAGCTGGTCTAGCCCTAACTTTGGCAAGGGTCGTATTGCCGAAGATCAGGACTCCTATAAGAGCCATCTCCAGCATCAGAAGAAGCCATTTCAAATTGGCGCTGTTCTTCGGGAGCTATATTGGTATTTATAGAGTACGATTTTTGCTATGCTATAATTTAAAAAGTTTAGGTTTTCGTGCTAGACATTATTTTTACTGATCATGACTACCGGTACTTTGACTTTTTTGTACTTACAATCTATAGCTCTAACAATAATTTCTGTCTCTGTAGTTTTTGTTGAAGATGTCTTACTAAAAACCTCCTTATTTCAGGCTGTAATATGTTACTTATGCCGTAAGCGTGGCTACGATTCTCCTCTCTTCGCACTTCCGGCTGGCTACCTCGCAGGTTTATCGTTCCTGTTCAACCCAAGCCTGGGCTTTTCCATCGCTTCAGCTACTGCTGCATTTAAAGTAAGTAAAGGCCTTTCAGCCGACTTAACTAAACTCTATTAAAATAGCGATGATTAGACTTCATTTATTGAAAAAAAAGTGGTAGAGCCGTAGAAGTCTAAAATTCTTATTTTAGACTTCTACGGCTCTACCACAAAAAGAGTTAAACCGGGTCTAAATCACTAGACTTGGTTTAAATCACTATTTCGTCATACAAATTGGTGATTTTAGACCGGTCTAACTTTTTTGTGGTAAGGGGGTTATACTTTCCAGATCTTCTCAACAATCCTCTACGAGAGAAACATCCTGCCATCCAACATCCCTTTACCAGAACTGATGTACTGCTTCTGTCAGAGTTCCCTGTTCAATGCCCGCTTCATGCATCCAGCGGCTTGCCCGAAGTACATCTTCAATCTTATGAGCCAAGTCAGCAATGGATGGTATGTTATTTATGCTCACTCTCAAATTAGAAACTAGGCTGTGCCCATTTACGACTTTGTTTGCGTAAATAAGGGTAAATCACCATAACTTTTTTCTTCGTGCTCCGATTCTGATCCAGAATACGATGGAAATACTTGCGAAAGTTTCATGAAAATCCGTATTATAGTTCAAAAGATAAGCGTGGACAAATGACAGACAGTTTTTTTTGTGTCTTAAATCATCGATCAGACACGTCGATTCCAAGTTTTTTTTTTGTGATATAAATAGATAGAACATTAAAAGTATATAGTTATATAAATAGATAGAACATAAATACTTTGATGTGCTGGGTACTTATGTCTAACTTATCAACTTGGAACTTGAAACAGTATGTTTTCTTTTCTTTACAGCACGGAGCTACTTTATGAAAATCTGATGGATGCGGTGAAAAAGGTGTCATAGATTAATGTATAATAATATGTAATTATTGTTATTATGTAACTAATTTATTTGGTGCAAACAATGTATTTGTTAGTTCTTTAAAAATTTATGGCTTAGACATAGGCCCATCGCGCATCTAGCGAGGCGCGGCAAAGAAATTAGAGTATTAGTTAATAACAATAAAATTTTATCTGGTTTCTATTTCTATTGCTGAATTACGATAAAAAACGGTACGCGTTAGCTCAATACGGCGCGCCTCGCCAGATTTTCTTCGGGCCTAAGGCGATCTTCACATTGCCACGCAACACGCAGCGTGGCGCGTGAATGCGTATTCTAACGTTGATTGTAAGTACCTCCATTTGTATAGAAACACGCGCAGTCCAACACACAGAAAATGCATCCACGCGCGCGCGCGTAGGTGCGTCGAAACGCAACATGCAGCGTGGTGCGTGGCAGTGTGATAACCGCCTAAGGCTTTAAAAACACTAGAACAATTAAACCTTCATACACAAACGGTGACTGATATTTTTATTGTAATTAACGTAAAAAGGTGTTTTTTATAAGTAAACTGTTGTTTTTTTAATAAAAAAATGTATATTTTTATTTTTAGTTTAATTTCATCCTAAGCTAGTAGTCAAACTAACAGAAAAAAGTACCTTCTACACTGTTTTTTAACAAATATGGGAGGCGTTCACATAAAATTATTTAAACTACATGCCATTAAAACACATGTAGAAAATGTAAAGTACCTATCTAATTAAGGTTAAAAAAAAGTTCTCATGCAGAAACTTTTCAATCACTTTATCGCAGAGCAAAGACCGAAAGCGACAAATAAAAAAACACAATCCTAGAACCTGAATCAAATCAATTCATTGAAAATACAAACCCTTTTGCTTGGCAATCCTTACAGAGATGTTGAGACTGTAACTGAAGCGAACGCTTAGGTTAAATAAGGCCCTGTTTTATTGGCGATGAAAATATTTACCTTATTATTTTCACAGAAACATAGCTACCTGCTAGTTTACTAGTGACGCATGCAAATATTTTAATTAAACGAACTGAAATGATGCTTACGCCTGGCACTCAGCCGGTCACACGCAATATTTAGATGTCTCTAACAAATGGCCGTCGTAGAAAATACCTATCTATTTCGTTTAAAGTTTCAAATCATAAAAATTGACCGTGAACCATGAAACAGTACCCAATTCGCTTCCTAAACGTTTAGAATAATACATTTAAAGGAAGCTTAGGAAGTTTACCCACAGTGGGTAAAACAAGCAGTTGTTTTATCCGGTATTCTATTAGATTTAGGTACCTAAAAAACAAAGGCTATTTTTTTTTATAAAATTAAATGTGTTTGTATAATTACGCATTACGCACTGTGTTAACTTTTAATAAATATCAAAGTAAAATAAAGTTAAGTTACTGAATAATTTCAGAAGAACTTCCCCTGTATTTTGGCCGCTTTTGCTTATGCTTTACGTCCTTTTTGCGTTTTTTTGTTTTGACTTTGACATTCTGGAGGACGAAAAGCAATATTGCAAAAGTAGCCGTAATAGTACCCCTGAATTGTCTTCGCTGCGGCTCGCCAGATCAGATGTGCGCTGAGATTTTTTCATATCTACCTAATATGTTTCTTGTAGGGAATGCTTTGCGATCCTAATTTTACAATCGAGTTTTCGAAAACTTTATTTTGAAAACATTGTTTGCGCAGATGAAATTTTGCAGTCGATAAGAAATCGCAGCAATGTTTGTACGGTTTTTAGCATTGCTCGGAATAATCGCTTACGCTGTGGCATTGTTTTCCTTTACCAATAATGAAAGAGGTAATGTACTTTTTAATGTTTTGTTATTTGAAATATTATCCGAATTCAAAGACGTTACGTAAACGACAGCGGTAACAGAGTGGTGGCTCAATACAGTGACCTAGAGACGGACGATGTAAGTAAAGAAGACAAGACTACTAGCCCGATGGCCTGGCGACGTAATTAAGGTAGGCAGTGGATCAGACTGGCACAGGCAGGATCGAGGTGCGTGGCGTGCGAGAGAATAGGCCTGTGTGCAGCAATGGGGTGATTATGATGGGTTTAATCACAGGGTTATAATGATAATGAATATTATTTTAATACTATTGTTAATTAAGGTCCTTATATTTCGTAAATAAAATACGGCAGGTCTTAAACATCACCAATACTATAAAAAAGAATTAGATTTCACATATAAGATGTCTTTCGAAGTATAAAATACATTCATTTACATGTTGGATAACTTAAATGCTAGAAGAATGGATATCGATGGTAGTTTCGTGGTCTGGATGTGTTTGTATAGATTTACGCTAACGTTGACAACGTGAGCGTGAATATGAATGGTGGAGAACCACTCAACTTTTCATTCGTCGCACCACGAGAAAATTTATTATTTTAAATAATTTTTCTTTCAGATATGCCACCATACATAAGAAAAGCTTTAAGAGCCAAGGAGCAATTCCATATGAGACCGAGACACAAAACAAGAACGTTATACAATCTTACATTGAAGCAAGTGAGAGAAAAGATTAAAGATATAACAAGCAAAATGAATTTAGATGCTTTAAAACACGGCTACAAAATGGATTATATTCTAAAATTTAAAAAACAATGAATATTAAGTATTATGGATCTTTTGTTTTATTTTTTTTTAATCTTAGTATTATGTATGTTGTACTCAGAATGAGGTATAAGGGCTCAATAGGAAGTCACATTTAATAGCTCAATTTCTTTATTTTTATTATAAACAATTTATTAGGTTCAAAAGTTACTGCTAACGAGCGATTTTGCTCTAGCTAATGTATAAAGATAGAGCAAAAAAGTCAATATATTTTTCGAGATTGACGCTATTAACGTGTCGCTCAGAATTAAAACGCCTTTATCAGTTTATTTTAATTATTTTGTACTCTAAATTTAAAAACAAAACAGAAGAAAAAATATCATAGAATATATTATCACTGTTTCACATATAAAATATCACATAAATCTCATACAAAACAATATATTAGTAAAGTTTTGCGGGTGCGTTGCAAAATCTTCGACGTGCCGCCCGGTGGCAGATGTCGATTGGTTTCTTCCGTTTGCGACTAGGAGTACTAACGATATCAAATTGTGTGCATTTTAATTACCCAATGAATGAAATCTGAAATGAGCTAGATTGGCACCACTATTTCTGTAAAAGGACTCTTAAATACAAAAATAAAATAATTTTCAAGAAGAATGCAAAAAGTTCATCAGATCTAGGAATATAGGACAGACGGACGAACAGGTGCCTGAACAAAAGAGCAGTCTTATTTAGTACACTTCCGAGGTCGATTTTTCGGCGGGGTGGAATTTAGCTATTATTGATATACTCGTATTATACTTAGATGTTTGTTTCTGGAGCCTTGGTGTCTTTACTATGTCTTTGTATGTGTTTCGAGTTTCTAGAGTGTTTAGATATGCAAATATTTATTTTATTGTTCACTTATAGAGCCCAAATCGGAATAAACCTAACCCTGTTATAACAACGCAAGTTGGATATAACCGAGCGCCGTGAATCACTAGCGACAAATGGTGAGCATCGCCATTAATATATGATTTATGAGTCGATTAATTAATTATGTCACACGACACGACAAGTTTGTCGCGGGTTCATTTGGAATGACTTCATTATTGGTAATTAAGTTTGATTAATGACGCTTTATAGTAAAGTGTGCCCAAAACGAAGGCTTTTTTCAATTGTCATTAAAAAAAAAATTGTTTTCGTCAACAAACCACATCTATCGTTTTTCCATTTCCATCTTTCTTTCAGTGGCTTTTTGTCTATAGATACTAAAGATACAGCGGTAAGGCAAATAAGTCGTACCTAATCAGCAGTGGTTTTGATGTTTCACATACCGATGCTCGTACCCTGCAGGCAATTAAACCATAATTAACTAATCTCCTGCATCGCAGTGGTCTTCGCTCTCCACTGTGCCACAGAGGCAGAGATACGTTTATAATAACATAAATAATAATATTAACGCATTGCACTTAAACTAATACAAAGTAGAGCTTAGAAAGTACTTACTACATACTTCATAAAGAGTCTCATTTGATTTTTTTCATCACCGTTTTATTTACAACGAGCTGTCCCGGCTTATTTTGTTACGCCATAGAATAAAAGATATTACTAAAGACTAGCTCTATAGACTATGTTCTTGTTCTTTTGACTGCCCAGAAAGGGCGAATAAAAAAACAAACAACATCAACAAACCACCTGTCAAAATATGTAAACAACGGAAAAAATATTTCACCTTGGGTTACATTATTTGAGTTTAAGGCGGTAACTCACGGTATGGCGCGAAATTCAAATTTATTCAGGTTTTTTAATTATTTTGGCGAAAGTTTTCATTTTTAATAAAGTATAAATGAATTTGCGTACGTAAAAACCTATTTCCCACATTGTGATATATCGTTTTTGAAAGACAGAGTTACCGATTTTGTGTATATCCAAGGAACTTGTTTTTTTTGGCCTTTTACCCCTTAGACACAAAATCTGTAAGTCTGTCTTCCAAAAACGTTGCATTGCAATGTGGGAGAGGGTTTTTTACATACGCGAATTCATTTAAACTTTATTAAAAATGTATACTTTCGCCAGAATAAATAAAAAACACGAAAAAATTTGAATTTCACGCCATAGCGAGAGTTACCACCTTAAGTAAGGATTCCTATTTTTTTTTTGACTGCTCCGTGGCTCAGTTGGCAGTGATGTGGACTGAGTAAGCGTGTGCACCCGGGTTCGATTCCTGGGCGGGGCGAATATTGATATGATGAATATCGATGTTTGTTTCCGGTCTGGGTGTGATGTTCGTCTCTGTGTGTGTTTCGGGCACCCTAGATACAGGTTCTTCCTAGTTAGGGGCTCTGAGTGTGATTTGTTATGTAATGTTATGTTTTGAAAATCTAATATAGCCTATGTCACTCGGGGATAGTGTAGCTTCCTACCAGTTCAGTATTTCCGGAGCCTATTCGTTACAAACAAACAAATCTTTCCACTTTATTATATTGGTATAGATTATTGAGATTATTTTCGTTGTGAAGAGGATACAATATAAATAAGGATATGTGAAAGTCAATAATATAACTTCCATAGTTTACAGACATACAGGCAAGCATAATGGGTAAAACTACTTATAAAATGTCTTGTTTAACTACGATTCCATTAAAGCGTCTAGGCTCTTGTTCAAACAAAGTCAAACCAAAACTTAAAGGTAACTGACGATCTATCAAACTTTTTCGCAACTACCCTCCGATCGACGCGATATCAAAATGTAGTCGCCATTGTCGTCCCGTGATAAATATGAGAAGGGACGTTGACAAACGAGTGGAAATAATGGCGGAAGGCCGCTTATACATTTTGTTATAACTTTTTTTTTATTTAAATGATTCAGAATATTTTTGCAATCTTGACGACTACGGAGTGTTAAGCAATCCTATTTCCTAATAATGCTCACAGACCAACTAGATAATGCTTGCATACGTTGCGTTTCTAATGTTATAGGGACTGAGTTTGATTTTTCGAGTCATTAAACTACAAAACTTACAAAAAAAAACATAGTCACTACCTTAAAATGCGTAAAGCGGGTGGTACAGGGGTCCTTTATTTATTTAAGGTGTCGTGTGTGATGTAGTAATAAAAGAAAAAAAACAGAAGCCAAAGTTGTATTCGCTAAGTTTTTGTCCATTATTAAACTTTTAATGTCCTCTGGTCAGCAATCTGTACCTTATAATACCAAGCAGAATGGGCAAAGAGAGTCAATATTTCTAACTCGACAGCAAGCAGAAAAGAAAACTGGCCAGCAGCCCTACATCGCTGCAAGTGAATTAATCTTAGCAATGAATAGGCTGGCCGACTTTGACAAATAGTTGCTTCGTGTTTTGCTAGAGATTCTACTAGGGATGTCCAAAGTTTTAAATTCAAAATATCAGGAGCTATAGTTTTTACTGTCGGGCCGTATAGTGGCGGCATTAAATTCCTCCTCCCGTTGGTGTCGTGAAAGGCGACTAAGGAAATGTCCGGAGAACGTGCAGCCGGTGAAACGTTCATTAAAAAATTTCAACATAGAAACTGCGATCGCCAATACGCCTGTCAATCGTGGCGATTGTGGAAAAATACCCCTAACTGTTTATGCTTCAGTCCTCTGTGGAGGCCTATGTGCAGTAGTAGGCGCTTATCGGCAGAGGAAAAAAAGAAGTTTTTATTTCTTAAAAAAAATAATTTTATGTTTTGCATAAATAAAATAATGAAAGGAAAATATTTATAGAACGATCCTAGACAATGCTGCAACTAAAGTTTGCCACTTTTATTAACAATGAGTAGAATTTTGAGATCTTAGTAAATTATGTACTTAGGTATATTATGGCTTGTTTTAGAAGAATTTACAATACATAAAATTATTTTTAACGTCGGCAAAGTTTTAAGATACAATTTGTAGATTAAATAGCTAAACCCTGTCCCATCTCTACGGCTATCCATAGAGTTTTTGCCCAGCTATACTCATCGCTGTTTAGTTTAGTTCACAATTTGTTGTGTATTTTTTGTCGCCTCGTCCTGCAGAGGGTGGTCCATAGTGCATTATCCTCTGTTTTGATGATAACGCAGTTTTTACAGGAAAACTGGAGTTGAGATGATACTAAAACATCTCTAAGGGATAAGCGAAATTAGTAGAAATGTTTAGCTAGATAAATAAAATTATGGAGGAATTTATGAACTCCTTAGTAAAAAAAAAGAATACTTACATAAATCTATGATTATAATTTTGGGGCGAAGCACAACATTTCAAATTTGAATTTTTACAATCTTATTTTTGTATATTTTCAGTTCAAAAATTCTAAATAACATTTCAGAAATTTAATCCACTGAAAGGCGTCGGAAACAAAATTAAATCTCATTAACGAATGGAACAGGGAATGGCTAACGAATCGTAACTCGTAACCGGCTAATTTTCGACGCAAATTTAATCAAATCCGCCTTAAATAAGGCAAGTTAATTATGTGAAAAAAGGTCCAACAGAATACTCCGAGATCAAAACGTCTGCGTCTGCTTTTAGCTCACTTAGGTATATCTCGGATCATTGTGCGTACATAAATTTAAAAGTTCCTGGACTTCACCAAGCATTATTGATTCACATTCTCTAGTTATTTGTGTTAAAATATTAACTTAATTCGCTGATGAACATCGACACAGTCATCGACAAAATTAAAAAATCGCAAAACTTTTATGGCAATGGGCAGGACACACAGCACTGTGGAAAGGACAACATTTAAATAGTTCCTACTCATAATGGCACAGGATTTTAAGGACCAATCGCGTAACGTTTTGTTATGGTAGCTTAAAATATTTATTAATTAAAACCCCTTTTGAAATAGATTGTTCAAAACAGATTGAAATGCATGATTGAAGATAGATTTAAAATTTGAGAACATTACCCGTTTCTGTCTCTGTATAAGCGCCCCGCAATTTGTTCAAAAATTCACCCCATGGGAAAATTCCCGTAAATGGAGAAAAGTAAAGGCTAAGTCATCTCAAAAAAAGCGCGGTAGCTGCCAATCGTTTTTATTTTCCATTTACCCAAAAACGACATTGAAACATTGAGCGGAAGCTTTTCGTTCAACCAAGCAAAGCAATGCAACCGGGACCAACTCTAAACGTTTTTCACTTTGTATAGGGTTGTCAGTCTTATCATTATTTGGTTTAAAGTTAAGAATATATTAGTGTTAAATTTAAATAGTCTGTATGAAAGTAGATTGTAGAATTGTAACTACGTCGTAGTATGTAGTAAAATTAAAAAAAAAAACAGCGAAATGAACTGACGTACTTAGGTACTGGGTTTACTTTATTAATTTGGTTTAAGTCACCACAGTCTATAATTTAATGATGAAAATATGGACCACTAACTAATCTTTAATTTAAAAATGAATCGCAATATGTTGGTAAGCGCTCAACAACGCCTGAACTAATTTTTCCTATTATTTTTTTTAAATGTTCGTTGATGGCCAAGGATTTTACGGTGAGAATAATTCGAATAATTGCCGGGAAAATAACTTAGTAATAGGTAAGGCGGTATGAAATTCGCCGGGTCGACTAGTAACCCATAAATCGAACAACAAACGATTGAATGCCTCTATAAGGCAAGTTAACTGGCTGTTGTGTGTTACCTACCGAAAGTTGAAAGATATGGCTAACCCTATCCTTAAGATACTGTTAAAATTGCGCTCTTATAGAAAAAATCAGTAGTAAAAAGAAACAGTTTTAGGCGAATATCGTCATTTCCCGCCCTTGTGCCAAGGAAATTGCCGCCATATATTGGAACTTATCTGTGGATCTATTTACATTCTTGTGACGTCACAACGCGCTAGTTCCTTCCGCCGGAAAGAAAAAAGTGTTGGAAACGCCTGCTCCGCTGATTCATTCGGTCGTTTCCGTCACTACTTTTTAGATAATTGCTATCGTATTTTCAAAGGCGTTTTGGGACTAGATCTAAAAAAAGAGATAAAAATAGTGTCATACAGCATACGGGGTCATATTTTTTGATTTTGTGCAATTTTTTTTCGCGGCGCTCGTATTTGTGTAGTATGGCTCTTAAGATTAAACATTTTACATCACACAAAGTATGTGCGTGCCTCTTTTACATTATAAATAAGTTAGTTTTTCTAACAATATCTAAAAAGCCAGATTGCTCTTTACGAAACTGATACCTTTTCTAAGCAAATGTGAATTGCTGATTAAAATGTTAATTTCTAAGCAGACGGTTTTCATTAAGCTAACTGTTGTACCCCAGAGCTGAAAAGATAATAATGTGGTGCTTTTATTCGATGGTCATTGCACCTGACCAGGTACTAAACGTACCTACCTGTTTATTTAATTCAATGGCAAAAAACAGCATTACACTATGTGGTAGTTGGGATGGATGGGATGAAGCGCTAAGATTAGTGTTTTAAATAGAAATCGTTGGTCATTGCACCTGACTAGGTAATAAACTTATTTATTCAAATGGAAATAAACAGCATTACATTACTGCAGTAGTTTACGGATGCAGTGCGACGATAATGCATTTTAAAATTTTACTTAGTGCTAAAGTACACGAAAATTTGCGTATAGCGTAGCAGACCGAAATAAAAGGGACACTCAGAGTGATCTCCGAGGCAAGGGTTCATAAAACTAACATTTCTAAATTTGTACAAGAATTCGCGATTGAAAAGGTCGGCGATGTATAAATAGGAACATTGAATATCGTATGATCCGAGCTTCAGGTTATACCGAGCATCGAGAGCTTCTATCTAAAGGTAAAATCTTTGAATAATTCTGTTTTCAATTTGTTATAGTTAAAGACCTTATGTCTTTTTGCAGAAATCTTTGTAAATTTGCGTACCTACCTACCAAGTTTACGTAGGTATATCCATCTGCCAAGCTACACTTCCCATTATAGTTTGTATGTATACTTACTTAAAAGGGCGATTTATTATGCAATTATCAATTTTACAATATTTTCTTAGTCCCGAGTTCCACAACAGTTCCACAGTCTATGTTTATAATTGCTAACGGCCTACCAAAAATAAATAATTATTCGTAATGCCGTATCTAAAATATAATATCTTACCATCTCCACATTTAATCTCACTTCACACCGCGCGTTATCTTCGCAGTGTCCAAAATATCCGTGGCGAAGGCCTGTTTCACACTAAACCGAATGATGCAGATTGTCATTTAGATAATGGTTAAGGTTTTCACACATAAAGCGAATTTTTAACCGTTTTAAAAATTTTTGCTCAATATTGGAATAATCATTGAGAAAAGGTCAAACGATAAGGCCGTACATAACATTAGAGATTAAAACGAGGACCAGACAGAATTTTAACCAGCGGTAACGGTTAATTTCGCTATGCTAATGCATCCAATACCTTCCTTTTACGTATTTTATGATTTAAAAAAATATTAATATTATGTTTTTTTTTTTTACAGTGAGTGTTTTATTAAGTAGTTTACTTCTGTCCTGAGAGGCAAGGCTTTTAAAAATCTTGGCGAAAATTCTATAAATATTTGCCACGTAAAAAGCGTCAACGGTAAACGAATACCAAAGTTGCCAAACTGTAATTATCAAACAATTGTTAGAAAGACTTGACCTAAAGTGTGACGCTTTGAGCCCAGTTTTGGAAACTTAACTATTAATTCCCGAATAAGTTACTTAGCGTTACTTTACTTTTAATATTTTTGTTCCATTATTAAAGTGCTCTTGAAATTTCAAGTTTCAATTATTAAAGTGCTGTCAATTAGTCTTAAGCTTAACAGTCTGATAGATATGATGATAAAGTAATACAAACATTTATGGTTATAAACACCTTCTCGGTTCGGTTCTATTCCCGGCGGGGCGTACGTTTTTATGATAGATATACATAAATATTTGTATGCCTACTTGGCATGCGTGAGGGTGGGTTCATTTCAATATGTTTTGGATAAAGCGTACCCAGATTAAAGGTTACCTTTACGAGCTCTGAGTGTGGTACGTTGTTATTATTACTGTAATTAAACTGCAACAGCAATCATGTTTAGGAGGTCGTTGTTCCCACTAACAAAGCAAATAAATATCTTGCAAAATGTTAAGCCCGTCACATGTGAATTTACCCTTACGCTTAACCACGTAGGCAAAACCGAAGTAATGAGCTGAGGCGTTCAAAAATTGAAATTTTCCTTAATTAGTGTTTTAAACCGTTTTGTTTTCTTTTAGGTAATTATTTGGCTATATGTCTGATGTTTTAGGATTCCGAATATATAGAAAGAGGGTTAAAAAGTCAACAGCCAATTGCGGTTCTCAATGGCTATGAGAATAAAAAGCTTTTTGACATGTTCATGTAGGCAAGGGTAGCCACAGAACATATAGGGTAGCAATCTTTGTCGATTCTAGATATTCAGCTATATACTAGCCAAATAGTATATCTATGCTTAAAACCAACAATAAGTACTTATACCCACAGAACAAGGAAGATGCTCTCTCTGTGCTTATACCTAAAGACTTATTATTATCAAGTTCATTTATCACATTGCAAAATGCTTGTCTATGCCAATTTCATTCAAGAATGTCAATAAATCCGCACTCCGCAGGTTAATTAAAGGTAATACGTTAGTTATAATTTCTTTTTTATTATTTTACATGTTAAACAGTAAATTATGGTAGGTATTATTATTTTTCATTAATTCCAAAACCCTTTTTTTATTATCAATTTAGAGTTGTTTCAGTTTAAAACTACACTTTTAATTGCAGAGTTTGTATGAGTGAAGTTTCCCTTTAAAAACCGCTGCGGAAAAGTTTGGTGTTTCAAGCGTTGTGTTTCGAATAACAGGCTAAGTGCCTGCTTTTACTAAATCAATTTTTATATAACAGAGAGAAAAATAGAGAGTTATTTATGATCATCATCATCATCATCATCTCAGCCGAAAGTCGTTTACTACACGAGCTAGACCAAGCCATCCTGAAGCCGTCTGCTATCGGTCTTTTTAAACTTAGAAGAAAGCAATGTACATAATTGTAAAACCCACATAAGAGGCGAACAAACATTTCTAGTTACTATGTACTAACAATCGAATTGTTTTTAAGCCTATTCCAGGTTATATTTTGTTAAGTCTGCTCGTAATACTGTGCCACACAAGTAAGCTGATGCTTGTAGAGAATAAAAAAGCTAAAATCGTAATCATCTGAAATAGCTAATTTATAATTTCTTTTTTACAAAAAGAGACCCGCTTTCAACGAACTGCAACAAACATAATCTGTGAACTTCCTCTTTTTTGAAGTCGGTTAAAATAGGTACTAAACCCTTCTTCTGAATGTAACAAATACATTACTGAAAACCGCATCAAAATCGGTTCAGCCAAACGCGAGATAATCGCGGACAAATATACATACATAAAGGGAAACTGATAACCTCCTTTTTAAGTCTGTTAAAAATGTAGAGCGGGGCAGAAAGTGAGGTGGTAGCAATAGGCGCTAGGCATCGCGACACGAGTAAGCGAATCAGTAATTATTATATTAATTCAACTTTAGAATTTGTTTAGCAAATCATTTTAATAATGTTCTTCTTCTTTGTATTTTGTCATCCCACGCTGGGACATAGGGCTCCAATAATGTTCTTTCACTTCAGGCGGTAGACCGGTTTTGAGCAACTGACTGAATTAGGGCCATGTTTTTTGTAAATATTATTATGTTGAGTTATTAGAAGAAATAAATTTATTATGCAAGTATTCTCGCCGGTGCTCCCATCACACACCACCCGTTTGCGCTCACGCTGCCAACAAGCACTGTGGCACATGATGACGTATCGTTGATATTATCCCACACTGGACCCAAGTGTAAGTGAAACAAACAAACCTAGTTCTGCAGTGATTCAATAACTGATACTCAGCGGACAAAGGGTCTCGCTCGGAGCGTTGTGGGCTTTGCGAATGCTACATGTGTTGTTGAGCATGGCAAAGAGTAGATAGTTGAATGTAAACAGTTTGTAGATTTAGTTCGTTAAGTTTGGCTGGAAGTTCCGTTTGAAATATACAAAAAAGCGTGATTTGTAACCTAAACGTTTAGAAATTTGTTTTATATGTTTAGTCAGATAGATGAACCACAGCACTCGCAGATCTCTAGCATAAAATATCTGAGACATTGAATTAAATTTTACGTTGTATCTTTAATGTAACAATTTACATGAAAGAAATCTCTTAGAGTTATAAGGTTGCCTTTCGTTTAATTACTAACCTATTGAGTTTATTGTTCTATCATTGTTTGTAAATATATTTTACCAGCAATTTTAAAACCCAGAGGGCAAAGGACTGCAAAGGCGACAACGCTCACAAAGTGGCAACTGTGCTATCGTGCTCTGAAGCGCAATGAGTGATTGGGATAGTTTTGTAAGTATTAAAATTTGACACTTTATCGTTCTAAACTAGCTGTCCATCAAAATATGGATGAGTATAAAATATCCTTCTGTATCAGTATGTGAAGCCTCGTTCCAGTTTTATAAATTTGCTAACAATGTCAGTGTACATGCAATATATTTTCTGGCGCACCTACCTACAGGGACAGCCCGCCCACTGCTGGCATCGCTTTGCTGCACGCCATGTATCTTTAAACTTGTGGACTGATTATTATAGGAAAAAAATTGATATTTTAGCATTGTAATTAGAAAAAATCCGCAGAAAATCTAAAGTCACCGACATAGCCCAAAAAATTGCGAAACTTTAAGTGGCAATGGGCAGGGCACATAGCTCGAAGAACAGATGGTTACTGGGGCCGTAAAGTTCTCGAGTGGCGACCATGAACTGAAAGACGCAGAGCAAGTAGACATTAAGATGGTCAGACGACCTGGTGAAGGCTGCAAAAATGCACTGGATGAGGGTCGCTCAAGACTGATCGTGTTAGCATCCTGTGGAGGCCTATGTTCAGCACGCTGAAATTATGACGATGATGAAGCATTGTTATTATTATTGTATGAAACATTTAAATTTTTTTAATTAAATTTGGTTGGGATTGCAGACGTTGCCAATTCTAGAATTAGCGCCAGATATAAACCTATTAGAATCTCCTACAATTTTGCGGTTATCTAGGTTTATCCTGCGCTTAAAGCAGAGTCTACGAGCTGCCCTTAGCTCCTTGCCATACCTTAAAGGGAGTACGAAAAGATCGCGATTTTTTTTAAAATATTTATATGCTAGAGAGGGTGCAGAAATACTTATTCAAATCTAGAATTTACCAGCGAAGCAATAAAAAATCTGACAAAGTTGTAAAAAAGTTCAGTTTGTCTGTAACAAAATATACGCAAGAGCATCAAAACTATCGAAAACAAGCTAGGTACAGTCGCCGGCGGTCGGATCCGCGAATTGTTGTCGAAAATTTATTGGCCGGGACCCGTGATGTTTGTAGAAAGTCAACGCTGCTCTGTGTTTTGTATTTTTGCAATTTATTGTTTGCTGGGATGCGGTAAGTTTTGCTGTTTGATTTTTTAACGAATTATTTTGTTGGACAAAGGGTCACTTTTAATTTCAAACGTTTGCAGTTCTTCCTTTATTCGTGCTCTTTCTCTAACTTCTTGTTAAGTCAAAATTAGGCGTAAAAACCCTTCAGTTGTTAACCCCATTATCTAAGTCAATTTGATGATAAAACTGTGCAAGTAGAGTATCAGTATAAATAATAATAAATCTTACTAAAAAAAACTACCTAGATCTAGCGCAGCCGTGTGCTCAATGATAATGCGATTCATTTAGATGCAAGTATAGGCTTACAAAACTTCTGCCTAGGTTATTTCGGGTCCTCAATAGCACCTTGATTCTAAGCTTGGCTTCCAAAGAGACGGTAACCAGTAACATAATTTACCACACACGGCTGAGACTTAACTCCAGTAGAATCCAGCGGGAAACTTGGCCCAACTTGGTGCAAAGTTGGCATAATATTAAGTTAACATTTAGCTCCCACGGTAGCCGATTCACGATTTCTTAGTTGCACTGCTATGTTGCGACATTGCATTTTCGCTGTTCGCCTGCTCTAGAAATTTTATTCGTTTGCCACATAACATCAAAATATTCAAAGTAGGTAGTCTCCTAATTATCTAATCCATGATACAAAATAAGTTTTGAGTCGATGATATGATGATTTTTCTCAACCCTGTGTCATAGAAGTCAGTTTAAATATTTATTCTCTCTCGTTATCTTTCGTCACGCCTTGCCAGACGGGTGCTAGGTCAAATAGTCTGTATGTTCCATTGTTTTTGATTCAGAAACGATCCATGTTGTTTAAGTTTATAAAAAAAAACTCTCAAGAGAATCACCGCCAAATCTCACATAAAGTCGGCTGTTGCACAAACCGGGTTATGCAAAACGGTAGCAACTTTGTTGGCGCCAATTAGAAGGTTCACGCTTGAGGGACCGCCGTGTGTGCTCTCCCTATAACATGTAAATGACAATAAAGTTGAAGGAAAACAGCGTGAAACTTGAGTAAAAGACGGGACTACCAAATTTGCTTAAATAGTCCACACCAGTAAATGTAAAAAAATTAAGATTATTTAATTTAAGTAAGGTAGTCAATAGACAGTCATTTATTTAAATAAATTGATGGAGGAGAAGAAGAAGTATTTAGGAACTTCTTAAATAATATTTGTATTTTCTTTTTTATTATTACATAATATAATAACTGAGCTTCATAGTAAATGGACTAAGTAATATACAGAAACTCACATATACCAAAGGCCATAAACACGCAGAACTGTCGAAAATATGTAAAATTTACATTACCTATTTGAAATAACTTTTGGTAGCCCACTTGAGCTGCCACTGTTTTGTTTAAACAATAACCTTACATGAAAAACAAATTGCAAAGATCCCATCGATTCTCAAGAGTTATATTGTTGTTTTCTGCATTCAATTTCACCCCATAAAGTACCAGTAGCTTCCTTTCCCTTATGTATCGAGACCCCTGTATTAGGCCAATAAAACAGGGTCACAAATAGACTCGCTCGAGGCAGGGCCCCGACCACAACCCTCTTCATTTCAATGTCCATTTATGAGATTTATTGCTAGTCGAGTATTTTGTAGGAAGCTTTTCCGATGACAGCCTCTGAAATACTGTTGAGACGTATCGCTTGATCGGGAGGGCGGAAGTGGCTGGTTGGTAGTCAAGTAATAAAAAACTAAAAGTACAACTAATTTTTATCGTCGCTGTTTTAGTTTTCCAAAAAATAATTTAACCCTCTGTAGAAACATTTTACATACTAAAAAACAACTTGTTTCTTTTGTTTAGTTGGATACCTATGTTATATAGGAACACGGAAACTCATTACACCATAGCAGTAATTTCCCAAAAAAGTCAATCCATCGACCAGATGAAGTTAAAATTTTATTTACAGATTGTTTCTGCTGATCACGGATAAAAAATATGTAAAAAGCCTGCAAACCTTCGTGTACCTAAATTTAATTAAGACTAAAATCATTGACGTATAACATTTTGGTTTCCATATTATAATTTTTTACTTTCCTTGATGTATGATGATGTCATGTAAGGTATTTTTTGTAAGAAAATACTTAGCTAACACTGTCAAAATGCAACCCGAGAAGCGTGTGATTCTTCTCAGGTCTCACTAAGTGCAGGGACCTGTCACGCTGCCATTGTGAGGTAAGAGGAAATATTATTATTATTTTATTATCAGCTTTAATTTTCTCACTGCTTGAAATATTTTGAAATTATTATAATGATGGGATGTAAGAGAAATACAGAAGATTTTTTTTTTTAGAATTCTTTATTTATTCAAATATCTACCCATTCTGGTTTTCGTAAATAAATAAAAAACTTTCCTGAACACTTAAGTCAGTTGAAATTACAACATGACGAAAACAAATGACATACTTTAAGGTTCAGTATCATACTTACCTACATAATATTTAAGTTAAATTATTTAGCTATCAAAAAAAGAATGAACAATAGTCAACAAAACGACCTAAATCCTATTGCATCAATAAAAATCAAAAATTCACTTTTATTGTTCTTTGATTTGTGTTTGTAAACAATTAATCACTTTATACAAGCCATGAATTTCTACTGTAGTCCATTGAATTAAAGTTGCAAATTCAGTGTTAATGTTTAGAAGGATTCGTAATTAGCTGCAATCGGGTCGACGTATTTGGGATTGCTACGTACAGTTGCACAGAAATGTCGCATTTTTATTCTTTTTGAATTTTATGTAATTGACTTATTAATAAATTATTTTTACCAACGGCTTTCCGAACGCCCTCTTATTTTCACTTATTCAGGGAGCAACAAAAGATTTAACGCGTACGAATAGAATCAATTATTGATCACTTTTGCAATTCAACATTCAACATTTTTTTTCTTTCTTTCTTTCTATTCGAATTGAATTTTTCATTACCTGTCTACTTGTCTGTTTTTCTTTATTATTATTTATTATTTTTAAACTTTCAGAAGAAAAATCAATTAAATCATACACGATATTTTAACGGATTATAAGAGCGTGTTTATTCAGGGACTATGAAAAGGACGGACTACTTTCATTTTTGGCTCCAGATAAAAAAAAGTATTCGGTCCTACTAAGAACCCCAGGGCTTAGGAGTGAGGATATACTTAAGCTCTCTTAGTGATGCGTTACGGTTTTTTCATTTAAAACTCACTTGATGGGACGCCTGTACCACGTTCAAACAAATGTTACCATACGCCTTCGATTCTTTATTTAAACGGTTCTGTTTGGTTGCGTTTATTTTTTGTAAACAAAAGCGCGCGAGAGGCGCTTAGGAGCTTCTGAAAGAGCCCTCGCTTCCGGTTTTCGATTGTTGGATTTTGTTATCATGATAAAACCACAGCACTTGACTGTGGTGCGTGCGGTGCGAGATAAAAGGCCTATGTCCAACAGTAGGCTCGTACAGGCTGTGATCACAGTATTAAAATATATGATAATGTTGTTCAAACAAATTAAATTATATTCATAATATTAAGGTTGAATTGTTATAGTATGAGTTAAAAATGCGTTTAAAGTATGAAGAAAGGTTAATTGTGATTCACCGTTTCCTTATTTTAATAAGAATAACACATGCGTGAATTTTTGATTTAAAAATAACAGTATTAAAACATGGAATAAGTACCGTAACTCCCTATCTCGCCTCGTGCGCGAACCCTTCCCGATATTATTTACGACTGAATTCGTAAAGGTTGTTCCAAGTTTACACATAATTCAACGCAGTCGATTTCTGCTTCCTCATAGATTATAAATTTATTTCGAAAGCTTTATTAGTACCTACTAAAGAGGCAAAGAGATCAAACGACAAGTTCATTCGAATTTAGTCGCAGCTTGGAATCGGCACCTAATTTTATTTAAAGTTTGTTTGCCCATTATCATAAGTGTGAAATTTGTAAGGTTGAGACGAGTTGCACCTTCCTAGTTAAGGTTGCATTGGAAATAGTTTGCGTAATGGCTATTTGTGTGGGAGACCTATGTCTAAGATTGAACGTCTTTATTTCTGTACTAGAGGCTGCCCCGCGGTATTTCCCGCGCAGATTTCTCATAAACACAAAAAAAAACCCGTTGTTTCCCGTTCCCATGGGAATTTCGGGAAATATTTTCTTAGTGCTCACCTACACTCCCTAAGGAACCTACATGCCAAATTTCAGCTTTGTACGCCCAGTAGTTTCGGCTCTGCGTTGTCTGTCAGTCAGTCAGTCTGTAACGGAAGAGTTTTATATATATTGACTAGAGGCTGCCCCGCGGTATTACCCGCGCAGATTTCTCATAAACACAAAAATCCCGTTTTTTCCGTTCCCGTGGGAATTTCGGGAAATCCTTTCTTAGTGCTCACCTACACTCCCTAAGGAACCTACATGCCAAATTTCAGCTTAGTACGCCCAGTAGTTTCGGCTCTGCGTTGTCTGTCAGTCAGTCAGTCTGTAACGGAAGAGTTTTATATACATATATTGATTAAAGATGATGGCTAGCTGATAATCAACCTTATTCGAGCTGGCTAAGAATGACGTTACTGATATTTAAAATTAATCTGCCCGTGCCCCATGTTAGTCCTCGTGGCGATCTATGCTAGAGGCCGATGCCTATGACAATGCTCTTGACTTTTATCTCACTAATATTATAAAGGTGAAAGTTTGTGAGTGTATGAGTGTGTATGTTTGTTACTTCTTCAAGTCTATTCGGCTGAAGCGATTTCAATGAAATTTGGTATGAAGTAAGCCAACACTCTGGATTAACTCATAGGCTACTATTTTTTGAGGTGATAAGCCGCGGGTAACACTGCTGACACAGCACAGCTAGTGGCTATACAACAGAGGACGTCTCTCGGCTGTATTAATGAAATTGTAATTATAACATTTATGTAACTTCTGTACATCAAACTATAAATTAGTCTGTCTCCTCTACAGTATTTGCGATGTTTCGTTTGTTTTCACAAAGTTTTGGTGTAATGAACTCGCTTCTCTACTGGCAGATCATAATGTATGGATGGAACGGATGAATCTGAACGAATATCTAAAATGTTTATTTACTTTTTGATTCAAGAATCTGACATCGTAAACAATCGTGTTGAGAATAATATTATGAGGAAAAATCAGTAAAATTATATATTAAATCATTTCCGTTACTCACGACTATGTATTAGAATCAAGCTTTACATTCTTCCCAACTTAGAACTCTTTTCGAAGACGACTCCTTTAGAATAGCTGTCGCATTCCAAGTTGGTTGCGATGTCTGTGAGCAGCATCTTTATTTCTGCTGTGTGATCGTCGATCAAAAGAGTCTCCATGTGCTGAGTTGTCAGAGGTGCGTTGGGAGGTTTACTCGTTACCACGCACTGAAAGGACATAATTCGCAGGGCAATAGTTTCTGCGAACATCCCGTGCGTCTTAGAACCCCAAGAAGTCGTAGGGATGGTAAACGTCCTGATGGTTTGACTCTATAGTGCCTTGGGAGAAAAGTCGGTGCCTGATTTGGGACGCAACTTGCGTTACCACTTTTGCTGCCCCTCGTTTGCTGTCGACTGTTCGTGAGGCTGCTTCAGCTGCAGAGAATGCTGCTAAGCTGAAGCATTCCAAATATGATACTCTGGAGGCAAACTATATCTTTATGCCAGTTGCCTTTAAGACTACCGGAGTTTAAGGAACGGAAGCTGCCTCATTTATCAACAAGTTGGGTCGTCAGCTTGTTGATAGAAGATTTGATCGTTGCTCGGGCTCCATCTTGACGCAGAGGCTGCCTATTGCATTTCAGCGCGGCGATGCATCCAGCGTCGTGGATGCTTTTGAGCCGAGCGCATGGTTTGGTTTTTTTTAGTTAATTAAAAAGTTTTGACGTTTTGACGAAGCGTGTGCGCGGATTCCATTTTTGTATTTATTTATGACATTTTATTATTTATTATGTCATTTTATGTTTATGTCTGTAGGTTTGATATGGTAATGCTTTATTTAAATAATTGTATATTTATTAATTTATGAAGTATTTGTATTTTAATTTCATTTTTTATTATATTTTTTTGTAGTATTCGCTTTTATATTGTACTAGAGGCTGCCCCGCGGTTTCACTCGCGCAGATTTCTCATAAACACAAAAAATCCAGTTTTTTCCGTTCCCATGGAAATTTCGGGAAATTCTTTCTTAGTGCTCACCTACACTCCCTAAGGAACCTACATGCAAAATTTCAGCCCGCTACGCCCAGTAGTTTCGGCTCTGCGTTGTCTGTCAGTCAGTCAGTCAGTAACGGAAGAGTTATATATATATTGATTATACATTAGAACTGAATTTCGAACGTAGGTCTCGATGTGATTGCTATCGCCAAGGAAGAACAGCGTCATGGCCGCGGCTTTCGATAAGTGAGCAGAGCCAACTTTAAAATTTCCTAAGCACAATAAACAACTTCAATACAAGAAACATTTTACATTTGACACGTTAGTACAAACCACCCAGTGGAGTTCAACTGAAAATAACTAATTTGTCTCAAGATTATCTCAAATCTCAATGTTTTCTAATGAAATCCTATAAGATTTTCAAATGTTTATTTTAAACGGCAGCGGCCTAATGTTTGTAATGTAGTTCGTTATTCTCATAAATGAGAAGCCGACAGCATCGAGTTCGAAACCGAACAAAATCTAGAAATAAAGTCTTAAAATTTTACAAACATTTAAAAAAAAAAGCTCTAACGATAGTTTTTGTGTATTATACGTAACTATACAAGAAACTCGAAAATATTGAAGTTGGTGTTTTCAAAAATCTTTACTTTCATCTCAATAAAAAAATCTCATGGTAATTAATAAAAAGTTTTAGAACCAATCATGCCAGGTCATGGAAAATTTAATATTTTTTAACCGACTTCAAAAAAGGAGGTTATCAGTTTGACCTGTAATGTATGTATGTATGTATGTATGTTTTTCCACGATTTTCTCGCGTTTGGCTGAACCGATTTTTATGCGGTTTTCAGAAATGTATTTGTTACATTCAGGAGAAGGTTTTAGTACCTATTTAACCGACTTTGAAAAAGAGGAAGTTCTCAGATTATGTATGTGTCAGGTTCTTGAATGCGGGTCTCTTTTTGTAAAAAAGAAATTATGTCTTAGTTTTGATTTAATTCCGAGTAATTAGCGGCTACATTAGCCTTAATTTTTTTTTATCCAGCGCTGAATTAACACGAATAAGTACTAACCAACTCCAAAGTCAAGACTTTGTCTCCGTCGCCAAGACTGATGCCCGCGACGCGTGTTTATATTTGTGTAAACGCCCCTTTGGGAATATTTTTAAACTTTTCTTTCTGTGCGCGTGACTTGCCGCTTTCGCTTTTTCGCGTCTCCTTCTATTTTAGGGTGATTTGTGTTTTGTTTACTTCTATTAACTTTGACTAAGTTAAAACTAATATGGGATGTTAGTTTTAATTAAATTAAGGATTCTGTATAATTTTTTTTTATTAAGTTGATAATAATTAACTTATTAGGTTTAGATTCCGAGTTTATTTTGAAATAATATAGCAATAATGTCTGTTTCTTTCATCAATTGGTAAGATGCCATTAAATTGTTAGTAACATACTACTACAGGTGTGCTAATTATTAAAATAAAAATAAACTAAATAATGTTATAGTTTTTTTTTTGAGAGTGGCGTAAATTCAACTCTTGTTTTCACTTAAAACGGTACAATACTTAGAAACCATTGTTAATTAATGTTCAACATTAAAGTAAATACAAAAGATTAAAACCGAATTTTCACGGGATCAAAGAAGCAGTTCCCTCGGATTTTATTTCTTTTGTTATTTTGCTATTATCTTTGTTTTGGAGGGATTTCGTTTGTTGAAATGTGTCTTTTCCAAATTTAAAAAGAAATCAGTAGTAAAATCAGTAAAGTAAGACTATTAAATCCATTATGTAAAATTACATTTCCAGTGTTGCCTACAACCTGCTCAATACCTACAAATGACACACCTAATAAAATAAAGCATGACTAAATGTCTAAGTCTATTGATTGCCGAACATTAAAGCGGGTCACCCTTTTTTGTATCAAAATCTCAGAGAGGGTACTTGCACTTGTCATTTTATTTTACTGACTGGAATAAATAATCGTACTTTAATTTAATAGGTATCACAATTTTTTTTATTGTTTTTATGTTGTAATGTAACGTATTGTTATATTTGTTTAATACTATTTCAGTGTTAATAAGTAATTATTATAGTGATTTTACACTGTCACTAGTGTAGTTCTTCATAACCCTGGTATGGATGATTGAATTTCAACTTGAGATTGGCAGAGACTAGACATATAAAATCCTGCCAGCATACTCTTCAATATTATAAACAAACTAAAAAGCCTAGCCAAACTTTTTGCTTAGTGATGAAATTTCTGTTTTCTCGTTTTTTTTTATTTCTCTATAAAAATAAACATTATGAAAAGGCATTGCAATATATCAAACCATCTTTATTAATAGTTAAACAAACAAATAATTGGAAGTACACAACGCTACAATTGCTTCAGCAAATACACAGAGGACGGCAGCAAGCAAGAAGACCGTATCTATTATTGTATGGATAATATTAACCTTGTCGTCGATTTTATGCTTCGCTTAAACGTTAATAGTATAGTAGCCAGCACACGCCCTTTTGTTTAAATTGTTTAGTGCATTTCCCGTCACTCGCTCGGGAGAGGGACGGGGTATATGGGGCTCGCATCCACTAAAACCCTCTTGTGGCCGTCTCGGCATTTTTGGGAAGTGCTGAGAATCATTGGTGATCGACGTCCGTTGTAGCCAGTACACAACCTACCCTTGATGCGTTTACAGGCTGCCAATAAAATTAATAATAATAAGGCACCACATTCAGAAGAACCTGAATCTAGGGTGCCCGAAATATATACAGAAACGAACATTAAAGCCAGACCGGAAACAAATATTGATATTCATAATAACAATATTCGCTCCGCTGCGAATCGAACCCAGATGCACCCGCATTTCAGTCAACATCTCTGCCAACTGAACTACGGAGCAGTCAATTTGTCAAATTGTAGTAAATCTACCAAATTTTTTTCTTGGCTTCTACCATGGAAATTTTCATATATCTGATACAGAATGCCGCTAGACAATTTAAGTATTTTAAAGGAATTTTAATCAAAAACTACACATAAAAAAATTATTAGGCTTCTTAATTTTAGAAAATCCATCAGCGTGGCGCTTACCTAAACGCATCGTTACAGTACAGAGGTTATTTTTGCACTCAACTGCTAACTGTCTTCACACAAACGAACCCGTAAGAATAAACGAGAAGGGACGGGCCGGATCGGAAGGGAAAAAAATAAACATATCTCTTAAAGTAAGAAAACAAACAACGTATGTTAACATCTGTCGGTCGGCACGAGCGGTACAGTCGCGCTCACCATGTGTGCGACGATGCTTTTTTAATTAAGTTTCTCAGAAATGTTCTATTTTTAATTTTGCAATGAAATTGATAAGTATATAATAATATTCGCCGCGCCTTGCAAAAATGTGTGCCGGGCCTAAGTAACTATTATGTTTTGTAATAAATACTGGGGCTACATTTAAACAAAATATAAAAGGGGTATGTATTATAGCTACTTAAAATTCCAAATACTATTTTCTTAGTTTCCATCGTCCACTAATGAAAGTTCTTGTTTAAAATACAAAAATCTAAAACCACGCTTTCAGCATAGCATTTTTAATGCAACAAATGAAAATTTTCCCAGAAATTCACGCCTCAATAATCAAAGGCTCGGAGAACGCTCAACGTTTTTATTTTTATGAAAAAATACAAAAAAGATGCTCTTTTGTTTGATAGTGTACTTGAATTCCTGAAATTTAATACGTCAGCCTTGATTGCAGTTAATTATAAAAATGTTCGTTCTTTCAGAAACTACTTTGCGTGATTGCAACCTTTAAAGGTGAGAAGTTAAAGTTTAAATTTGTTTGCGTTCTCACAGAAAGTTTTAAATGACTATCTGCAAAGAGTTTTAAATCAAATCGCCGTTTGAGAGACTCGGTGTTTTAATGAGATTGCTTCCGCCTATAAAGTTGTGGAGACGTCCGCTTTTAAAACTGTTTTTCATAAAAAAAAAATAAGATAGAAACGCTTGCCAAATTAAAAAAATACAGTTAAATTACCAAAAAGAAAGAAAAGTGAGCAACGTGACGCATACCCCTGAAAGCGATTCCATCCTGGCAACTTAATTCTCTGAACTAATTCTGATTTCGTCTTGTTTTAGTGACGCCAATTGAATAATTATGAAATATGTATTGTAAGTATATACCTAAATTGAAGTAAAAAACCTATTTGCTTGAGGAAATTCAAATTAAAGATAATATAAATAAAACAAAGTATAAGCAATTGTTTGGATCTTGATTCCAATTTCACATAAAAACTAAGATAGGAAATTAATATATAATACTGATAGGAATTTGATAACACTTCCCTGTAAGATGGCTTAAACATCATATTAAATGCATTTAATAATGAATAGCCAATAGTTCCCGTGGAAGCCCATGTAGAAATCAATATATATAAAACTCTTCCGTTACTGACTGACTGACTGACTGACTGACTGACTGACTGACAGACTGACAGACAACGCAGAGCCGAAACTACTGGGCGTAGCGGGCTGAAATTTTGCATGTAGGTTCCTTAGGGAGTGTAGGTGAGCACTAAGAAGGGATTTCCCGAAATTCCCACGGGAACGGGGAAAAACGGGAATTTTGTGTTTATGAGAAATCTGCGCGGGAAAAACCGCGGGGCAGCCTCTAGTATATTTATATTGCGAAATAAAGTTCGCTGGGAAAATGCACAAATACTATAGCTACAACCTACATAACGCAATAGAAAACCGTTATACTAAACACTAGCTTATGAATACTTAGAAAGTTACTGCAAAATTAAAATGATATACCAGCGCCCAGCAGTGGTGTGGGACCCCAAATAAAGTTACTTTTAACTTCTTAACAATACGTGTATGCCTATTGTGGTTCTTAATGGTAATGGAACAGATTAAGAGAATGAAAATTGATTAATTAAAATTTAGATTTTAATTATATCACCCAAATACACATTCAAAGAAGATTTTTCAAGGTTAATAAAATTAAACTCAGAACAAACTCACTAACAATATCGATACAAGGAGCCAGTGAGTCGCCTGTATCGTTTGACAGTTGACATCCATGAATCTACTTCATTTCAATCCCCATTTTCATTTGGAAACAACGGCAATACCATGAAACGTCAAAATAGTCAAATAGTTTGGTCAGGTCAGCCATGAATGTGGAGATTGAAGTTTATTATACCATTAATATTCGAAAGATTGATATCCAGACTGGATATAAAATGTAAAATTTACTGTCATTGTCATGACTATTGAGAACCGCCATAGGGCTACAAAATCGGCAATGGACATAGCATTTCCCCACCTTACTGAGTGGACATCACTACCGACTGAGCTACTGAAGCTAGCTGTGTTATATCTCTCTTTCTCTCTCTATTACGTAAGTTCCGATCCTGTTAAAGTTTATCACATTATTTGACGTATAGCCCTGTTTAAAGTGTTAAAAGGAAGGATGTCATTAAACTAGTTGTGACACATTAATTAATGAGATGACAGTTCGTTTTGAAGTGACGACTTTTTCTCCTTTTAGTGATGTGTAGAACAAGTTTTGATGTTTTAATGAATTTATTAGATTTTACAGCTTGTTTTGTTAAGCATTTTTATTGATGTTCTTTTTTTCACAAGACACTTTTTTTTCATTAGTTTGCCTGGAGATGTATGGGAGACGACCTTAAACAACTTTGCCTCATGCAACATAAAATACTACATTGTAAATGAATTTAAGGTTTTGTACTTTACTAGACTTTCATTAAGAGAACCTTTATATCCCATGTTGAAAAAATGCTTTTATTATTAAATATTCAATTTTATTTTAATCTCTATCAAAATAGTCAAATTTAAAACAACAAACTACAAACCGAAATCAGTCGATTTCTGATAAAGCTAACCCTTGTTTTTTAGATTTGTGGAATAAAATGGTTTCCTAGTTTATCCCAATGGAATCGTGAAAATGATTAGTTTTATTAATAAACAGAGCGATCTGCGACATACCCAACAACTTCCCATAAGGAACGTTTGTTGTTGTTAATGATTTGCCTCGTGGTGATCTGCAAACGGTAAGCCTATGTCAAGCACTGAACGTCTTTTCCAGCTAACAACAAAAAAATTACACATACGAATCGAAATATTTCTATCAACTAGAAGATCAGAAATTCATCTGTCTACCTAGAGCTGAATATATATTAACCTTCGTAGTAACACAAGGCCCTTCCAGAGTCCTGACCAAATGTTATTTGAGGTGACCTCTCATTAAAACAACACAAATATTTGGGTTCCATCTAAATTGGCCGAGGCTTACAAAGGTGATTTAGGTACGGCCTTCTGTGTTACAAGAGAATAACTCTATATCGTTTTCAAGGCTATGTATACTTATGTATGTATAATTACATAAAACAAGGTTCGATGAAGAACCCTTTATTTGGAGCTTTGCAGCAATCACGAGGATTTGTTTTACACCCACTCCCTCGTTTCATATTAAGTATAATTAGAATAATTGTTGAAACCCATTTAATTTAGTGCTACAACAAAACATCGTCCATTAACAGATTAACTTACTCACGCAACCAACGCAATTCTATCATTCTGATGTACATCTTAATTGCTTTTTCACACAAGATTTCAGCGGCGCACCTAGGCGAAAAGGGAGTATATTCCGTCCTTGTCTCCAGCTGAAACTGAAGTCTGCAGCCCCTAGGAAGCGGTCTGCCATCTCTTTCAGGCATCCCCTAGCTGGTACAGGAGCAACTCCCTTATGTAAGTTAGTGTTTTCGGGAGCTTGGGCCCGGATGGACGTGCGCAGCGCCCCGCGCCACCTTAACGCGGAATGCTCTCGCAATGTGACGAAACGGAATCGGTGAAAGGCGCCCCTAGCGATGGTGACTGGAAGTACTCTGTGCAAGACGTGTAAATCAAACGGAGGAAGTGGCGTGCAAGCAGTTTCTTTCTTAAAGATTTATCCTCAAAAACAAGAGAGTGTTTAGAGTTTATTTCGGGCGTCGTGTAGTCATGTAAATGCTTAATCCCCGCAGCTCGCCCCAACTTCCATTTGAGATTTATTTTATTTGAGATCAAAAATACTTGAAGTCATTCTAATGGGGTAGGACGTTCATTAGTGAACGTCAGTTGTCGTGCTATTTGTCAGCGAGTTAATTATGATCCAAAATAGACGCGTGACTGATTTAGTGTAAACAGGTAACTTTACGTTTTCAAAACAGTTTGACAATTATTAATGGGTCAAAAAAGAGTGCGTCTATTTCTGGTAGGTGCTCAATTAAGGTGTTGAAAGTGACTATGTTAAAGACGACTGTACATTTGAAAATTATTTCATGTTTATAAGACTTTACACTGAGTTGAAGATGGCTTCGAACCTCAAAAGAGTGATGCGGCATTCATACATGCTGAATGCGGTTTTCTTCCTAGTTTCCATGATTTATGGTAAGTTTTAATTGTCTGTGTCATCTATAGTTTAATTAAGGGCAGTAAGCTTTTGCTTTATAACCATTTACTATTTAGTTTGCTTCTTCGTTCTTGATCTTTTATTTAATTATAAATAAATTTTAAGTGAAATATTTAAAAACGTAAATAGTGGAAAAAATAAGACATTAAACTTTTATAATCTTAATCAATATATATATAAAACTCTTCCGTTACTGACTGACTGACTGACTGACTGACAGACAACGCAGAGCCGAAACTACTGGGCGTAGCGGGCTGAAATTTTGCATGTAGGTTCCTTATGGAGTGTAGGTGAGCACTAAGAAAGGATTTCCCAAAATTCCCGTCGGAACGAAAAAAACGGGATTTTTGTTTTTATGAGAAATCTGCGCGAGTAAAACCGCGGGGCAGCCTCTAGTTATCGAATAAGTGACTGTTATGAAACAGACTATTATACGACAGGACTAATATGCTTGGCACGCGAGAAAAGATACCTGTGTTCAGCAGTCGGCCCTAAAGGCTGATGATGTTAACAATTAAGTCATAGCTAACAATAATTTTGTTAATTTCTCAAGGTTTTTTTTTACCTTCTTTGTTATTCTTAAAATTTAAGAGATAGGCTCTTGTCGGTGAAGCGTCTTCCACACGCGTCTTCTTCTTCTTGTAATTTTGCGCTATCCCGCACAATAACAACTGTTATAAAAAAAAATGACAGACATTTATTATTGCAATCAATTAAATAAACATTAGAAAAATAATCTTGAATTTAATACAATGATTGAAATTAGCGGCCTTATCGCTTAGATCGATTTCGTTCAGGCATTTCATTTCAATCAAAACATAATAGTAAACATTCAGGTGAATAACGAATATAGAGGTTAGTTGAAGAAATCGACATAGGGACATAACAAAAGCAAAACCCTTGATTAATTTATCTTAAAATTCAAAGGTAAAATTATCATTAATTTACAAAGGCAAACGTTTATAATGGATGAGGGAATAAAATTAGTAGAATTAGCCACTTAATAATGAAAAACGACCGAAGATTTTAAGAAAATTACTTGTTTCTACGGAAGTTTTGGAGGAAAAATTTAAAATTTTAATTTAAAAAACCAGATGGCTAATTATTAGGTTATTAAAACATTTTTATTTTTTTAAATATTGCAGATTATTAAATTAAATTACCTGTAATCTTAACTTCACTAATAAAATTTAAATAAGTACTTACCTATATACCACAAAAAAGTTTAACCGAATTTCTTTGACGAGAGTGTAGTCATTACGAGGCCGGTTTGTATGAAAAGTTTTCGAGAGGCTAACGCACGTAGACTTCATCAAGGTTTTCAGATGGCCTGGGGAAGGTAACGCGCATACTGTCTGTCGTGAGACTATGCCCAGATTCTATCAGATTAAATAACCGAATTTATCATCATCATCATCTCAGCTGAGAAAAGGGGAGTTTGCCATAGTTGCCACGCTTGGCAGGTGGATTGGCGATTGCATATGGCTCATCACGTTTATCAACAAAGGACGCGGCTGCCCGCTCTAATTAAAACTGATCAATTAACATATTTCTGTACTAATTTTCACAAAGGCACCTTCAGTAACAGTGTATCGTCCTTCGTTACTCTCAAGTAATTGTCAGGAGAAAGCAATTAAGTGCTACCGGCCTTCCTATTGTAAGGGATGGTTCACATTACTTAGTAAATTATATATTTTCACTTACTTAATTTCATAATCTTTTATTTTTGTCACTCATTTAAATTAACTGAGCCGATTAACGACATTATGTACCCAAAAGGATTACGGTTTTACACTGAACCTACAGTGGCGGTCTAGGACGGCGTAACATATTTTTGTCTGGTCTCATGCGCCCTAGAGTGCGCAAAAAGTATTTTGCAATACAGGAAAACCGAAAGTGTTACGTCGTCCTAGACCGCCACTGTACATACATAGTATTATCGGAAATCATTAAATTAATAAAAAAAAAAATATCATTTTATTTTAAGACAACAAGCTTTTAATTTATTTTTAATCAGATAACCGTAAATTTAAAGGTGCATACAGATATAATTTTTCACTCTCAATTTGGGCTGTATTAAATTAAACTGTACTTTTTTTGTTATAAAAGTATGTTAAAATTGTGCATCAATCGTATTTCAAAAATTGATATTGACAAAAAAGTGACTGTGAACTTTCCCTTACAATTCCTAAAGGCACGGACTAAAATGGAGGAGAGCGTCTTCTACATAGCGACCTAAGGATAATGGCGGAAAATCTGAGATTTGTAGCTTTTAATTCCTTTTTAACAGTTATTAGGCTAAGACAATAGTAAAGTAAAGTAAGTAAGTAAGTAAAAAATGATTTATTCAATACAGGATACAAGATATCGCTTATTGAAAGTCAATTAGACTAATCTAATTAATATTGATACCTTATTTCGTAAAGTATCCTATACTGATAGAGGCGAGGTAGTTCAGGGTGCCCACTAATTGGCTCAGGCAAACAATGTTTGCCTTGCCTTACGACAATGGTCGCCTGGAGACGCCCCCAAACGAGCCCTCCTCTGTCAAATGATTCTACTCCCTTTCGCAATGATTTTACAGCGTAGAGAAGAAAGGGGTAACAAACTCTACTTTACAATTTCTCTCTCTTTTTTTTTTTTTTTGTTCTTATATATGTGACATAGGGTTTTATGTCTATTTAATCTTATCTTGGCTTCATTTTTTACTAGTATACTTTGGTTACACATTTGCTTGCACTTAACCACCTCGCTTATGGAAATATGGGAGACTATTGTTTTTGATTAATATGGTTATTTTAAGTTTACTAGAATTTCAATATGAATCTATAACTTCTACTTATAACCCTAAAATGCCTCCGTACATCACAGCTCTTAGATTGCCACTTTATTCTGTCTGTAGATCTAACATCAACAACTCAAGGGTGGTCGGCGTATCAAGTTTCGTACAACATCAAAAAACAGGATGATAGTGGGTGATTCTCAGAGATAGTGTTTACTTAACTAATGAGCCGGTAAGCGGCTTCGATAAAGAACAAAGATGTAGTGTATCTTGGTTCCCTCTTTTCTTTGATAGCGGCACCACGGCCCGTTTTTTCCGAGTTCAATGATTTATCTACAGCAGTCTATTATTCTTATGACAATGTGGATTTATCATAGATATTATTTCGATTAAGTAGTTCCTTTTATTTGCTAGGTAGCTGAAGGCGAATCTCGAAACCTATCTCACGGATAATTGAAGTGTTTGCAAAATAATGCAAAAAATATTATAAGGATAACTTTTAAAGTTTGCGTGTCAAAAAAAATCAGGAAACAAAATTTTATAAACTAACTGTATTTTTCATATATATACAGTAGGTTTACTAGAGGTCTCTACTTCTCTGGTTTGTTGTATGGTAAATATGACATCCGTCATAATTGACATACGTCAAATAACTAAAATGCTATATAACTTTTAATGAATACAGGTATTCGACAGGTATTTTAAACAATAAGGTACTAATATTATTCCTAAATTATACTACGTATATTCATATAATAATAGTTGAATAAATGTATAAGCCTACTGACAAAGGACGGCGACTTGACAAGTGACAGAGAGAACACAAAGACTGTGTAAATCCCTGAATTAGTAAAGCGGGGTCGACGACAGCACACTGAGAAACTCACAGAGTTCACAGTTTGAAATGACAATAATTCCAGCTGAGAAACGTCCACTGCTGGATATAGGCCTGCCTCCCCCACAGATCGCCACAAGGCAAGGACATACATCTTTTATTGCCATGCATGGCAGAAAAACTTCGTTTCGTTGTTTTTCAAGGTAGGACGATGATGACCGTCCTTGAATACAAACAATATAGATAAGAGAAGTTTGGCTTATAGATATACTCATTGACCAAAGACCATCTAATTTCGTTAGTTTACCGATCAAGAGTCTTTGTTAAATGACGTCACAGCCATACCAGAGTTGTACCATTGTAGATTGTAGGCATTATCATCAAAAATTGGTCGAATTTACTCCTTGGCTATAAAGGAATTCGAGAACCAAATTAATTCCTTGTAGAGCATTTTGGTATTAAAGGAGTTGCTCCTATTTTTTATATTCTTGGGAGATATTAACTCTGCAATAAAAAAAAAGAAGAAGAAAACGCATCACAATCAAAGTCTATGAACTTGGTAGAACCTGTACCTAGGGTACCCGAATACATACAAATATACCCAGAACTAAGAAACGAACATAGATATCCATCTTGAGGCCACGATCATCCCAGCCTGCAATTGAAGCCGGACTTCCGAAGGCTAGCATGGTATGAAAAACTTAGAAACCTTTATGATATGATATACCCATGCCGCGGTCAGATATTGAACCAGAAAGTTATTACTGTACCTACAGCAGGATTCCTAAACTAGACCCAGTAGGTCCGGGCGTAAGAATAGGTCTCTGCCTGTCGTAAGAGGCGACTAAACGGGTTCTTGGGGGTCACGGGAAGCGCGGGGGCCCGACACACTCATCAAATGACCCGAGATGGGTGGCGGCACAGCTTGTGGCACTGCGCCGCCGCAGCTCCAAAGGCGAGCTGGGGAGGGAACAACATGCCCTTGTCGAACACGAAACTGATAGCGGCTGAGCGTGGGATGAGCGTGGCACTTCGGATGCTGATAATCTATGGTTCCTGGGGTCCTTCCACTAGCGGTTTTTGTGGGTGCAAGCCCTACATACCCCCAACGCTCCTCCGAGCATCGGGAAATGAGTAAGGCATAGTTTCCCCCCGCAAGCAAAAAAAAAAAAAAGGATTCCTAATCGCGATTAATTTGTGATTAATTCCTTGAGGTCAACGAGTAGAAGGTTCTAATAGTCGTCGTTTATAACAGAAACCATTAGTTTATTATAACTATTCGTAAGTTATTTGGCGAATGCTTGAATCACCCCAGTTATTCAAGTTATAGAGAACTAAATTGCTTCGCTTACGGCAATGAATAACAATGTAAGACAATGCTTGAAATTGTAATTATTTTAACAATGTATTTATGGCCTTTATATCCTACCCTAAATACCTAATTATCTAGTTTAGTAACAAAAAAAAAAAGATTTGCTCATCAAAATCTGTTTGTCAACTTTCCTATGACGACTTTTATTCGAAATGGTGGTTAACTTTATAATTTAGTAATAGAAATAACAATCCACGATACATTTGTATAATTAAAATCTTTAAATATGCTACAGTTTTTCTTAGTTTAAGAGCAATTGCATTTAAACACTGTGCCATAGGATTTAGAAACCATTTTAAATGTTTATCCTATCAGTATCATGGCCGCGCCTCGCAAGATGTGCGCTGGGCCTTAAGTCTCACATACAAACACCTATCAATAAGACGGTGAAGCAACCACAATGCATTCTCAACCCCACACAAAACTTCGTTTGTCACTCTAAAGAAAACAATATCAAAACACCCATTGTGCCCACTCATTGTTGTCAAAGGCCTTTGTTCTGCAGTGGTTAATTATGCACTTCTAATGGCTAAGAGGGTTGCTTGTTTTGAATTTTATACCTATGTGATTTCCAAGAATTGAGTTAAAATTTAGAGTTATAACAAATACAATGCGGATCTTTTCGTTATCGTAATGGATTTATAGAATTAATTTTATGATTTTAACAATACAACTTCTAAGACTACGACTTTATAATTAACGGTTTTGGCTGTTCTTTTTCAGTCTCTCCGTATCTACAGAGTTTCATTGTA
The DNA here is from genome assembly GCA_951802225.1 of Euspilapteryx auroguttella. NCBI lineage: Eukaryota > Metazoa > Arthropoda > Insecta > Lepidoptera > Gracillariidae > Euspilapteryx > Euspilapteryx auroguttella. The sequence goes on along the minus strand of OX637649.1, from coordinate 6,536,254 downwards.
ATGGCGGTTGAGATGATGCCAATGATAAAAAAAGTGTAAAATAACAAAATGTTAGTATATTTAACTTAGACCAAGATGCAAATATTAAACAGAACAATTCGAAACTCTAAAGGGCTGGAAAACAATGGAAAACGGAACTTCTGCCTTAGGCTTCATTAGGCGAGCAATTAGCAGACTTCCTAGCTTTTGTCTTCGGCCTAACCTAGAAACTGTTGGATTTCTGTAGCTTAGACTGAAATTTCATGCGGCTTAAAGTATTCTATTTATAACAGCTCGATCATAAAATTATTCCTATAGATTGTAGAAGAACATAAAACTACGCAAGCATATTTTTGCCCATGCTGAAAATCATGCCTCTCGCTGCAGCTCTATAACGGTGGCTGGTGCAAGGTCTTCTGATTGAAGAAAGGTAAATTAAAAGTAAAAAATAAATAAATCAAGAATCATTAAAATAAACGATAATAATAATATTCTATTTATTTTCCTGTAAATCTTTAACTATCAAGTTAAAACGTCATTTCACATAATAATATACTGAATTTAAAAATATCACCAGAATTAAACATCCATCCATCCATTTTCTGTGTTTTTTGTATAATAAAGATCTATCTATCTCTCTATCTTTCTATCCATGCATAACTATATAAAATTTAAAAAATATTCGGTCAATGGTACAGTGGGTGTCTTGTCTAGGACTGCGTAGAACTTCCGGTTTTTCTATATTGCAAAATAGCTCATGTTCTTTGGTAATACAATCTAGAGCGCACAAGACCATAGACAAATCTATTACGACATCCTAGACCGCCACTGTACAAGTAAATTGTTTAATGGCGGGTATCCAAAGCAAATTGTGTCAACACAAAAATTCTAAATTCGTTAAATTGGCCAGTCGGCTATCGAGGCAAAGCCATTAGTCCAAACTAATGGATCGGACATGTGTTTTGTTTCGCATGAATTTTTTGTTTGCGTTTATAACAAAGAGCATTTTTTTTATCCAGTCGTGATCGTGATTTAGGACTGAATTATTTTTTATATGAAAATGTTGAGTTTGAAAAGAATAAAATGAATTCTTTATAGCCCCATTACATGATTTGAAAATCCGAACATGATTTTTTAATTATTTTAAATTTATTTTATTAAGTTGAATTTGATAACATACAAAAAAAGAAAACGTTTTTTCAGTACCTTCTTAATATATTTCATTCGCCATGAAACTTTAGCATGTTACAAACACTATAAGATTAGTACGTTTAATGTTTTTCAAAATTTATGATAGATTCAAAATTATAGGCTCCTGAAATACAGATTTGTGTGATAAAAAATTGGTCGGATTAAGTTGTTTGTTTTACGAAACCAATGCAGATAAAAAAAATGAAAACGTATAAACCTATATTCAATCCTGAGCTGATTAATATTGACATCAGAAAAATGGTAATTGGCTAAGATTTAGGTCGTGAAAAAGTTTTCTCCCCAAACGCAAATTTCATAAAAATTTAGCTTTCTCTCTATAGCACGGTTGCGGTTCGGGGGCGAAAGCATAAGTTTTAATTTTAATTTTTGCATTTCTATACAATCCTTATAGGTGGCAGGTAAGTACTTATTTTAAGTTGTAACAAATATAAATTCGAACTCAGTCACATGACAGTCAGAAAAAAAAGTTTGTCATATATATAACATCATTATATCAATGTTCCAAATTCAAATTGACTAATTGGCATGCGTGCGTGCCCCTCCATCAGTTGTGTCTATTTTACGTAAACTTCGTGCTCTAGTAACGATATTTAAAATACCATAAAATCTTTCAAAGTCCCCTGAGAGACTATGGAGTATTTTTAGAACGTCTTACAAATGTAAACCCATTTCATTTCGAAAAACTAATCCGATTTGGATGCTAAAACAAAATTATAGCCAATTAAATTTGTTCTAGTTAAACTCAGAATTTAGTAAAATATTCCGAGCGTGATCAATGCTTTTGTTATTTAATGAAGTATTTGTAATTTTGTAAATAATCTATTAGACATTTTGTAAAGTTTGAAGACTATCTAGCTTTCTTTGTTTGGGCTATTTAAACTAAATGAAACATTATTTTATTAAATTTTCTAGACTATTAAAGTAAAGTCAAAACAACAACAATAAGTACTCTAGAACAAGTTTAAGCTGAAAATTTTCAGAATGTACTTGTACAGCTCGAATGATTTAAGTCATAGTAAGTTTATTACAACGGTTACTTAATAATTATTGTCTATCGCTTGCATTGCATACTACGAAATGGGGCCAGGCCCTTTAAGAAGCGTGCGTATGGGAGAAACCAACTCGATGAAGCTCTTTCTAGAGTTTTGCTATATTGTGGATCACCAATCAGGCACTACCAATAAATGTATAACAGAAATATTTAAAAAAAATGACTATTGTAATGTTTCAGGAGTCACATGTAAACAAACCCGGTTAATTTGTGCTTTCTAGTTTTAATTAAAGGCAGGCGTGTCGCCTTTAAAATTTTATAGAACACAGGTATCACTTCGTTACAGTCTAAAAAACTGGAATGCCCCTAATATCTTAACCTTATAGGTGAAAAGTACTTTTACTATTACTAACATAACACAACCTCAACTAGAGGTATTTCCGAGTAAATGCAGCTAACGACCGACTGACAGCATTCATTACTGACCACAAGACCGATATTGGCTTGGCTCATCTAATTTTGAACAAAGACGTGCCAATCTGGATGTTCGAGCCACTTCGCATTATGTTTTATACATATTTTACAAGTGCCTCATATTTTTAGACACAAATCTATACAAGGCGTTCCCTTACAATTCACCAAAAAACACCACAATTGCCACGCTTAGGTTAACAACAGATTTAAATTGTTGAGAAAAGTATATTTTTGATCATCAATGACGTGCCTCAATTCTACAGTCCTAAAAATTACACAAAATAATTAAATAATAAATTACTTTGTTGATTTTCAAAAGTTGTAACTATGAAAGTTGCACTTTTATAAAAATAGTGTCCGTATTGTATCTCTATGCGGTGGTGACTGCGAAGCTCCGGGTTCGATACCCGGCGGGGCCGAACATTGGTATTATGGTATCGATATTTTTTCAGGTGTATGGTTGTGTTTGTTTGTTATGTTTGGGCTTACTTTAAATATGGTTGTTTTCGATTGTACACACCTCACTCAATAAAAAAAAACTTTCAAGTTCAAACTATGCTCAAGTTTATTAAGTAAAGGGCTCTGAGCGAGTGAGATGCGTTATTATTATTATTATTGTCACCTAGTGGGAATGAATATCTAGTGGGATATATTAAAACCACAGGGATATATCCCACTAACCGCTGTAAATTCAGTTGCACAAACATGACCGCGGTAAACTGTTTGAGATCAATTGCTGACTGATTGACGTCCCGTCCACTCGCATTGTGTTTATCCTGTTTTCATTGAAGCATGATTGAAGCTAAAAAGATATCTTAATGAGTTTTTGGTTTGGGTTCTGATCTATATCATTTTAGTTGAGTGAGGTACAGGTACAATCGAAAACCATTTTAAATTCTACTCTTAAAGCCCAGCCAATATTTGACTTGATGAGGCTCGAAAAAGGTAAGTAATGAGGGTTTCACAATTTTAACTGCTATTAAAAAGATGTTCATCAAGCTTTTTTTTGACATTCAGTAAATTAAAATTCTTAGGTACCATAAATAATGTATTTCTTTGACCAACGGGATAGCATTGGGTGACTTAAAATAACCATTGGTAGGCAATTGACTGATAATTAATATAAGTAAACATAAATCCTAAATAATTTCCAATTTGTACTGATCTAAACATGAAATATTAAAGATAGGTTCTAACTTTATTATGCTACGCCCTGCTATGTAAACGCTACGTTGCAGCTACGCCGTAGCACAATAGTTTTTTTAACAAATATCTTCGTAGCAGCGATTATACCAGCTTGAATTATAATAAAATTTTTTCTTTGAACATGATAGTGTCTCCGGCACATGCGAGACACTGCATTTTTTATGTTTGTTATTGTAATTTGTTTGTACCCTGAATTGAATAAACGACCTCACACATTACACAATACAAGATACAAATCTTTCTAATATGTGTGTATTGTACTGTTTTTTTTCTATTGTTTCTTTTAGGCTTGTGAATCTAAGGAGTTTTTTTTAAATATTGTAATAGTATTTCAACTTACTATGGGCTTCAAAACTTAATATTGAATAACTTACAGCGCCAAATCTACAGCTTAGTTTAAAATACAAACAAACAATCAAATCAGAAAACTGTAATAAAGTTCATCATCATAACCCCGCCGCCAGTGAGCTTGTTAGTAGAAAATTCATTTTAATTGAACCAACTCCTCCTATCTCCAGTAGACAAAGATAAGTTATGTTTTTTTTTTGCAGAACATGAACATAAAAATAATTTAATTCTAATATTATAATATGTCGTTGTGTTGTTATTCGTCACCGATTTCCGTCGCGATTTTATTATGTACCACAGTTTTCCCGAAAAGACGTTTTCGGAAAAGTAGTAATTGAATTATGTTTGCGAAAAGGTATGGCTGGGGCAAATTATTAAATTATTTTATTTTATGGTTGTATGAAGTGCAGTGTATTAAAACACCATAAAATAAACGACAGAATTTTTTTTGAAAAAACTATCCTCCGTCGTGATAAAATAAATCCTTGATTCCATTTGTAACTACCAATACAGCAGAAAGCCAAAATTATTGCATCAATCATATTATTTTCGATATAAATAATGTAGGTACATACTATCATCAACAATCTGACCTGTGTAAAATCTCGTAGGTATTTATAGCGAGATTTTAAGTGAAGTCAGAGCCGGCGGGTCGGTGTAAATTTAATTTGCGCGGACGCAACTTTCACAAAGTGACTTTTTCGTACCTAATTTGCTTTTAAAAAATATTACGGCTATTCTCGGTTTTCAGTTTTACTTATATCAAACTATTTTAATAACATTATTAATAAAACTCAGTACGAATTCGATAACTTGATCATTTTGGATTCCAAAATCGCAGGTCAAAGTAGTTATAATTGTATCCATTGCTATTCACAAAAACTAACACGTATTCTCTGAGCTATAACTAAACTGAAGCTAAATAGCTTTCTTGCAGTTATATTTAAAATATGAAGCCATGAAAAAATCTATTAACACGAGTCAGTGCATTTTAAGTATGTAGTTAACGGACACGCAGTTTAAAAACTCACGGCAGTAAATTCAAAGTGGTACACTAAATACACAACTTACTTCGGAACGTACTAAACTTCGGAACGTTACTCCAAGTATAAAATCACTAATTAAGAAGCGCACATGATCGGAGGGCTGCCTGGCTGCCACAACTTGCTACACCGTTTCATAGCATGCGAATTTAGTTACGGCAGCCATTAGCTTTCACTTTAACTTGCGCAAACTCGCGAAGTCTCTACTACTCGTATAACTATTGCACATTAGATTTGAGTGGAGATTTAGTTCTAAATTATTTTATCAGAAAGACGTCCACTGCTGGAAATAGGTTTCCTCCATATATCGCCACATTGTACAGTTTTGTGCGACTCACATCCAGTACATTCCCGCAACTCACTAGGTCATTTGACCTTGTGAGAGTTTTATATTAGTCGGAATAAATATATAGTAATAAAAGCATAGTTTGTGCTCTACTTGTTGTAGTCCGCTCATGAACCGCCACCTTTACTATCTTAATGAGTTTTTTTTTAATATTATGGGATATAAACGTGGGCAGTCTGGACTGTATTCTGTAAACGTACTTTGTTTGAAAGTTTTGATTAAATACTGAACAGAAACAGGGTTTGCTAAAATATGTTAAGGCAACTTTTACCTGTTCTAAAGTAGAGCGGTAAACTGCACAGTTATTAAAGGTTGTGTACGGGATATTAAACAATTAAATTCAGTTACCTAGTTGCTGTGATGGCTCGTTTTATTGCAGTTAGGTGCATTTGAAACTTATATAATATTGCGGGTTAGTAGTCAACTAGTTTACCTATGTATGTTGTATCAAACTTGCACTTCTGGGTAACTTGTTCTATTAATTTAAAATAGCTTGTTAGCTGCGACTCTTCTATTTTTGACCGACGAAAAAAAAAGGAGGAGGTACTCAATTCGACACGTAAATATTTTTTTTTTTTAATGTATGATCACGCATAACTTTTTACAGAGTTGTTGAATTTTGATAATTCTTTTTTTAATCGACAGGGCATACCTTGAAGTTGGTCCCATAAAAATTTGGAAATAAAATTCCCACCCTAAGGGTGGGAAAATAGGGGTGACTTTTTGGTCGGCGGGTGGATTTATCAACTCACAAGTTGCATTTTACGTGTAACACTATACATTTTGATACCTACTTACAATATATTTTGAAATGAAATAAAATCAGTCGAAAGACGTCCACTGCTGGACATAGGCCTCCCCCACAAATCGCCATACCGACCGGTCTTGTCGTCCCTGTCAACCATGTCGTCTGATCACCTTATGCGGAGTGACCACTGACCACCTTGTGGGAGAAGAAAATAATAAAACCCTGAAAGAACTGAAAAGCATAAAATAAAACTTTTTATCAAAAAATAAAACCGCCGAAAAAAAAACTGAAAAGCATAAAATAATAATCGAATTACTAAGTTCTTAAAGTAATGTAAGTATATACCAAGTAATTTTGAGTCGGCGCCACAGATTCCTCGTACAAAGACCATTAAATTAGGTACCTTAAATTTAAAGAAATAACCAAAATTCATACGCTGCCGCGCATCAATCTTTACGTAATTATGGAATTTGCTTGTGTGGCGCGCCGACTTAAAATTACTTGGTATATACTTACATTACTTTAAGAACTTAGTAATTCGATTATTATTTTATGCTTTTCAGTTTTTTTTTCGGCGGTTTTATTTTTTGATAAAAAGTTTTGTCGTATAAGAGTTAACGTTTTGAATAAGTATAGCTTTTATTCCTACTTGGTTTTGAGAATAATAATGAACTTTATGTTTTTCACTACTGTTTTGAATTAAGAGCCTTCGACAAAATAAATATTAAACATACGTTCTGTATCCTCTTCTGAGATGTAGTGGTGAAATTATATGCAGCCACCACACAGATTATATATTGCAAATTCAATTAGAATGTTGATAATGTACCAAAACCGACCAGCTGAATTTCCCAGATAAACCAAAACTAACACAAAATCGAAAACGTTTTGAACACACACTTTAGGAACGTTTGTCTCACTAGTCTAGTCGTCTAAAACAGATGCATTTGCATGGTAAAACATAGCACTATGCTAATTCTGGGTGCTCTGGGAAATGTGTTTTCAGTGGCCCTAAGTATCTGTACGATTAGCATATCACTGGTTTTCGTTCAGCTTTGGAATTTGATACTTTTTTTTAGTGTGAAAATATTATATCGATTTTGACTTTGGCCTTGTTAGACACATTTCTGTATTGAAAAGATAGCAAAGGTGATGCGTATTAATGGTAGGTAACCCTAGGAGAACTTTTAAATGACAATTAGTGGGTGGATCCTTAGGTCAGCTGAAGCCAGCGCATAGAAATCCGAAACGAAAGGTTGCTAAAATTAGTAAACGTGTCACTACATTAATTCAATGAAAACGCCAAATCAGTCAGGAAAGGAAATACAAATATTGCATTCTGATATTAATTCATCAAAATAACCTTAAAGGATTATAGCTTTGCTTGTAATTATTTTGATGAATTAAAATCAGTGTAACAAATAAATCAGTAGGTAGACACTCATTGAATATTACAGTAAAAAAATGTGAAGAGAAACATATTTATGTAACTTGATGGAAAAAAAAAAGATCAAAACAATTTAATCGGAAAGATAGGTGGATACTGAAATAAAACTTTCTGAAAACCTAAACACAAATGTCGTGCGTAATTTTTTCCACTTTTGAGAAAATTGTTGTAAAGTGATCCGTTTCAATCTATTTTGACTGAGAGTTGAGTTTGATGGACAGGTTCTCGACACGTCGGTCCACACCTACGTTTGAATAGTGATGAAATTAGTTTTCAGAAAGAATAAGCGGAGTTGAAATTAGATAAATTTTTATATGATCTTTAGATAATCAAAAACTAAACCAGCCATAACAGAAGAGTTTTTTAAATAAATATGCAGTCAGAGGGTGGTGGGTAATATAATAAAAATCTTGTTGACCAAGTGTTATTGACTATTTAGTCAGTAGTAGCTCCGATCAACTGACAGAACCTGAACCAATAAGCAGAGAGGTCTAGTTCGATTCCCGGCGGGGGCGAACATTGTTTAGGATATCAACGGCTGTTTCCTAGGTCTGGATGCCTAGACATACTTTAACTTGCATGAGATTGAAATCAAGAATGTTATTACAATTACAAATGGAATTGATTCCCGCGAATCATATACCGAATTTTATAAAATTAAGTTAATACCGAGAAGTAAAGATTTATTCATTTTTTATTTCCTGTTTGTAAAAATGGGAAGGAATCCACTAATGGATCCGCGTGAAAGCTTTCATGTTTTACTTGAAGACACCTAAGTAAGTAATAATATTTTATCATGTTTTTCGCTGAATTATACAAAATTTGAGTGAAATCAGAGTCGGTTCCTTAAATCCGGCTTACTTAAAGTAATCAAATCCCCTTTTTATAAGGTTACGTTACTTTATTATAATTTAATTAGGTATAATAGAAATCTGTGCTTTAATAATTGGGAGAACAATTACCTAAACAGTTTTATTTTTTGATGCCATAATGTTTTCTTATTTTTTTTTTTATTTAACTGAGCTTTCAAGTATTTTGTTTAACATTATACAAAATGTTTGGATTAGCAGTTTCAACGCAAAATCTCCTAAATTTATAATATAAAACCGAATTATCTATTTATTTTATTTTGAAGTTTGTTAGAAATCAATCCCTAAATCCTGAACCAATACCTACATAACTTTGAGAGGACATACTTTACCTCAAATTCTAGATTCTTCCACCTAAAGTCCACAAAGCGAGACTCGATTGAACGCTTCAAGAGAATTCTTTAACTTCATCGAACTTACTTCACTACTTCACTGAGGATACGGGTTCACGTTTTGCACTGGTAGAACTTCTTTTGGCACAAACAAATAAACTGTACAATCGTCTTGCTGAAGAAAAGATAAAGTCCCTAAGTTAATTTACAGTAGGACAGTTTTATCCATGATTCTTCTAAACATACGTAATTTATTTCTATCAGGATTCCGTACTTACACTGCTTCTTTGATTATAAACAAAATCTCAAGGAACCTTCGAATTCGACAAAACAAAAGCAGCAGTCACTCATTTTGAAATGAAATTAGCCAGCGTAAAAGAGTTTTTTTTTTTTATAAAAATATTTGCTTAAAAATAAGCAAAATGTATTTTCTCTAACTTTTTTATTCGTATGCTGTAATTCATGTTTTTTTTTGCTATCAAAGAGTTCATTTTAAAGTTTCATTCGTGAAGTAAAATCTCTAATTGCCTGCCATTAGAATAGTGATTCAACTTGAGGCTATGAAACTTGGGATGGAGGAATTTGTAGGGTTTTCCTTTTTTACGGGGGTAATGCCTGACGCACTACACGTATTGCTCAAAGGGGACAGCAGAGGTATGTGGGGCTTGCATCTACTAAAATCTCAGAGATTTTGAAAAGACCCCGGGAATCATCAACATCAAATGGTTGTCATCCGATATATGCCTAGCTGTATACCAGCTTGTCTCGGGGAACGTGGGTTTCCTACTAAGCAGAGCTTTTTTCTGGGGCTGCAGCGGCATAGTTTGTAAAAACTGTAGCACTGCCCATCTCGGGACCGTTCGATGAATATATAGAGCCCCCGCTCTGCGGACCTACGACCCCGAACACCCTTTTCAGTCAGTACTTAATGGCGACAGGCAGGGGACCTATTTTCTCTAGGACCTACCAGGTCTGTTGTGAGGGTCCCCTAATAAAGGAAATCTCTAGAAATTAAAAATTAAAAACGCAAAATTTCATTAAATTTTAGAAGCACATCACAGAAAGAGCGGTCACGTTCTAGTAACGTAATATATTGACAAACATCACAGAATAAGGTCTGAAATTCCGTATTCCGAGTCGATCCGACACATAAAACTCAAAGTGTCGACATGCACGCGAAAACGACCAGTAAAAACTCGTACATAGTAAGAGAATTTTAAGAGAATCGTGTAAAGTTTTATTTTAATGCTCTATCTTTACTTGACATGCGTGACATCATCGTTTTGCTGTTTTATGGAACAGAACATAAACTGCCATTTTAACTAAACGGAGTTTTATATGATTCTAAAAATCTATCATTATTTTATAAATTCACTTGTATATAAGATACCCGAAACTCATAAAAATAAATACAAATAATATATTCATCATAACAACGTTGTCTTCAACCTGGAATCGAAGACCTCCAATGTCATAGTCAAAATAACTGCAAACTGAACAGGTAGTGGTTGAAATGTTAAGTAAAATGTATTGTTTGCGAAGTCAATCATACATACATAATATACCAGTTTGTTTCCAAAGATGAACCCTTCTTTTCAATCCCTAAACAAAAGAATAAAAATGTCGAGAAAAGGCAGTGAGGTTTGAGCCCAATATATCATCATATTATGAGAACAAAAGAGCTATTCTTAATAATATTTTCCTGGCTTGATATATTATTCAGAGAACACTAATGAATCACGGATGTCGTACAAGAATGCGTTAATAAGTCGTGTTGGTATTTGTACGATATTTTTCGATATAATTATTATATTTTTATTAATAACTTCGCTGTATTATGTCCCTTAATATTATTGGCGTGTGCTTTACGTATATACAAATACTAAATAGTATTAATACAAAAAATATATCGCATTACACTCAAAGCCCCTCTATGTTGAATCTACATCGCGATTCTTTACCAACCGACGCTAAATCAGTGTTTTTGAGCAACACCTAAATCACGCTCTCTCTGAGCCCATCATAAAATAAAAGGAATGGCATTCTTTTACTCCTTTGAAGCGAATAAATTACATTCATTAAACTCCAGAGCTATGTGCGGGGCGTTCCTGAAAACATACAGGATCACAACATCATGATAAACGACCACTTTTTCTCATCGCATTTATATATATTTTAATAAATATATGTTGTACATTTTTTGAAGTTTATTTTAGAACAAAATTTACAGCATGGAATGCTTATATCATATAGATGTCGCTTTTCTGCATCTGAAACTGTTTAAATTGATAAAATGTAAGTAAAACGATTAAAACAGCAGGTTTTCAATAGAAAAATATTTAAAGCTAGGTACTACTGCGATAAGAAACGGCACACAGTTGGTCCTAAACCATTTACCATCAGTCTTAGAAACCAGTTTTACCCTTTCAGTATCTTAAGTGCGCCTCGCCAGCTTTGTCTGCCAATTTTATAGGTCCATGGTACTAAGCCAGCAATTCAAAGTACCCATTGTTTTGTTGTAAACTAGCTGAATAGTAACTACGTATTCAATAGTATCTCACCGTTTGAACTTTCCCTGAACTATGACAATCTTTTCAAAAGAAAAATTAGCCTAATCTAGCCGCATGACTGATCTCGAGTTTAAGCGAGACAAAGAACAGCAATTGATTTTTATACGTATCTATATATAGAAGAAGAAGATAAAGTTTTTATGCAGTATGCATTAAAATACGTTATGAGCTGGCCACCTTATTAGGTGCAAGAACTTATAGCCAGTTTACAGCAATGCTAGCGCCATTCTCGAAAAAAAAAATAGTTATCTTCTAAACTAAGACAAATATTGAAAATGTGGCACAGTATGGCACTAGATAATCTTGCTGTGTATTTTTTGAGTACAGTACGTAAAGTAGTCCTTTGATTGTTGCCAAAAGTGGCCACTTTTAACGACACTTTGTAGCTTTCTTTGGTCTTTAACTTAAAAGCTATACAAAAGTACCCTTAAAATACTAGGCTGCATTAACTAGTGTTAATACTGTTCCAAATTTTTTATATTTGCTATAGTTTAGAAGATATTTATTTTTTTCGCGAATGACGCTAGCATCGCTGTAAACTGGCTCTAATACCGCGTCATTTGTACCAAAACGGCTGCACACAGCTGTGTGTCCGCGAGACGCTACTTAAGAACTCTTCAACACAATCCTTCCAATTTCAAAAGAGCGTTATGAACCCTTACATAAACACATTAGTCAAAACAAACAGCTAATGGCGAAGGTGGAATCCTTCCCGGATTGTTTGGTAAACAAATAATATTTCTTAAATGTTCTCTGTAAAGGCTTAAGCTTCGTTTACACGGGTTCTTTAAGACATTGGCTGAGAGAGCGGTGAAAACTAGAAACAAAAATATTTTAATTGTCCACCTCAAATGATAATATTTATTTTTCAAATGCAGAGATGTGACTTATCTAAGATAAAAGTATCTTAAATACAGATACAAGATACAAAATACGTATCTTCAATCTTGTATCTAGATACTTTTTTTAAAATGCATTTTGTATCTGGTATTTAAATACTTTTGTTAGGTATCTTAGTATCTTGAAGATACTTTGTTTGCAAAATACTTTTAGATTGTATAATGAGGGTATGTTTGTGCATGGCGTTTTAATTTTTTCTTGTTAAGAGGAAAAAAAATATTGTTTCTTTGTATTGAATAAACTCTATCCATAACTAGACCGATATTAAAAAAAAGAGAATCCTGAATTATTCCTGACTAGCTTTCCCGGCGAACTTCGTATCGTGCCTCACACAATTTTATATGGAAAAAATTAAATGTCGTTTTAACTAACTTCCCCTCCGTTTTCCATCTTTTCTCACCTTTTAAACCTTCCCTGGACTAGAAAGAACATTTCAAAACCAAAATCAACTATATCATCTTGGCCGTTCTCGAGTTTTAGCGAGACTAACGAACCACGATATTTTTTATAGATATATTGTAGAAGGAGATAGATTAATTAACAAAGCTTATAGAATAGAGTCTACTATAGATAAAAAATATTCCCAAGAATTCAAAATAGCGGAAAGGCTTTAATTATGTAAATGTTATTATTTATTTATTTCTTTATGTAATATTTGATACTATTGCTTGTGCAATTTGAATTTTTGCGAATATTCTATACTATTATTATGTTCATCAGGGATAATGTAGGATTCATAAGATGAAAAAATAAAACGGTCCGGTAGTTATGAGCCTATTTGATGCAAACGAACACAAACATTGTGTAAACTTACATTGCAGGGCGGTACAAAGTTCGGCGTGCTAGCTTGTTTTATACAGGGTGTCCGGGGAAGTTACAACATAATTATAAGGGTGTATTCTATGATCAATTTCATCTACATAAACACCCCATATGAGGGGTCGCAGAGTCACCCCCCCCCCTCAGTATGATGTTTTTAAGTTTTTTGGCAAAAGTCAACCCCGCCTACTTTAAAATTCACAGTTAAAGATCAGAGGCTCACATAAGCTTCATTAAGGTCATGATCGAAGGCTAAGTTGGTAGTTGGCCCCGCATCACCTTAGTGGCGAAGGGGAGGAAGCCAGTCTCCCCGGGCCGAGCCCAATGGACACAGTGCGGTGGCATCCTTACAAGCACGGTAGTGGTAGGCCAAACGGAAGGTTTTTAGCGGGTGCGAGTCCCGCACACCCCCGTCGCTCCCCCGGATGACGCGATAGTGCATAAAGCATTTTCCCTCCGTGAGAAAAAAAAAAAGGTATCTGCATTTTTTTGTGGTAACTTTGAAAAACCGTACAAAATGCAAAAAAACAAAATTTTTGTTTCACCCACATCAAAAAAAAAAGTAAAGACAATACTTGGTTATTTTGTTACTTAGGTAGCCTAACTACGTAGCCTTCGATCGAGACCTTAATGAAGCTTCTGTGATCCTAAGATCTTAAGCTGTAAATTTAAAAGTAAGAGAGGTCGACTTTTGAAAAAAAGTATAATGGGAAAGCATCATGAGTACCGGTGGTGAGGCTGCGACCGCACATTTGGGGTGTTTTCGTCGATAAAATTGATCATAGAATACACCCTTAAAATTATGTTGTTCCCGGACATACTGTATAATGTTGTTCGTCCAATATACGAAATTAACGCGATTTACTCTTAAAAAAAACTCATAAAAAAAAGTTATGTAAAAAGTATTTTATCTATAAAAAAGTATCTTAAAGATACGTATTTTGTATCTTGTATTTCAGATACTATTTTAGAAAGGTATTTGCATCTGGTATCTGAAATACTTATTTAAAAAGGTATTTGTATCTTGTATTCAGATACTTTATTCAAGGTATCTTGTACATCTCTGTTCAAATGATATTATTTATCTATGTACGCTTCAAAAACCTATGTTTCTTTTGTGAGTAGAATAGATATTACGCACGCCTAGATCAAAACAGTTTCAACTCGAAATAATCAATAATTGTGTTATTTATACCAGCGGATTGAGCATTTTTTTACGCATCGTGTAATTTAATAGGTTTATTTTTATCTGTCATAGTTCCCGAAAGATGGCGCTAAAACACTGTTTTGTTGAAATTTGTCGGTAATTTACACCCCAACAAAAGGGTTTCATTTTTAGTTTACACCTACACTTCAAGCGTGTGCACGTACAATTAATCTTTTAAAACAGTGTTATTTTGAGTTGATACTATTTTCGTTAATGTTCGTTCAGAAAATAAAAGTGACATTTCGAGTTGAATCAGTTTGGATGGTTAGTATTGCTCAAATAAATGTGACTTTTCTAATTGAAACAGTCTTCGACGTTCAGATAAGATTTTTTTTAAAGTATATTTTGTGTTGCATCTGTTTTGGACAAAAACTTTTTAAATTTTGAGTTGTCTCTCTTTTGTTGAATCATTTGGTTTTTTTTCATTTATTTCAGTGAAATTTAAGCTTAAAAATTATTGAATAAGCTAAAAATGTGGGGTTTTTTAAGTTGAAGCGGTATTGGACGTAAACGAAGCCGCAAAATTGCTTACTGTATGTTTTATTTACTGTTTTCGAGTTGACACTGTTTTGTTGGTATCGAAACCTGATATAATTTTTTATCTTGTTTATAAAGTAATGTCGGGAATTTGACGACAATATTAGCAAAGATGGTTGGGAAACAAAATAAATAATAATTATTATTATCCTATCATTCATTTCATATTGAAACACGAATCAAAACGTTGACAATACAGTAAATAAGTCCAATTTTAGAAGAAAACTTAGCCCTATCACGATCATCGCACACAGTTAGATTGTCAGATCGGAAAAAAATCTCTTTTTTCATCACAATTAGCTATGCTTATTATAAAGACTAAATTATAATAAGCATTTTATAAATGGGTGACCAAAATAAATATTATTTGGTAAATTTTCGTCGATTATGATAAGATTTCATGAAGTTAAGTGCCAATTTCTCAAGTTATTAACCGTACTGTTGATTTTACTAAAAAAAAGTTTTTATGAATATTAAACTAGTCGACCCGGCGAACTTCGTACCGCCTACATTTATGACTATCTTGTGCACGTATTATACTTAAAACCTTCCTCTTGATTAATATATCTGTTAAAAAAACCGCAGTAAAATCCATTGCATTTTTTTAAAGATTTAAGCATACATAGAGACAGACGTGGGAAGCGACTTTATTTTATACTATGTATTGATTTAAATTTTAGTATTGATTTTATTACTAACTCAAATATTTTTCGAGCCTTCGTCCATTTTCCCCTTATTTAAAAGTGTACCAATTCAAAAATTTTTGTACAAAACAGCTTCAACTTTAATTGACACAAAAAAAATATTAATTGGCATAGTACAAAACAGTAACAATTCGAAAATTCTATATTATACCTCACAACATTTAGTTAAAAAAAAAGCAATAAAGCACTCGTTGCTTTTGTTTTTTCTCGATTTTTATGAAATATTAGTTACCTTCTAGCTGTGATAGAAAAAAAGAAATCAGTTTTTCGTGATTTTTGAAAAAAATGGTTTTTTGAGTTGACACTGTTTTGTACTAGGTGTGATTATTATTTTGAATTGTTTCTTATAAATTATTTAGTATAACCCAACTTAAAAAATAGGTGAGGAAGTTTAAAAATTATACGTCTTGAATTTCATTCCTTTGATTTGATTTTGCTTTGGTCAGCCAAAATCCCAAACAACATAGTTTGTAAAATACTCATTCGAGTATCATGGGTTTACATGATGATATTTATCAATATAATTACTATCACAATTGTGAACAAAACCTTATAAATGAATAAATCCCTTGAGAGCGTAACGAGTTACGCTAATATAACACTTTGTCTGCATTACCCAGACCTGTAATTGCTACCACAAACTAGCACAGTGTAAACTTATCGTCAGCCCACCGTTCCGTTTAACGCTAACTTTGCTACTCGGCTCTCTAAAGTGTGCTTTTCTCGAAGGCGATTTGAAGTGTATGATTGATGTTTCCGTGAATACTTTCAGCGGTTTTACAAACTAAACTGGAAAGCGATTCGTTTATACAATTGTAGTGTTGCAGTGGCTTTAGAATCGAAGATTCATTTAAACGATTGCCATACTTGGCACTACCTAAAACAGCGATGTTATTAAAATTTAACAATAAAACGATTGTCATTGCGATACGATAATTTTCGCTCACAATCCTGACTGGGTAATTTTGCTAACAACCGGGGTTGCCGTGGAATTTGGGGTGGTGCGGCACTTTTATGCTACGTCAGTCACCTGAGCCATTTTATTTGTCTATTCCTGTAATATACCAACGAAGCTTTAATAATTATAAAGTCCCAGTCGTTGGAGCTGAAACGATTCAATGAAACCTTTTATTTACTGTGTAAAATTACGTAAAATTATAAAATACGTAGCTTTATACAACTAAGTTATAGTTATTTTAAGCTATTATTACATGTAAGCTGAAGCATACTTTAAGAAATAAACTTTTTTTTTATACAACAGTAGTCTACGAGGTGACCTTGTCGGTATGAGCCATTTCCAAATAAATAACTTCTAGGTTAAATAAAACATTTTTTTTAATTGGATTCGAGTTTCACTTAAAAAATATCACTTCACTGACGTCATATCCATCCAGCTGTCGACGAAAGTCCTTTGACGCTGAATCGCACTAGACTGTGACGTCATACATGTCTACCTATCCGGCCAGACAATAATGTATGCGTATTACAATATAATATAGGAATATAATAACGTCACTCGAGTCTAAACTGGTAGTAAATATAGATAATTTTGTTAAATTGTTATAAAAGACCTTTAGCTATATAGGAATTTTAGTGTACAAATAGGTTAGGTTAGGTTTAGGTAGTGGCACGCCCTGCAGTACCGGGCCGAAGAATAGGGCTGAGGTATCCCCTGCCTGTCGTAAGAGGCGACTAAGAGGGGACCCCGGGGTCGTTGGGTGCACGAGGCGGGGGCCTCGTGTAGTCATATAACGGCCCCGAGAAGGACGGCGGAACGCGGGTGTCCCGTTTCCGTCGTCGAGCGTTGGGCGAGCTATCCACGCTCCGGGGGGACGACCACAATGTCCCCCCGAGAAAAGGCTCCACAGCCGATGCTGGGGGGGTCGCGGAGAATTATCACTGCCCGCGACCCTCCTGCCAACAGCCGAGAAGGACACCGGCGGGGTTTTAGTGGGTGCGAACCCCACATAACCCTGCGGCTCCCCCCGGGGTCGCAGGGTACTCGTTAGGAGTTTCCCCGCCTTAAAAAAAAAAAAAAGGTTTAGGTAGTGGCTCTGTGTAAGACGACGTAAGTAAAGTTCCCTTGAATATAGCGACACACCTTTGTAAATTGTTCATAATACAGGTAGTATTTAATAATATTATTATTATTAATAGATCCGTTATTTTGAAAGAATGACAAAATCTGAATTTATAATTAAGGTTCCGGTACTCGTACTTAGACCTTATTAACATGAATAATTTCTATTTTAAAATAGGAACCGAACTAACGACATAAAAATAATTACATTATCTTTAAATTTATCATAAAAAAATGTGAAGGGGTAAAACTGAAGACTTTCAATTTAAAAATATTCCAGCCTTGCTTGCTGCTAACTTGAGAAAAAACTGTTAACTCTAACTAAGTTTTCGAGATGACTTTGCGCTTTTCAGCGTGAAACGGAAAAAAAAGGCATTTAAATTTTACGCCAGAAATACTTAAGTAGAAGAACATCAGATTTGAAGTGCCATAAGCGCTTTACCGTTTTGTTTATAGATTAGTTAATAAAATATTTTTTAAGGTAAATCTGAAATTTTTAAATCCGCAATATCCTAGCAAAACATAATGCATACTTAATTGTATTGGATTAGAACAAATGCAAATTCCTTTAAATTTTTAACTTAGTAAAATTATGTATTACGTAATGCTAGACCACAAGACTAGGAGGAACGTCAAGTGGCGTACGGGAGATGGTCAGAGATGGTCAGAGACACAATATGAGAGCCCACGGCTAGTCCGATTGTGCCTTTGGCTTGTCAAATTGACACGTTGAGGAAATCTTGGGTGCGGTCCTACATAATTTCAGGGGTTTCACCTTATGTTACTACATGCTTGTAAAAATAATGATGAGGTTAAAAGTGACCTTCGTGACCTCGGAGCAAGTTCAGACTGGAGGAGGAATGCGCAGGTCCGGAACGAGTGAGAACACTTGGTCGTGGAAGCTAATATCCACTTTGGGTCATTTCGCTAACTCAGTTAGTTATTTCAGCAGTTTTATCTGAAACTAAACCTATGTATTTAAAAATGTATGTAAGTGAATATGAAAATAATATCTCTGCTAAAATATCAAGTAAAATTTTCAACGCAAACCGAGGTGCGGAACACAAAAAGACGCGCAAGATGCTCTCTAACTTAATTACTCTTTGCCTCATTAGTGATAGTTCTTCACGTTTGCTCATAAAAAGATACCAGAAAACTTGTTACAAAGTTTAAAAAGATGTTTTCCAAGATGCTTCAGGAAAAAGGGATGTTTTTGTTGTTTTTCATTATGTATTTACAACACTTTGCTTTTTTTTCATCAAGTCAATACTAAAATATGACTTGGGGGTCAAATATTATCTAATGGTAGAAATAGTAGGTAGGGATAGTTTTACCCAGCAGTGGGTCAGATATTTAGAGACTATGTGTAAAAAGAAGTACCTTATTAACTTTTTAGGACACCAGAAAAAGCTAATTTATAACAGTTGCTAAGAACCAGATAGTCAATCAATATCATCAATACATAGTATAAAACAAAGTCACTTCCCGCGTCTGTCCCTATGTATTCTTAAATCTTTAAAACCATGCAACGGATTTTGATGCGGTTTTTATAAAAGAAAGAGTATTTCAAGAGAAAGGTTTATATGTATAATACATGCACAACATAGCAATAAGTAAGGTGGTACGAAGTTCGCCGGGTCGACTAGTAACCCATAAAAATGATATAGAATATATAAGATCCAAATAATAAATAATATGTTAAAAAATGTAACATAAAATTACCTTCCTATATAGAACACAACGAAACGAACCATCCCAGATTTAAACCAAAACATTAGTGATTTCCGTGAACAAAAACAATATTTCATACGTAATAACTCCCGAAGATATGAAAAACAACGACCCAAGTGATGCAATTACAAGTCTTATTGCTATCAAAATTAAGATCAAATACGGACAACGATTGAGAGGAAATAAAACGATAAAATCGTGTGAATTTATTCTTAGGAGGAGACATAACAATCCTAGTTCCCCCAAAAGAGATAAGGGCGAGGTTATGTTATTGAGATCAACTGCATATTTTTTAAAGGAAGTTTATACATACAGTAAAGATTCTTTAAAAACTCGGTTTTGTAAAAATTTAAAAATTATCATTGACCACTTCTGTGGTGTGGTTCAGATGGCAGCGATGTTGACTGTAAATTTTGAGGTCCGATTTCCATCGGGGGCAAACGTTATTATAATGGAAATTGATGTTAATTTCATGGGTCTGAGAATGTCTTTTACCTACAGAGTGTTTCTGACAAGGCGGTAATAAATGAAATGGGGGTTTAGGCACATCATACCTGACAACTTTCCCTTAGCAACATAGGTCGAAATATCAAAACAAAAATTAGCTGTCCCGTACATTGACCCCGTCAGCTGATCGAACAAATGTATGGAACTGCTGATTTTAGTTTTGAGATTTCGATCCATGTTTCTTTTGGAAAGTTGTTTGTTATGGTGAGCTGAATCCCTCATTTCATTTATTACCGCCTTGTCAGAAACATCCAGTATATAGGCTCTTCATTGTGATGCGTTATAATTTCAGATAAAATTAAAATGTTGTACACCAACGAATTAAGGGATATTATTTTATGAGATCTACCAAACTTTCCAGGTCTACCTAATCGGTCAATACAAATATTTTATCGTTTTTGTCCATCGGGGCCTCGTGCCGAACCTGCGCACGGTATCGGTAAACTATTTGCTCGTTACACTCAACCTGTTACTTTATAGCCAACTGAGATATGTGATTTTACACTGTTTTTTCTGGCTATTTTTAAAGTTGTTCTGTTCTTCGGTCAGTTTCCGTATTCAAATTTTAATAGAAACTGTTTTTGATTTGCGTTAGTGTACAAAATGTGTGTTCGTAACACGGATGCACACAAGGGGAAATTTTATGTAAAATTATTCACAGAAGTCTTATCAACTCAATCAGTGCTTCAATATCTGTTTATCTGGCTCCTCATATAAAAATCCCAAACAAAAAAATCATGAGCTTAACATTTGATAAAAAAAATGCAGTCAACGACTCAATGTTCACTGACTCATCAGGACACTGACTATTTCTATAGGGAAAGTTGTAGGCATGATAAGCTGAATGTCTGATCTAATTCTTCTTCGACTTGTCAAAAACACGCTGCACAGTTCAATGGCTTTGAAGTTCTTAAAATATCCACCAACCAGTTATTATTTTCTTACTAAAAACGCAATCTCGACTTTCTTGGCAACAAAACACTGGGTCATATCTCTTTTAGATTACCACTCCCGCTGCAATATAAGGAATATACGGAACTAATGTCACGTGAACAGGGACTTCTAGTGCTCCAAGTCTGTTACTACGAAGTGGGGAGAAACATATTGTTATTACCCTGCGCTTGTGCGATAGGGCTCCTGCCTGTGGGTATTAACTAGCACCTTGGTACTATGTATACTTATGTTTTTTAACAGCCCAAATATCTTCGTACCTTTTTTAAACGTTCTCTGGAGATAATTTAGGAAATACTCTTGAACGCCAACTCATGTGGTACTATTGAATTTATTTAATTAAACCCTAAGGGCTATAACAGACGAGCGACACTGTGCTGCGCGGTAGAGGGTCCTCGCTCATCTGTTTTAGCCCATAGTACCAAGATCTTAACTCTTTGTTAATCGCAACAATAATTTTGATAATAAGGTATGAGTTTATGCTAAAGCTAAAACAAAAAAATAGAAAAAAGTATAATGGTCTCCTCAGTGGTTCAGTTGGTTGTGATGTCGACTGTGACTTTGGAGATCTGTGTTCGTTTCCCAGCAAAGACAAACATTGATATGATGAATATTGTTGGTTTTTTTGTTTGTTTGTTATTGTTTTCTTTTCGGTCTGGGCCTGATTGTATGCGTTTGCATGTGTTTTGGACACCCGAGCTACAGGTTGTATATGTCACCGGAAAATAACAAGAACCGTAAATTTATAAATTTACTAGGAAATTTATAAACTTTCGTAGGATTCTAAACGAGTGATAAATTGTATTATTTTACGCCTACATTTTCGTAAATTGATAAACTTACTAAACTCACTCGTAAAATAATAAGTAACCAATAACCAAACGCCATGTATAATGAATTGATTTTAACACAGAGCTACGAAAGTTTTAGCTATGACCAAAATGTTTTATTTTGTAGAGTGAAATAGGGAATTTTAACCCCTTAATAGGTAGGTAGGTAGGTACCTAAAATACAAGGTTACTTTTTGATAAAATATGCTATTATCCCATAATAGCATATTATATCTGTCACCGTTATAGTGCGAAATACGTTAATGTGCTCTTTACCGGGCAATGTGCACATTAACTGTTTAGGTCAGTTAATGTGCGAAATTTTATGTGGAATATGGGGTATCCGCACTTTACATAGTTAATGTGCGTATTACCGGATGTCTCGCCGTTAAAGTGCGGAAAACAGAAAGCTCTGACCGAAAATTCAAATCTAGGGCAAAATTGTAGGTTAGGTTAGGTTTGGCTTGTGATTGATAGCAACAATTTTTCGAACTTAACTTAGTCGTTAACTCTGTAGATTACCTAGCGATTTTGCAGATTACCTAGATAATGTTGAGAACAACATTTTATTTCGAACTCTAACGGATTCAGCCAGTTAGTACACTTTTACTGAATTTCGCACATTAGCGGTCACATATTAACCTATAAACCTACTTAGTTTTTAGTACTAGTAAAAATACTTGTTTGGCAAGTCTGATTGTACGTAAGTCTATGGACGCAAGCATTTTCACTGTCAACATCGACCAATCAGAGAGCAGTGTGTTATTTTCCGTATTTCAAAAAGCGTAAAATTAAAAGCTCTTCTGTGATTGGTCGATCCGTTTAGAATCTTACGGATTGATATCCGTTAGTTTATAAATTTACTACGACGCGTCGAAAATTTATAAATTTGCGAAAAAGTGGGCGTAAAATAATTCAATTTATCTCTCGTTTAGAATCCTACGAAAGTTTATAAATTTTCTAGGAAATCTATAAACTTGCGAATCTTATTATTTTCCGGTGACATATATATTCAGTCAGGGTTACTTACTGGGAGTCGTGGTTGTGGTTTTAAACTTAGTATGTCAAATAAGAAAACCACTAGACTGATAATCCGTGTGTACTGGCTGGCATTTTGAAATTAATCAGAAAAAAATGCAATCGAATTTTGAATCATAATTTTATTTTGTTCCATAGAGAACGAAAGAAAACAAAACACGAGTCGTAAATTACATTAAGTTGCCTTCTAAAATTGCAATAACCCTATTTTATGCAGCGGAAATTGTATTAGGTAGGTAATATTTTTTATTTTACCCTCATTTCTTGGGTATTTTTGCACATTCCACGCAGCCACATATTTGGGGAATGACCCGTGGAATCATAGTTTCCTTCATCATTATATTTATGATTTTTAGAATAAATGATTGTAACAATTTACGGAAAATGTTTTTGTAGATGCATATTTCGTTTAAAACTGTGGTTTTTACAATAATATAATTTTGTATTTAAATTTAATTAAATTTGATAATCAAAATTGGTAAAATAAATAGATACAGATCATTTTAATTTATAAAGTTAGTAGGTATAAGCTTTTTCTAAAATTTATTGTAACGCAATTTATTGTAACGCAATTTATTTCGCGTTATCTCAATTTAAAAAAACCATTTTGGAATTTTCCTTTAGAAATCGTGGAAATCTTAAATTATTCTGGGCATATCCCTAATAATTTCAGATCTACTGGGCGGCAGCACAGATTTTAAATTAAGTCAATCACGTTAAAGGAAAAAATGCTTTTAGAATTTTATTTCTCCAGGGATGGCTAGAGATCACGCAAAGGGAGGTTGTCTCAAAGGCGAAGGGAAGGGGGAGGTTCTTCAGTGATGGAATACTAAACTATAGCATAAATGGAGCTAGACAAGACTCAATTGAATTGAATAGTTATTTAATTTTAATGGAGTATTTTTTCATTGTTAAATCTAAAAATGGGCCAGGAAGACTGGAGAAAGTTACTTCAAGCTGTTAAATGATAAATTTAAGTTAAAGCTCACCGCATTCAAATGCTACAACACACTTAAGCGTCATTCCGTAAACGAATCACCATATTATCTTTGAAATTTACTACTAAACTATCTGTTGAAATAAAAAATTGATAACTATATTTTTCTATTGCCAACAGAAGCAGGAGGCCTAAGAACAACGGAACTTCGCATTACACCACGGGTGGTGCAACGAGGTGGGAACGTTACTATGGCGTGCCTCTACACGCTGGAAAACTACGGAGTTTACTCTGTAAAGTGGTACAAAGAGAATCAGGAGTTCTACAGATATTCACCGCTTGAGTCGCCCACTACTCGAGCAATTCCTGTCAATGGGATTAAAGTGGATGTGAGTTTTTTATGATTCGTAATTGCCGTGTTGTGTCGGCATAGTATACCACTACCCTATCCCATGGGTATAGCAAAAGGTGACTAAGAACGGACAACACCCGAAGAAGGGGCAGCAGCGTCCTTCGTTGGATAGCTTGTATAGTTGTATAGACATACTGCGATCGCCAATCCCTCTACAAGTATGGTGTTTATCACCCACTCTCCTCCCCCTAAACTTTTGTCCTTGTGACAACGTGGGTAGGCCTGTGTCCAACCAGTGTAATATACAATATATTTATGAATATTTAAAAGTGTTGTAAAAATTTCATTATGAATAATCATTTTGGAATCGGAACATTGACCTACAAAAAAAAACTTATATTATAGTTAGCAGAGCCATTATAGCGCTAAACCGAGATACTTTAAAAACTGTAGGCTTTGATAAAGGTTGCAATTTCACAATCGGTTTGGAATCCGAACATTTTGATCAAAATTATTAAAGATAGACGGAAGCTGCTGAAAACCCCCAAAATAATAAAAAGAAAAACTTTTTTGTTCACAGAGGCTTCGCTCCAATGAAACACACGTGGTACTCCTCAGAGTGGGTCCACCGCTCAGTGGTAACTACAGTTGCGAGGTAATACAGAACGCGCCGTCATATCCTCACCGAACCGCCTATGCCAGATTGGACGTAGTAGGTAAGCCTTTTATTATTATGATTACTAGCCTATGTTGTGCCCCTGCTGGGCAAAGGCCACTTTCACACTTCCCCGTCCTGGGCAGATTCCTACCAGGCCCTATCGTGCGCTCCAAATTCGTCGCTCCATCGCTTCCTGGGGCGACCACGTCTCCATTGGCGTATCACGGGACCCACTCAGTGGCCCTTCTTGCCCAACGATTGCCATGTAAGCCTTTTAAAATAATGAAATATTATAATAAAGATAATATATGTTTCCCAATGTGCAGTCCAACTTCGGTTAGAGACATTACAAACTAGCAAACTCGACAAGTAGTTCCAAGAAACTTCCAACTCTCTACTCTAGCACTATTTCATATCTGAAGACAAATTTAAGCACATTTAAAATTACAACAACAACCGACATCAATGTACGAGTTGTCTTTTGTTTAAGAAAGTTCTGAAATAGATAAAGAAGAAATTTTACCTCTTATGACCAGCGCACATCTGCCGAGGCGCGGCAAAGATTCAGACGATAACAATTTTAACAGGGTTTAACTTTAATGGCTATATGCCATGTTTTTTTCGCGAATAGCACTAGTATCAGACTAATAGACCTAGTAACTGAAAAACATAAAGCAGGAGTGATCTAGTTTCTTTAAGCTAAGAAATAAATAATTAGTTAAATTGTCACTTGTGAGTAAGAGCTACAAAGTAGCTCCCCTTACTTTGCACAATGGAGGAAAACTTTACACTGTATTGTTTCGAGATTCTTTTCAACCTTTTTTTTTATGCTGATTACTTGCTTTTTCTGATTCTTCCAACCCCGCCTTTGTTGTTGAGAGGTCGGTTAATGATATTAACAGAATTAATCGTGTTTGATATAATTAAAACCTTTGTTATGTAAGCCTTAACTTTTTTGCAGAATGCATTAAAATGTTGTACAAATTTAAGGAGTTACTTTGGTGGCGCTTTTTAATGTTTTATGTGACCTATTAATAGAAATAAAGTGGAAGAAGTCGACTTCCTTTCATAACTATCTGATTTCAGAGAAAGCTTATTAACTTTTTCATGAAAGCAAAAGTCGTAACGTCCGCAATAAATGTTAAAAGGCTGTTGCTCACTTTTATATTAGATTTACTCGTTTCAAAGGTTACGAGTCAGTTTTTTGAAATATTCCGAAACAAACTCGTTGTTTTTTTTACAAAAAATTTATTTGTTGATTTGAAGGATAAGATTTTTAAAAACAATACTCAAACATTGTTTTTTATTATCTCTATTTTCATATTATTATATAAGTAAATCTTTCTACTTAAAACAAACTACTGAAATAATTTTTTATTATTATTATAAAGGGAAAACATTTGATTGATTATTTGTTTGCATTGAATGGGCTGCGAGACTACAGAACCGATTTGAAAAATTATTTCACCGTTGAGAAGCTAGGATTCATAAATGTATCAGTAAAAATTAGTTTTTGACGAATCTTTCCGAATTTTTCTCGACTCTAGGCTTTTCAAGCCTCTTTGTTCCCAAAGCCTCCCAGGGGGGATAATCCCGCTACCTTCAATAACCCAATAAAGAGAGATAAAGCGAAATCTCAATAAATTTCTTATAATAGCCAATAACAAAGGTCATAAATCCTGTATTAAGCAAAAGATACGATAAAGCTGTATAAGAAAACCTAGTTAACCGGTTATATGTTCAAGGTCAACTTTTAGGTTAAAGTAATCTTTATTTACCTCTTGAAAAGGTTTATTGATATACTAATATAGTGCGGGTCCTCTATATATTTTTAAATCAATTGCTCGTTCCGGGTCCTGTGGCTAATATATTTTTTTTAAAATACTTTCGAGTTTAGACGTTAATTTAATATTGAGAGTGGAAGGCATACGGAATTAAAAAAAAACGACGAGATTTGATTCAAATTTGTCGTAGTCACTTTACGCCTCACGCAGCCACGCGTAGTCAATCATGCGATGTCATTCGCATCTAGCTTGCATCCTTATCAATCGCGCGTAGTCACTCCCGCATAGTTCCTTGACCGGTAGTCAATCGCGCGTAGTCATTCGCGCGTAGTCCCTCGCGTAGTAGGCACGTAGGCCCACGCGCGTAGTCAGGCGCGTAGACACTCGCGCGTATCCGTTTTCCATTGCGCGTCGAATACCTACGTATCTATACGCGTAAAACTCCGCATCTTGGACAGGCCGTTTATATAACCATAACTTTATCTTACATCTTAAATTTGGTTCATTGGTTCGCTCTGTACAGCGCAGTTTGTAAGGATTAAATGAAATACCTATACATTAGTTTGGTAACTGAGGTTGGAGTGTTGTTTACGAGAAACTCTAGGTAGGTAATATACTAAAGGAAATAGTTAGGGTCTTTGCACTGTACACCTGTGCACACATTTAGTGAAGGGTGTATGTGTAGGTTACGGGACCTGTTACGTAATAATAAAGTAAGAGCAAATTTAGGTATAGTTTATTGTGAAAGCACTTTAGGTTATACAGAGCTTTCGGTTGGTTAAGAATTGCGACCTTTAGAAAATAACATAATAAGAATACGAAGGAATTTTTGGGTCCATCCAATCCAATCACAACTTACTGTATCTATACATCTATACCAATATTATAGAGAGGAAAGATTTGTTTGTTTGTTTGTTTGTTTGTAACGAATAGGCTCCGGAAATACTGAACCGATTTGAAAAATTCTTTCACTGGTAGGAAGCTACATTAACCCCGAGTGTCTTATGCTATATTAGATTTTCAAAAAAATTAGGGATCCTTACCTAAACTCAAATAATATAACCCAAGGTGCAATATTTGTTCCGTTGTTTACATATTTTGACAGGTGGTTTGTTGTTGTTGTTTGTTTTAAATTCGGCCATTCTGGGCAGTCACAAGAACAAGAACATAGTCTATAGAGCTAGTCTTTAGTAATAAGCCAGGTCCTTTGTAGCCAAGTCCTTTGTAGTATTTTATATTCTATGGCGTAACAAAGTAAGCCGGGAAAGCTCGTTAATCAATATATATAAAACTCTTCCGTTACTGACTGACTGACTAACTGACAGATAACGCAGAGCCTATACTACTGGGCTTAGAAAATTGGCACGTGGGTTCCTTGGGGAGTGTAAGTGAGCACTAAGAAGGGATTTCCCGAAATTCCCACAGGAACGGAAAAAACGGGAATTTTGTGTTTATGAGAAATCTGCGCACGAAAAACCGCGGGGCAGCCTCTAGTATTATTGTGTTTTTGTGTTTCTTGTGCAATAAAGACATCATTCATTCATTCACAAAAACGAATCCCAGTCCAAACGGATAACACCAAAGCAAGCCAAAAAGTCCAATCTAAGCATGTACATAGTCCATTCGGACTAAATTTTAATTTATATCAAATCCATTGTGATCATAACTTTAATTCACTTTTTTTTTCGAAGGTGAAGCAAAGATACAAAAAGGAAAAGACGATTTGCTCGCTTCGCCAATTTGTCAATTATTTTACAAAAAATACATAAAATATTGCACACTTATGCCCATCCCGCATCTGGTCAGCCAAGGAGGAGATACAATGAGGATATCAATTTAAACTAGTCTCTACAGTTACGGACTATGGAACAATCGTGTGACGTTTTGTATAATTTTGGATTGAAAACCCTTTTGAACCATGTGCCATAGAATTTAGGTACCAGTTCTTTTAATTCATTAATAATTTCTGAATCGTTGCCGCGCCTTGCCACATTTTATCTTAGTTGCTCAACGTCATTCAGTATCAGAACTATTTTTATTGAGAGGTAAGATGTGTCAATTTAAAAAAAAACAAAATCAGAATTTTACCAATCAAAAAGTAGTCATTGAGTACTTTTACAGTAAAAAGTGAAAATAAAAGAAGTGAAGCTTAGTGATAGTTGAATTTTTAAACGGACATTGCTTTATTAACGTAACAGCTGATAAATATAATGGACGGCCGCCGTCGCCACTCACTGATGGGTTTAGACAAAACTAGTACGAACAAACATATGAATCAAACTAGAGTTTTAATTTTGATAGATCAGACAATACATATTTTAAAAACAGGTACATTTTGCGGACAGTATAGTAGCGGTATTTAATTCTGCCGCTCCATCTCTTTTCGTGTCTTAAAAGTCGTAAAAGGTGTGACTAAAGAAATGTCCAAACGACTGGCATCCACGTCCTTTGTTAAACAATGCTAAACGTAGCTTCTATAAATAATCTGCTTACAATATTTGTCCTTGTAAGTAGATTTATTTTCGGCTGAGAAGAGGAGAATCTTAATTTTGCTAGGAAGACATATTACTGTTGAGAATTATATTTTACAATGGAATTGCTATTTATTTATATTATTCAAATGACCTCTACTACAACCTTATTGAGTGATGATGAGGTGATTGTTATTATGTCGGTGGTAGAGGTTTTTCTGTTTCCATTTTCGGACAAACATGATCCTCAACCACACTAAAATCTTTTACTTTCCATTCGTTCTAGTTCTAGCCGTGGTTCGTGTTGTGTGCACCCACTTTCATAAAACTGAAATAGTTAAAATAGAGAAATATTTGCTACGACGAGATGCTTCGCCACGATTGCTCTTGTGAAAGGGAAACTGTAGTTTAGTTTGAAACTGCTACGTGCAGTGCTATTATTTAACTTGTTTTATCAGAATAATGTTTGTTTTGTGATGTTTAGTTTTTATCTGCAGAATGAGAATCTAAAGTTTTAAGATAACTTCAAGTTTAATGCTATAAATTCTGAAGATTTAAACCAAGTACTTACTACCTATATAGGGTTTTTGTTTTTTTTTATTGTGATCAAATTTTTCCGTTTATTAATCATTGTTCTACAATTATAAAATAGTAAAATTGATTAAATTATTTATTTTATAAAAAAAGACGTTACGTTTCTTAAATTGTTGTACTTATTACCATTTTCCATTAAAAACAATCTCTGAATACTTCCTCACACAGAAACTTATTAAAGAAAAAAAAAACTTAAAGCATTAAAATTCTTTCTCAAGAAAATATTTCTCCATCACACAAACCTATTCAAATAAAATCAATTGAATTTCAGCAAAGGAAAAACAGACGATAATTCAAACACAGCCCTGAGATAGATCGAGAATATCAATGTTATGACTGAATCTGTTTTGTTATTGGCTTAAGAAGGTCCAGAAATAACAGTTAGAGAATACTATCTGTCCTTCGAAGCCTGAATAAAATTTATTGGGAATATCAGAGGAAATTGTTATGAAACGAACGTCGTTTCTTCAGATCTTGTGTTTTTTTTTTTTAGAAACCTTGTCTACTTCAAGTTATGGATATTCAGATTCCATTTGAATTGATACTATGAAAAAGATGCCTGCATAATCTATAAACAAAAAAAATTACAAATCTTCAAAAGCTTTAAATTTAATAAAAATGACCAGTATTTGATATAGGAATATTTAGCTGGTCACATGTAAATCTCGTTTTTTATTTTTCTTTAAAAAAAACATACGTCTCTATTTATTCAATCAGTCGAACCGTTTTTTTGGTATATAATTGATCTTTGCAATATCGAAATACTTAATACCAAATTTTTTAATGTACATAACATTTTTTTAAATTTGTTTTAGCTATTGGTGGTCTTCGAGCCATCGAGCTTCGGATATCACCCCCCTTCGTGCAGCGAGGGTCTGACGCCACATTAGCATGCCTGTACGAGCTTACAGAGGCACCATTGTACTCGGTCAAATGGTACAGGGGAAGGCATGAGTTCTATAGATACTCGCCTACCGAGTCACCAGCTACGAAGATATTCCCTTTTGCTGGGATCAATGTTGATGTGAGTATAATTTTAGACTTACGTTCATAGTACAATAGCCGATCTTTGCGGTTTATCTTTTTTTAAGTGCACTGTTGTATAGATTTTAGTTGATTAAGTGTTTAAAAATACCAAGCAGAAAGATCAAATAAGGATCATATTTTTCATATTTATCATAGTCCACTACACAGAACAAGGAAGATGCTCTCTCTCTCTAAATAGAAATCGCGAGTGGGCGGAGCCCGCGTGCCTATCATTAGCTCTGCAGTGCCTATTCGTAGTTTTTGACAGATTTGATAAGCTTAGTTGCTTTATGCTTCTTGTAAACAAACCACCAGGAAAAATATGAAAAAAAAAACCCACTAAAATGCCATATTGTGCTGTGTTGGAATGCAAAAATTAAAGTTGGGGACTTAAAAGTACTAATTATGCCGTATCATTACATCGGTAAGTAATATTTCACTGTATTTTTAAATAAATTTGAAATTATACATGAACAAGAAAACAAAACCATAAGTGAGAAAATGAAAACACCCTTATTACGGAGCAGTAAAATTGAATTTTCATTGAAGCCTGTGAGTCCTGTGACTGTGACTGTACCTTCTTAGCGTTCTTCTTTATCGATGGTATTAGACTCATGACTTTTTCTAGAACATTTTGACAACAGTATAATGGAAATCAGCTAGAGATTGCTCAACATGATGAAAATCTATCGATAATAATAATTTTCAGTGAAAAAAAAATAGGTATTCGCTTCGACTTGAAAACCTCTACCTTTTTTCGGTTTAAAATGTGATTTACTTTAAAGTTAAATTCTTGAATACGAATGAAATTATATGAATCTTTCAACTTAGACTCTTGCGTATGAATGAAATTATATTAGCATCATCATCATATTACAATAATGTTGTAATATGTAAAAAATAAAGTCGCTTTCCGCATCAGTCCTTAGGTATGTTTAAATGGGTTATTCCGATAGTCTCCAAAACCTTTGATGTCCAAAATTTAGCCGCCCCATACAACGTTTCCTATTAGTCTCCAAAACACTTTTTTGGTAAAGGTAGGTACAAAAAAAATTTTTCATACAACTATTCCTTTTAGTCTCCAGGTAAGTTTTACTATGTAGAGACAACAACAAAAGTTTAGGAATTTTAATAAAACGTAGTTTTTTAGTATATCAGTTTTAATAAATATTTACTGAACTATCGTGAACTTCACAAAAAAATAATACTTATAACTGTTAAAATTTGCTTAGGTAAGGGAATAAAATTTTCACATTTACAACAATCAGAAGCACTATTACTATGCTAAATTTATAAACACTTCTTGCACATGTTCTATACTGTAATACTTAGCTTATCATAATTATCATCCAAACTTACGTGAGTTGAATGCATATTTCAACGGCGTGATTGTGCTAGGTCCTCATTTTCACTGTCTACCATTATGCACTGACACAGAGACACTAGCCTAATCTCTCCTCAAGTCAAAGATCAGACTGGATTAGAAAAAATAGAGTACCACATGCACTCATATTTTTTTTAATTTAAATAACGGTACTTTCGCCGAAGGACTACCGAGCAGCGCTCTGTGATTGGTTTAATAACCGCACAGCTATTGTTTCCGTAAAACTTAGTACCTAGTTGTAGTCTTAGCCGCCCTTTATCAGGTAGCTGAGAGTTTGTAAGGTTTTTGACAAAGAGTGCAAATAATTTTTAAATCTAGGCGATAATCTTGTATCGGTTACTATATTTTTATTTTGTAATGCTGTTAACACTGGGTTTTCTTGCTTGTTTTGCCGTCGATACCATCTTTGCCTGTTAATATTTTGGAGACTATAGGAAATGGAAAATAATTAAATAAGAATAAGAATAAATCAGCTTGGAGACTAAATGGAAATAAAAAAAAATGATTTTTGGAGACTAATGGAATAACCCGTTTAAATATTTAAAAATACAGCGGATTTTAATGCGGATTTTTTTAATAGATAGAGTGATTCAAGAGGAAGGTTTATAAGTATAAAACATGCACGTTCTAATAATAGGTTAGGCGGTACGAAGTTTGCCGGGTCGACTAGTATTGTATAAAGACAAGTCGTCACTCTTATAGTGTGCTATATTTTATTTTTCTTTTCATTTATTTACAGCCTGTGTTACTGGATCACCTTGGGCCAAGCTCAGAACCTAATACACTTAAGCATAAACTTGAAGATGGAGCCATCATGAAAGCTTCTTAAGCTAAGAGGAGTTTCAATAAACAATACCTAGAGAAGAAAAAATGCTAAATATTATGTATTAAAAAAACCAAGATTAGTTAAGGGTTTAAGGCAAGTAATAAATAAGCAAGTACTTCGATATTAAATAAGATAAAATAATATAAATATAAAACCCATCTTGTTTTATTGGTCTATCAACCCATCCACCTAAATTGTTTACTTTGGTTAAAATAAAGCTTAATTTAAAGTACAGTACTTACTCCAAAATTAATAATGCGCATGCAGATTCGGCTAATTGTCGATTTCACGGAAACACCTAAATAAAAAATCATAATTCTACTAAATTACGCATGCAGAAAATGCACTTAACCTCCTGTGAGCATTTTAGCCTTCCTGCCTAAATTTTTGTAAATAAAAATAAATAAATCCTACAAAGCTACTATACTAATACCATACTACTATACTTCTTCAATACGAAACATTAATATTTGGCCTTGTCGTGATCGTCTATCTGACTAATGGTTAGGACCCTCCATACGTTGTGTTTTAAATCAAATAATTTACAGTGCTAAAGCTCCTTTGAAAATTAAAGAATAATGAAAATAACCTTGGACTTATAAAATTTCGAGCCAATGAGCTGTACGCTGACAAATAAATTCTTAAAAAAAATGCGCGCTAAACACGCGCGCTAGCTCGACCTCGTCAAGCGACTACCTAGGTATCCTAAACAGACGTTCCCTAATACATTACTGCAATCGTCCTTCTAAAGAATGATTTAAAAGATAGAAAACCCTACTGTTGTTCCTAGAAGAGGAACCGCGTTCAAGTGTATTATTACGGAAGGTAAATTTTGGTTGAAGTGTGTGACAACTAGCCCCGGGTAGGACAGTTCCTTCGCCATGTCCCGTCCGACTAGGTTTTGTGTAACCTTATGTTTGTGTGAAGAAAGTCGACTTTTGATGACCATCGATTCATGTGATAAAGGCTTAAGCCAGATTAAAACAAAGATAATCATGAAGTTATGTGCAAGATTCTCAAAACGAGAGCTACGGTGTAATAACCCTGTTGCCAATCCGTTGGTCTTGTACCAGCACTTTTCTTGGTTAGAACTTACTTAGGAATGTATGTCTTGTGGTTTCAACTATCACTCCCACCATGATAGCACATCTCCTGAAGTACCGAAGATCGTTAGGCAAAGCAATGCACTTAAAAACCAAACAATAGCAAATTCTTTAGATCAAATCACAGCTCCTCTGAAGTTCATCCCCTAACACAGGACGATCGCTTCTTTACGCAAACGAGCTTAAAGCCGCATATTATCAAATGTTAGAAAAGAGATCTCGCCCCTGGTTTAGTTTATCGCGAAGTTAGTTTTTACGGTTTAGTGTATAACGTGTGAATATGTATAATATAATATAAGTTTGTATAAAAACTGACCCTCCCTTGAAACATTCATTCTACCTCACACAGATTCTTTCTGTCTCACATACATTCTTCAAGTCCTATCAGCTGATAATGGTTGTGGTGTTAGTTGAGTGTAATAGAATTATCACGAATCTCTAGAATACGTCATCCAACGAGTAACAAACAAAGTAAGCAGTCAAGCTTCGACAGGATATTTTATATTTGGTTAGAACGATTCGGGCCTCGTTTACTCAAAAGGTATTTCTTTTTAATCAACTATCTCGTACACCGTAGTGCATCGTCAAGTTTGATTATGTTGTTCATTTGATCTCCATGCCACCGATCATGGGACCTTGTCTAGAACTCTTGGTTCTTTATATTCTCATCATCTAGCACTATCTCGTGCATCGTAAAGCATTGTCAAGTTTGATGTGAGGTTTTAGTTTGCTCGTCTGATCTTCATGCCAACAATCATGAAGTCTTGTCTTGAACTCTTGGTTCTTTACTTATATCCTTTGTCTTAGCAATTCCGCATTACATATGTAAGCCACCACGCATTGATATCGGCAAACTTAAGATTATTAGGTGTGATAATAGAAGATTAGACTTTCCCACAACAAGCATCCATTTCGCACAATCTACGATTTACAATAATTGATTAACATCGTAAAAGGCAATCAAGACACAAGAGTAGTAATCGTGCAATCCTTCGTTCGAGGTTGGTACACTAAATAGACTGCAGCGAATAGATCTCAAAGAATATGATTACTCAAGTAATCTTTCAAATCAAAATAATCACCGCTATCCAATTTTGTGACCAGTGTAAAGTGTTCGGTTATGTATTTAACTATACATTCCCCATCTAACTACTTTGGTGAAGCGAGTACCGAGGCCGGCCTCAACACACCCCGCATCGTCCGAAGGTGCGAGTACATATATATAGCTGTATTTATGTCAAATCAAAGGAAAACAAAACACAATCTCCGCGCGCTCGCCGAGACGCGGTAGCCGTTTCTAGGGATCTGTCGTCGAATCCATCTAAAAGTATAAAATATATAATTTTTAAATTTAATAAAGCTCAAAACTGTACGATATAGGAAGGATCGTTACACTCCTTAAATACATATCGTCTTCCGTCGCTTGGGAATACGACCGTTGTCGAACAGTGACGAAGAATTCTATGCGCATTATAACTTTTGCAGTACTGTAGGTATATACAATTTTATAACTAAACACATTTTTATTTCTGAATCTCTATTTATGCGAAGCATAACTGTTGAATACAAAACGACATTGGAAATAAATAAAAATTAAACTGTACACTAAAATAAACTTTGTTCTATGAGCGACTGGTTTTATCATATGATAATACCAATACATCGCCAATCACCAAGAAGGCCGTTTGCGTAGAATACACATAGATTTTCGTAAAAAAAAGTAATTGTTAACTGAAGCCATATGAAAGAAAGTTGTATATCGATAGGTTTTTCTCATCGACAAACTTTCTCCCGCAATATGTACATCCCTAGCTTAGTTTTTCATTTTTCGACGTAGCCACCTAGTGTTTAGTAGCGGTAGTACAAAAGCTGTAGTTCCATCTAGCGTCGAATAGTAAAACTAGGAACAATGCGTGAGGATTTTAAAGCAAAGAGGATGTATAGCTTTCTACCATGTCTTTGGAAAAACCTAATTTCATTCTTTTATCATATGTATGTCATCATTATCTTAAGTATTTCATAATTGTTATTTGATTTTGATCTTTGTTTATTTGTAAAAAAGGTTCATAGTCTACTTCAAAGTTTTGTGATGTAGATCTTTTCGGCTTTGTCGTTAATCACCAATGGTAGCTTGGATTTCATAGTGAGCGTTTGGTTTATATGTGTGAGTTTGGACACACTGGTTTTAGTACTAAAAGCTCATGATGCTATTTCTATTGTATTCTCTTGTTCTGTGGTCCACTATGTATCAGTCATAACTGACGTATGTCATTTTAGAATGGATGTCACGGATTTACCATACAACAAACCAGAGAATTAGACCTCCATTAGAGCTACTTAAAATCGACTGTATCTTTATGAATAACACGGTTAAAATATATGACCACATATCACATAATTTTCAACCTACCGTTTCTACTTATACATTGCACTTTCAACCCACCCTTTCTACTTAGATTCCAACCATCGATTAATACACCCACATTAATGCATAATAAGGTTTCCCGTGATACGGTTGATTGGATTGGTAAGGCAAAAATTTCCATAAGAAAATCAGGCGCTTCACAAATTGATTCGTTCAACACCCCGTCACGTTGTGGTTTTAATTAAGTATTTTTGCACAACCGCCGTCCAATTAATACAATCCAATTTGGCAGTCTAAGAGCGGATCCGATGCGGTGTCGGCAATCAAACGGCTTATTTAATTACATTGGGACGTCTCAGTACAGTTAGACTACTGGCTGTAGATGGAAAATTATATTGCGTACCCAACTTCATCATCATCTCAGCCGAATATGTCAACTTTCACCAGGTCGTCTGACTCCTGTGCGTCTTCCAGTGCACGGTCGCCAAACAGCTTCAACATCGAACATCTGGGGGTCAAGTTTCTTAACTAAAAACGATCGACTCGTAATTGTCTTGTCGAACGACGAAACGAAGTCGCTATCGTTAACCATTGCTGTTTTCTTTAGGTGTGTAACAGAAATTGCCTCTGTTTAAGTGGCAATGGTTAACGAACACTCACAAGACAATTACGAGTCGATCGTTTTTAGTTAAGAAACTTGATCCCGTTCCTTTAAATAACATTCTTGACCACATTCACTTTCTTGTGATTAATAGTACCAGAAAAGCATGATGCCAACTGTACTCACAGTGGTGCTTGTTGTATTTCAGACGCGACGTTTATTAAATTGCTATCAACTGAAGACGTTACTTCCTTGACAGTGACAGTTCGAACTACCCCGCAATAAGGCCGCAGTAATAGGAATTCATTTTGTCTAACATTTTTTTTTTACTCACTTTTTGCTATAGATCCCGGTGGACCTTCATAGGTTCTCAGGAGATTCGACCGAGGTCTAAGTTAGCGATACAAAAAGTAATCTATCTTGCAACTTGTTCACCGGAATCGTTAAAGTACCTACTTTATGAAAAATAAGATTCGAACCCCTGCTGCTCTTGATGAATTCTTACACCTCTATAAGTGGCCTTATTACTGCCCCCAAACACATATTTTGTTGCCTGCCTGTGCTTAATGTTTTGGTAATACAATTAAAATATAGTAATGATAGAGTAGTAAAACAGTCGGTTACAATAAAAATAACGCATCACATTTGTGCCTCGTCGGGAATCGAACTCGTCTGGACCGAAGTCATAGTTAACATCACTGCCAACTGAACCACGAAGTATTTTTGTTACAGATTCAAAAGTAGATAGAAAAATAAATCGATAACGTAGAAAACCAAATCCCAAAAGAACCTGCTCGCCTTATTTTAAGCTATCTCTTTTCCCGTATCTATTTCTATCACCGAATCTCTCCAGGTATCCCAAACAATAGCTTCAAAGATAGACAAAGACAGAATACGCGAAAAAAGCACCACTCACCTACGTGCAAAAACTTTTTTAATTGTTTTTTTTATTATTTGTCCCAACTTTCATTCATTATATACCTAAATAAGGAAATATTTGACTGTGTTAGGGTGTGTGTGGTATTTTAATTACCTGATATACCACATAATTGAAATTACGCTTAAAAAAGTTTTCTAAAATGAAACCTTTAGAGTTGTGGCATTTTAAAGTAAGTACCTACTACTTTTGTTTTTTTTAAACCAAAAACTTGTTAGTTTTTTGAATTTTCCATGAGAGTGGCGCCGCTTTAGGGTAAGTGGTGCCCATAAAAGAAATATTTCAATCAGACAGCAGAGCAGTCCCCCGTCGCTCTATAGGTAGTTTTGGATCCGCCCTTCTTTCTCGGCTACGAAACGATATATTGAGATTTTCGTCGATTGGTTTATATAGGTCTGAGTAAGAGAAATGGTTCCTTTTTTAGTAGCTGCTCTAGTTTCGTTTTTGTTGTTAAACTCTGAAAATAAAGTAGAACCTGACTGAACTGCAAATTTTATGTTTTTTTTAATATGTTACGCCTTACACTTTGAAATCTTGATTTATCATATGACACAAAGTGGGATTAGATTGAACGGAAATACTGATCATTTTAAGGAACTTAAGATTAGTTTTTTTACATTTGTTACCGGAGAGTTTTTGTTACCGGGCTAATCAGAGGTCAAATTCACTTTTATTGAACAAACATTAAACATTTCGTAAACACGACCACTTTTATTTACCATTGCGCTTTTCTTATGGCATGTCCTGTTTTATTCCAAAAAAAACAGCAATGATTTGCTACACCTCCATGAAAATTTCGCAAAATTGAAAAAAAAAGTGTGAAAACACTGCCTGAAGTTGCAAAAAAAAACTACGGAAAAGGCAAATTCATTAAAAACATTTATTGATAACTTTTGTCACGTCAGTTTACGATAGGCGAGTTTCTTACGATAGGCCATACAAACTACCAGGCTTGACAGAATAGGTACTTAAAAATTCGCTAAGAGTAGCTATTTTTTGTGTCATTAAATACTAATAATAAGTCGTACTAGTGGAAATTTCCACTAGATCAGGCAAAAAAGTCGTTAAAACGGCAACGTTGGTAAAAGTTGAGGTAGTGCACTGGATGAGGGTAACAGGATCTGTGGAGTAGGCCGATCAACAGCAGCAGATGTCATTCATATAATATGATCACGAGGTTTCGTTTTATTTAAAACAGACACGTTTCATTTGTGGTTGTTTGTAAATTTTCTCCAATGTTACAAGACTTACTTATCGCTTGAGAACGTTGCAAGTCTCCGTAAACAAATGCCGGAACTGGAAACTTATAACATGAGGGCGTTCTTAAAACATCCCCCGAAGTTTATGTTATTCTGACATTACTTTCATAAGTCGTGTGTCAAAAACTTTAACACGTTAAATTAGCGTCACTGTCAAGATATTCTGTCGCAATCAGAGTAATATGGGTGGGCTTTTTTTCATTTGACTGCCTCGTAGCTCAGTTGGCAGTGATGCGGACTGAGACGCGGGTGCACCTGGCTTTGATTCCCGGCGGGGCGAACATTGTTATGATTAATATCATTGTTTCTTTCCCGGTCTGGGTGTAATGTTCGTCTCTGTATATGTTTCGGGCACCCTAGATATAGGTTCTTCCTAGTAGGGGCTCTCTCTGAGTGTGATGTGTTTTTATTATTATTTATTTGTTGTATTTAAAGTGTTGTTTCGTAAGCGTACGGTTATTTTCTAAGAAGATAAAAATATCTATATAGAGTGCAACATATTTAGTTTGTTTTTAATATAAATATACCTACAAAAAGAAAATATTATATTGTTAATTTTTTTTTAATCAGAATACATTTTCAAATTCGCACCAGATAGTAATCACTTATTTTAAAACCTCTCAACCTATTTACCTTACATAATAAGTCATTCCTACATTATAGAATACAACCTGCGCAATAGGGCGTGTAACAAGGTGCAAAACAACCGCCAACCTTAATATAATTTACTCTTGTTTCAAAGACATAAGTTTGTTATTCAGCAAAGTAATATAATGTGAAGACTTCATTAGTAGAAGCTTTATGTACTAACAACATAACTTAAAATTTAAAGTTGTTGTTCCAAGTAAAAATATTAAGAGGTTGCCTGAATCACATACAAAGTACACCAAAACTCGGAATATAAACAAAGATAGTCTTCATACCAACCGAACCTCCAGCATCTCAGTGCTACTGCCTACCTGCACCACAAAGGTGCAGGTTCATATATTTGGTCAATTTCTGCAGAACAGCCCCTAATATTATGGCCACATTTGCAGTAATGCTTTTTTTCTCTTTACGTTTTTTTTTGCATTGTTGCAAATGTGGCCGTAATAATACCAAAGCATTGATAGAATAAAGTATCGATTATTAAAAAAATAAATATTACATTATACCAAATTAAAAGGCACACAACTCCGAACATTGTCAATTTGAAAACTGTTGTCCAAACGTAAATGAAACCCTTTCATCATTTATCACGGAGCCAGTGTTTAGTATTTCTAAGTTTAATTAAATTCCGTGTTGCTTCCAACGAACAAAGCACCTGTTCGCGCATCGTCGCTCTGAAACATGAACGTTTTAAATGCGGACAATGGTACTGATAGAGTGCTTTGTTAGGATAATCACGCCTTCAATTTTATGGGATCAGAATGATTCAATATCGATAACGGAACTTCTGTCGTTTTCTATAAAGGCGATCATCGACATCATAAGGACGATATTATGGAAGTATATGGTGGGAAAGGAGCTGCAAATAGGCATAAACCCATCTTTTGACGCTGTTAGATAAGGCCCAAATTGTATTGATAGATGTCATATGTGACGCTGTTTTACTACTTTCTCAGTTTATTAGGAACGAAGTCAGATCAAATGGTTGATTTACTGTCTTTCGACAAGTATGTACTTGGTGGACTATACCTATACTACGTTTGATTCTGTAGTTGAAAATTGCAAAAAGATCAACACAATAATAACTTTTATCTCTGAAAATAAAAATTTTATCTTAAAACCTGTCACTTCACTGGTTTTTAAACTCTCTTCTGTTGAATAAACTAACCCTTGTTCATAATATCAAATCTGCTGCTCTATGGTTCCGAACTATCTTTGCAGAAGGCCCCTTTTGTCCGGGGCTTGCCGCTTGAAATTAAATTTATTAAAATTGAATTTACGATCGCCGGAGTCCATTCCGCTTTCAAATTGAATCTGCTTTTTCTATCGGCTTTCGTAAATTGTGATCATTGTAAGTTAAGGGGCTTTGTTTTGTTTTGCTACCTGTTTGGGTTACGTTTTCATTCTGCTTGTTCTCTGTTTCAGTCTGGTAAGTTTGTCAGAAACTGGATAAATATTTTTACATACATACATAACGTCACGCCTGTATCCCAACAGGGTAGGCAGAGACAATTGATCTCCACTTGCTACGATCCTGAACACTTCTTTCGCTTCTTATCAATATATATAAAACTCTTCCGTTACTGACTGACTGACTGACTGACTGATTGACTGACTGACTGACAGACAACGCAGAGCCGAAACTACTGGGCGTAGAGGGCTGAAATTTTGCACGTGGGTTCCTTAGGGAGTGTAGGTGAGCACTAAGAAGGGATTTCCTGAAATTCCCACGGGAACGGGAAAAAAACGGGATTTTTGTGTTTATGAGAAATCTGCGCGGTAAAAACCGCGGGGCAGCCTCTAGTACAGTCATAAGACTTTTCATACATGCACGTTAGTTTCGGTTCGGTAAATACTACAAATTTTATTGGACTTAATTTGTTTTTAGATCAGCTGAGCTATCAAATTTGAAAATATACTCATAATAAGTCATGTCAATCGCCAATCTCACTAAAGATCTTGCTGACTGGCTTGAAACCAAGCTCTTCCTTACAAGCAATATCCAATTTTTTATAAATTTAGTGGAATAAAATTGGTTTATTTTACAAATTTTGAATTGTTTGGAAATATCAAAACGGGTGCCATTATCGCACACAAGAAAAATTAATATCTCAAATTGAAATTACCAAAACACTTTGCGGAACTTGGCAGAGGGATAAAACGCAATGCGGTTAGCGCCGTTTCATTATCATCATTTCAGCCGAAAGACGTCCACTGCTGAACATAGGCCTAAGGGCCTCCAGTGTATTCCCGCAGACTTCACCAGGTCGTTTGACCTTCTAAAGGGGGGTCTGCCTACTCTGCGTCTTCCGGTTCAAGGTCGTTAGTCAAGAACTTTTTAGCCCAGCGCCGTTTAGCATATTTTTTTTATTTATATCTGAAAGTATAGTCTTGCGTGTCACAACCTAGCAGGCTATATTTCTTGAAAATAATTGCCCAAATGAAGTTGCTATCCCTCATTGCCAAATCAAACATTTTTATTTGTCTATCTTTCCATCAGCTCGCGCGCTCGAACCAGAGCCAGGTCGTTCTCACTCGAGTCAGCTTTGGTCTATCTGGCAACTTCAGCTGCGAAGTGACGGCCGACGCTCCCTCCTTCGCCACCTCT
Source organism: Euspilapteryx auroguttella (assembly GCA_951802225.1). Taxonomy (NCBI): domain Eukaryota; kingdom Metazoa; phylum Arthropoda; class Insecta; order Lepidoptera; family Gracillariidae; genus Euspilapteryx; species Euspilapteryx auroguttella. Next base: position 6,493,832 of record OX637649.1, on the reverse strand, counting down.
ATTGTCTCCAATAACATGGATGTTGTGGGTAAGTTATTAATATGAATATTCTACGCTTCTTCTGCTTTTCAGGATTTTCTTACTTACTACAAGGATAAACATTGTGGGGGCCTTTGCCATTTGTGTTTATATAATATACACATTTTTTTTAATCGAATAAAACTGGTACTCTATTATAATAACAGCTTGTTCAAGGTTTATTTCTGCTAGTTTGCAAAACATTTAGACCCCAAATTAAAGTTTCCTAAACCAAATGGTAAACCATTATTTGCTTTAGTAATGAGTAAACTAAGAGCTAAATGAAATATTACTTTCAACTTTAAATGGAACGCAAATGTGCTGAGCGGTACTCGTTTAAAATTTACAGCTGCATTAGCGTGTAGTTTGCACTAGGTACTTTTTGGATTATAACACGTCCGATTTAAGTTTTCATTCTGTTGAGTGATGAAAACTTACATGCTCAGAGCTTTTAATTTTGTTTATCTTGCCACGTTTCGCTATATTATATTTCGATGCTGTGTTTATTTATGTAGTTTTAATAGATTAACATCTCAAACTAGTTTTAAAATAGGTATCATATTTGAATTGTGGCTTCTTTATATAGAGCCAACGGCAAGTTACGTTTTAAATCAAAATAAAAAAGATTCTGTTATATGCCTTGTATGTTTTTTTTTTGATAATCATAACGAATAACATTTAGAGCCCCTAACTAGATCGAAAAATACAAAAACTTCAGACCCAGGAAACAAACCTCGATATAATCGAACTCGGACCTCTGAAGTCGCAATCAACATCACTATTTACCATATTATATTGGATTGGTATCGACAATCAACATACATTAACGATACCAATCCAATCTTTGAGAGTTATTATTCGAAGAACAAACAATGCCCAGCCCAGAACGTTCCCTATCAAACACAGTAACAAAATACCACATCAACCAAATAGTCGATCGAGGAAACGAATCTGTTTTCGCGTCTAGCAACAGACGTGACGTATTGCGCAGTCCGGATAAAGTATTCGGGATCAAGCAAGCCCGGGATTCCTAGGGATTTCTCCCGTTTGACCCGGGAATTGCGGGATTTGTACCCTGGGTCAGAAGTCGGGTGGCGTTCGAGATTTCCGTTTTAGATATTTGAAAGCTAGGATGTGTCTAGTACATACCTATTTAGGAATGTTTTCGAAAACATTCTTTAGACAAGTAATATTTTTAGGCAATAGATACATTATATATTTTATTTCTAATGTAACAAAAATGTGGAAGAGTTTAACATCTTGAGTCATCATGAGGCTCATGAGGATTTCCCCACAATATAAAAAATATGGAAGCATGTGAGCCAGTTAGATTTGTGTATCCCAAGTATGGTCTTAATTGCTGAGTGCCAGTTACATTAAGGTTTACTAGTGTATTACTGTCCAATGAAAACTAAATGTCAAAATCTCGACAAGGAGATAAATCTTCGTGGTACTGACTGACCCTCCTCATCCCTCCACCTTCAAATACATCAAAGTTATGTACATATTATTACAATAAAATAATTATTTTTCTTTTGTTCCGTAGTACTACCGCCATCGTTGCCTACAGTACAGACAGGCCAACACTACTACACGCCTGGAGACGTCCTCAGGGCAAACTGCTCGGCCGGCCCTAGCCGTCCACCAGCTGATTTGAGTTTCTACATCAACGATTCACCGGTAAGATTTCTTGTAGCACCAATAAAAACATCTTCTTCTTTTTCTCTGCCGAAAAGCCGTCCTCACAGATAGGCATGCGTGTTGGCTATTGGAGTACATTATAAAGATATTTAAACTCTCAATGAAGGACACTGCTCCCCTTTTTTAGGGTGTTTCCTTAGTCGCCTTTTACGATCATGGGGGGAAGATAGAGTGGTACAAACAAAACGTTAAGTAAACAAAATAAACATAACTTTATTATACAAAAATATATAAAAAACCAACAAAATGTGAAACAATTTTATAATATATTTTAGTTAAATTACCGAAATTAAAAAGGATTTTTATTTTTTTGTATTTCGAACTTACGTTTTGTTTACACAAAAATCTCACCCATTTCTCGATCATTTCGCCCTTATTCAAAAACAAATCTTCTGCCCCATTATAAATTCAGAACCAATCCGTTCACCGTTTCCTTCATAAACAACAGTTCTCAAGAACCGCGCTCTCTCAGTTCGCCCAAATCCACAGAAATGCAGCGGGCATTAAAACTTTTGTATACTGACCATCGAAGACATATATTTATAGATGTGCTATTTAAGCCACATGTATCTTCAAAGAATTACACTGATATTAGCAACAACTGCCAATATCGTCTAAACCAAGGCCAATATCAAAAATGAGATCGAGAATGACATTGGATAATCTTTCTCAGTAATTTGAGGGTACTGCTGTATTATAGTAATTAAAGTCTGATCCTTCATTGAAAGACTTGTGATGTCACAATCCTCTAGCAAATTCTTAAGTGTAATCATTTTAAGCATTGCATCTAAATGTCTATGTGATCAATGGTGCGGACTGAATCGCAACAAAATAAACTTGCTTCCCGTTGTTTGCTAGGACTTATTTAGCATTTTCTCTTGCATTGCGGAGTGCGGTTCAAGACCGGAATTAATTTTGTATGTGAAAATTGCTTTGTATCGGGTACTTTGCGGTTTAAAGGCTGGAATTTTATGCTGTAATGTAGTTTATATGAATTGAAATACCTTTCTTTCAAAGCTCAAAGCCTTTATGAATTGACATAAAGGCTTTGAGCGTAGTTGAGTGTTTTGAGTAGAACTGGTTATACTAGGGACTCTTGTTTAACCAGAAATGTTTTTGTAATTCTTTAAAAGGCACCGACGACGCCGCGCGACCGCCGCTCGCTCACTCTTCAAAATGTGGAGAATAACGAAATTACTTTCTGTAATTTTAACAGTTTCCAATTAATATAAAATTGTTTCTGTCATAAACTTGTTCCGCGAAATTCAGAAAAATTCATTAAAAACAAATTTCTCTTTATTTTTATTTGTAATCGTTTGATTTTCTAGATGCCCTCTGGTTGTTAAATTTGATTTGTTACTTACAATTGTTTTGGTTCTCAAAGTTACAAGATATAGAATTTCTTTCAAGTATTTCTATTAAAGTGTTTTTATATTATAATTTTTTCTGAACTTGTTAGAGTGAGTTTGGCCTTATTCAATTAAATCAGATTAAGGCCCAGCTCACATCTAGAGAGGCGCGGCGATGATATCATGAGAGGACAATTTAAACTGGCCTCTTAATTCTTTGGCACATTTCGATAAATATTTAAATGACGTCGCGCTGTCCCTAAGAGAGAATTCTATACGAATTTTCGATCTATTTCTCTATTCTTGATTACCTATTGCCTGTTTACATAAAATATAGTATTTCTTTCTATAAATAAAAAAAACAATTGTCTACAATAAATTGTGTATATTCGCGTCTTCAAGTAAGAAAAACTTAACCGAAAACCCGACTTGCCACAAACTGAACAACAAACATTTCAAACCAAAAGTAAATATCACCCGCCTTAACAGTTAAGTGGTAGTTGCGCATTCATATTGTGTCGGTTTTGTGGCGCGAAACGTAACCTAAATATTTTAATTAAACAGTTCCGGAAGCCACTAGCTAAATACCACCCGTACGGATAGTGCGAATTTATACTGAAACTCTCTATTGTTTTGTGTAGAGACGATGAGTTTTTAGTTCAGAATACATGATAAAAATGTGTGCACTTTAGAAAAGTGGTGTAAATAATTATTTTAGATTTTTCTAATTGCTTCTTTTGAAATATGGCAAACTAAATCAAACTGTTTTTATTTAAAATTTGTTTTTTTTTTACAGCTTTTATGTAAAATCGATTGCATTGTAATAAAAAAAAAACTAGAATTGGGACCATAAAATCACAGATTGATCCCCCTACACTCAGGTCAGGACCGCGGATAGCTCTCGCGCAATGCGACACGCGAAATTGCCCCGCATGGCGCCATATTATTACTATGCATCTGGCGTACAGAATAGGAATTACAGTTAAGCTGTTATTTGCGTGCACATTTCAAATCAGGAGGTTTAGTAAAATGTATTACTTAATAAATTTATAAGACAATGTGTTTACTTAAATTAAAAGTTTCTGTTAAATACACGAACCCTTACCTTGAACACAACGTAGTTTTAATAACGTAACTTGATAAGAACTGAAAAAGTATGTACTTCCCGCAGAAGTAATAGGGCCTTCTTCATTTCTTTATCTCTACTCTATGTGTGCGGTTTGCGCTGATTGTACGTTTTCTGTCATAATTTTACTTATGATCTTTAGTGTGTATGTATAAATTTACTTATAGAAATAATAATAATAGAATACTTGAGCTAATGGTCGATTTTTGCCATTTTTAGAATTTCAACTGGGCGTTTAGTGATACTCGGTTTAAGAGTTGTTTGCTAAAAGAATAAAGTCGGAGCAGCTTACTGAGATAGGAGAGCTTTTTAAGGCGAAATTCTTGTACAAATATTTGCTATGAATTGGCAGTATTAATTCTAACTATATATATGAAAATAAATCAAAAAAAGATTATGCAATCTTATTGCTAAATTTGAACTTCTTCCATGAACTATTAATATAACCTTTTTATAGAGGGAAATGTTATTATCGGCTTCACATATTAAGTTTGTATGCGCCATTCAGCCTAGAAAACTCAAAAAGCAAACCCTCCAGCAAATCACAATCGCCCTAACCAAAACTAAAAAGACACAGATCACAACTCAAACTCAGCTGTCTCTCCACCAGGTGACTCCAGGTCTTCACCAGGTCCACCCAGCAGCTGAAAGCCTCTTTAGGTCGGAACTGTACGTTCAGATCCAGCTGTGGCCGGCGCATTACGAGAGGGGAGCACCAATACTTCGCTGCGAAGCTAAAGTTGGTGAAATCTACAGGGAAGACACTACTGTGGCTCTTTACTCGGGCAATGGGGATCCGAAGATTGAGAGAGGTGAGATGACATAGCAAATTGGGAGAAGGTTATAAAATGAAACGCTTAGGTCTTTGGGGATTTTTATAATATAGTTTACGATTCTTGCCTTTGTAGAACTCAAGATTCAGCAAAAAAGTAATATTTTTTACCTATATTATAGGTATAGGTAAAGTAATACCTTTGGGTAATGCGATGTCAAGTCTGCGAAATCTAAATTAGTTAATTATGAAATTGTTAGAACCTTAATTTTGTTAACATTCATTAATGAAAGTATTTATATTGTTTCACGAACTTTGCTCCAATCAAAATTCCAGAGGCACGTTCCCTTGAATTATTGGAACAAGCAAAAAATATTCTTTATCATTTCATTAGGAACGATACCAGCAAAATTTCATTGCTCCAACGAAGCGTATCGTCTATGCTATCCATCAAAGCTCTGACCGCTTTCGCCCGTCCGACCGTGGCCGCACACCCCGAACCTCTAAATTACCTCAACCAGTAACAATCCTAAGAAATTACTTAGCCAATTCTGTCGGAATATATGCTGATCCTATTCGATTCATCTCAAACAGGAAATGTTAATCTGATTATAGATGCCTAAGAGGGCGTTCTGGGTTCATGAGTTATTGCTGCTAGGCTCATTTGTGTCGACGATTTCCTACTAAAGGCAACAGAGGAGCCTTTTGTTCGTAGATAACAAATTTATCTTAGACGCGTGGTAACAGTCTTGCGTTAGGGTAGGCGTGCACTGAACGTGATGGACGCTAAAAGCGTGAGCGCATTAAAATCGAGCGCCGGTTGTTTGTGAGATGCAAGTGTTGTTCCAACTTTATAGCTGTTGGCAAGCAGCTAACTTTATGTCTTTTCGTATTTTTTATAGTGCGCAACAATAATAAACTTAAACTTCTTTAGGTATAGGTACTTATTAGATGTTTGCCTAAACTTTAGTAGACGGGCTTATCTGAACATTAATTTAATCGTTTTTGCAATTTTCTTTGTTGTTGAATCATAATGGTATTTATTTAGGTACCAAATCTTATTTATTGGAAATTGCTTTACTTAAATGTTGTTCGCTCCAGTATCCAATCACCCTATTGCAAATTATATAAGCCAGAGCTTTTAGAGGGTGTCTGTAGTTCGTAAAAATAGGTTTCTTTTACACAGTTGCGAGGGAAACTATAATGCTCTTTGAGTCTTACGTTTTCTGGTTTTACTTGATTATTGGAACCAAGATATTTGTTTAGTATTTGTATGAAATAAAGCATTAACTTTTTAGTAATTTACCTACTTATATACACCTAATTAAGAAAAAATTACATAAAATTCTGAAAAAAAAATTTTGACCACTTACTGTGTTGTTTTTTTTTTTGGCTAATTCATTTGTTGAAATGAAATTATTAATAACAACGGAAATGATTTTTTCAGTGAAGTTTAAATTAGTTTTTCACTATGCGTTTACAAAAGTCATCTAAAATTTTTTTTTTTTTTTCAGTAACATCACCGGGATCGGCGGCGAAGCTGCTGGGTTGCCAAATGCTTATTTTAGTCAATACAATTATGTGGTTCTGTAGATCGTATCGTATATGGGCGTAGTCCATATAGTAACGCTAGATTTAATAAATTGTAACATACTGCAATATAAAGACCGTACCACAGAGTTAGACGGTCGGTTTCAATCGATAAACGAGGTTTATACCGATTGTTAAATCACAAAAAAAAAACTTCCAAACCATGGCTAAAAAAGATGATGCTAGTATCGGTGTAATTAAGCCTCTTAAATCAACTTAAACATTCACTCTATAGCAAGAAATAAAATATGTACCTACCATTTATTAAGATTGAAATGTCATTGCGTTAGAGTGCGTGCTTATGTAAATTTTTGGAACTGTTTCCACCGAATTACTAGGAATTCCTTATTTTTTTAATTATGAATTCAACTATTACTTTTAGACATTAAATAAGTTTTACAAGGCAAGTTATTTACGGCATTACCACAAAAAAGTTAGACCGGTAGATCGTAAGTTTGTATGACGAATTCGTCATTTTGTGGTAGAGCCGTAAAGGTTTCCATTGCAGTTATGTGGACGGTGACTAGAAAGGACCGGGTTGAATTTCCGGCGGACACGAACCTAGTTATGATTAATATCGATGTTTGTTTCCTAGATCTAAGTGATTTTTTAGTCTGTCATGAGTTATTATATTATTAAAAGTATAGAAACGCAAAATTCTTCGTGGCTAAGGAAACATCTCCAATAAAATAAATAAATAGTTAAAAACAAAAAACTAGTACCTAAAATAGTATAATGTTGCCTTTAAGCCTAACTAATGCAATGTGAATTAAGAAAATGAGTCTTAGGGCCAGCCTACATCTGGCGGGCTGCGGCGAAAATACCGAAGGGTAACAATTTAAACCAATCTCTCAATTATATGGCACATCATTAATTTGTATACGAAGGTTTCGCCAGATGTAAGCTAGCTCAATGCAAAATTAATTAAAAAATCTTATAATACGTGAAATAATTAAACCAAAGATTGTAAAAAATAAGATTTATTGTTGATTTAATACAAATTATAAATAATATATGTCAAAAAAATATTATTTGTTTTATTTTATAATCACAGAACTGAACACTAAAACCTAAAACTTCTTATAACAATTTTCTTTCTGTTTTGTTATTAAAGTTTTTAGTATAGAAATGAAATATTACTAGCTTTTGCCCGCAGCTTCGCACGCGCTTTTTCATTAAAATCGTTAATTACTGGTTGATTTACGACTCAGGATTTTGGTGACATCATTTCTGATCGCACCCATACCCCCTAAAAATATGTATCTTTATTTCAGTTCCCGTGGCAACTCCATAAATTCATTTCTACACTCCAACATTCAGACACTGAAACTTCTAACATTTATATTAGCTGGTTGGGTAAAAGTAGCAACACCCTTACACTTGTAGACCAAATTTCACGTTGGCATACTCAAGGAAATTGATTTTTCATACTAAATAATTAACCCTATTCCCATGGGAATTCAGTTAATTCTTTTCTTAAACACCCTTTCATCTACTGAGGAACCTGTACACAAATTTCACGTCGACACACTCAAGGATGTCGATTTTTCATTCTCACTAAAAAAGTCCCGTAATTCCCGTTCCCGTAGGAATTTTGTAAACTCCTTTCTTTCAACACTCTTTTATTCACTGAGGAACCTGTACACCAAGTTTCACGTCGATACACTCAATAATGTCGATTTTTCATACTAACTAAAAAGTCCCGTAATTCCCGTTCCTGAGGGAATTTTGGGAAATCCTTTCTTAGCGGATGCCTACCCCATAACATCTACCTGCATGCCAAATTTCAGCTCAATCCGTCCAGTGGTTTGGGCTGTGCGTTGATAGATCACTATGTCAGTCAGTCACATTTGAATTTTATATATATAGATAATTGAATTCAATCAGCGTATTATATAGGTATACATAGAACGACATTGACACTGTAATCACCAGCAAATACTACGGTTCACTACGATAAAACAAAATTAATTAATTCTATAAACGAACAAACATTGACTCAAACCCACTCATTTGGAAACTGCAAACACTGCAGGCCAAAACGATTGACGTACCGTAGCCTTCCAAACATCGAGTTGATGTAATTTTTAAAACAAAAATGGACCAAGAGGACTAATTTCTATCTTAAGAGCTCTACAAAATAGTAGCGGCAATCGCGATAATAAATAATATCTTTCCAAAGTATGGAAAATTTTAAAAATATAATCCTGTAATACAGGAGAGCATGCCTCCATCGTGCTCTGTTGTGTGGTTTTAATGTGAAAGCTACTTTACTATTTGCCAAAAATTGAAATTAACACTGTTAGGAAATAATGAATAGATTATTTATCTAAATCTTTAAAACTAGGACTACTTAATTAAGTTATTCAAACTTAGAACCTTTATTGAATAAATTTTAACCAGCCAGCCAAAAATATCACAAACTATTTTACTAACATCAACATGTTGTGATTCAGGTCCATTTTTTACCAAGGAAGTAAGAAAATAATAAGTCGTATTATATAACTAATAGGTACCAGAATAATACAAATTGAATTTTGCGTCAAAACCGTCACAATTTTCCACTACACGAGAGGTGCCTCGTCGTCGTCGGTACGCTTAATTCAGGCATTATTCCGGCCTTTAATCGAAATTACCGAACGCAATCGCTCGTAACAGTAATGTATAGCAAACACTAACAAATTCGTGGAAATAATGATGCCTCAAATGTACTCTGGAAACCACACATCCTATTTAAAGGATAGGTACACCTACATAGCTATCTCTGTTAAAATGATTCAAGTTATTTGCAAAACATAGTACAGTGGTACAGTGATTGTCTAGGACGGCATAACAATTCTGGTTTTTCTGTATTACAAAATAGCTCTTGTTCTTCGGTAATACAGTCTAGGGCGCACAAGACCATAGGCAAATCTGTTACGCCTTCCTAGATCGCCACTGTACATCCTTTAAGCAACTAGCAACTTTTAGTAAGATTAAAAACAATGTGTATCACAGAGCGCGACAGAGTCATACATTCAACATCATCACCACCATTACCTCATCCGATAGACATTGTCCACTGTCGGACATTGGCCTCTTCCACAAATCGCCACAAGGACAACCTTTTGGGGGGGTTTGCTGTAATCGGCACGTTTGGCAGGAGGTTTAACGGGTGCAGTATGGATTTCATGTTTTACAACGAAAGTTTGCTTCTGTCTGTCCTTCAGGGTATTCCCATAGTCGACGTTTACGACACCCATGCTAGGAGATGGGTTCGTGGTGTTCTATGCCACGACCACAGGAGCCATACCTTCCGCAGCCTGCTGCCATCAGACCCATCTGAAAAAAATCATTTAACATGACACAAATTATTAATCAAACAAAAAAAAAACTTTATAACTGTAATATATAATCTGAAATAAACTGATCCAATTAGGACTTGGTAACATAATTTGTATAGACATTATATAACGGATTTTAACAACTTTCACGTTTTTTTTTGGTTATTGAAGCTACTGAAGCAAAATTTTTGATATTTTTTAGTTTTTTCTTGATAAAATCTCTAAATTCAGAATCTCGATAATATAACATCAAAACTCCAGATAATGCAATTTTCCGACATTTCTCTCTCTGTCCGATGCACAGCCAGGTTCAATTATACACAGACGGGACCTAAATGTATTTACTGTTTAGAAATGCCGAATTCAATTTTGCCTTCGGAGAATGCGTTTCAAATAGAATAACAGGATGTGTTAGTTCATGTTACTTTTCGATAGAGATAGAACAAAGGTCTAGCTCTTAATTAATGTTACAACATGAATTTTCCTTCATTATCAGATGGACTCCTACCCCTCTGCACAAAATTGCCATAATGGGCGGTCTTGGTACCTCAGGCGACCCTCAGGTACTCTCGCAATCTTCGAAAACTTTTAATTTTCTGAGTTGCGTGTGAGTCAGAGGAAATTACGTTGCGATGATAAGTTTACTTCTGATGTTTTCTTCACAATAATCTTTAATTTATTTTATTCTTGCTGTAAGTATTATATTATAATAAGAGAGTAGACAGGAAGTCTTAACTTGTAATCTTATTTAGAAAGAAAACAAGTTTCTTACCGTGGCAATAGGATTTTCTCGTCATCGTTCCTGCTCTTTTTCCCCTGGTTGATTTTTTTTTTTATCTACCAACAGTTTACTTACTGTTTTCTTTAAGTCGGTCCGGTCTAGGTTGTTCCAACGCTTCCGCAGTGACTCGCCAAGTTGTGGAATTTCAAAGCGTCGATAAAAAAAAGTTTCAAGAAATCTTTTTCGAGTGTTGGACAAGTTTCCAATACTGGGCGCGGTGGTGCGGACTTCCCTTGGGTTTCAGAGTTCCACTGCGTTACGGAACTGAATAGCCGCGGTCGGCGGCAACATTCCTAAGAGGTTTTAATTAAACTTTCTTCGGTTTACTTGTTTAAAATAAACACAGTTTATAAACTGTTTTGTTTGTTCAAAGTTTCCTGTTAATATTTTTGGTACTTGTAGTTACACTGGAATAAGCTGCAAGCTGCTGTGTTGAAGAATAAGAAAACTCATTTAAGTTGCTCTGTTACAATTTGGATCCAAAGCCACATACATTTGATCACCTTCGTGTTCCAGTTGGCAGTGATGTTGAATATGACTTCGGTGGTCCTAAGGCTAAGTCCATAAACATTACCTTTTTTATTGTACAGAAATCTTTTATGAGCAAAATTATAGGGCAGACATAGAACTGAGTTTGGGTTCCAGTGCAGCTTCTTTCCCACTAAAATCCAATTCACGCTACACATGACAGTTATTTCGTTGTGAAATACGAAAAGAAGTCTTTATTTAAGTATAATGGGTAGGTAGGTTGCTTTTCTAGCGACTGTACTATGTTTTTGTTGTTTATCATAGTTCTAAAGTTATGAAATTAATGACTATTGAGGTCTTGTTTAAACTTGAAATTAACCGAAACGACTTTTGGATGACAAATTAAAATTGAAATATGCGATATTGAAAGGCCGACTAATTGTAACCCTTACAGAGCGGGTTTCATAAAACACGCGCCCTTTTTGCGATCGGCAATTTTGAGGGTTTGCATGTTATTGACGTAGCCATTTTGAGCGTTAATTAAATGTTACGTAGGTACAGTAGCCAGCGATTCAACTGAAGCATCCTACCACTATAATGCGGGCAATTCTTGTATTTTAATTTTTATTTACTTTCAGTCAACTTAGGAACCAAATAACGATATCCCTAATTGTTTGCCCCGCTGGGAATATAACCCGGACCTCCGAAGTAGCATTGAACATGACTGCACAATAAACCACGGAGGTGGTCATACATTTTTGTCATTCTATGAAATCTATACACAATGGCGGTCTAGGAGGGCGTAAAGATTTGTCTATGGTCTCGTGCGACCTAGACTGTATTACCTAGAGCTATTTTGCAATACAGAGAAACCGAAACTGTTACGCCATCCTAGACCGCCACTCTGTTCCTAACACAGTGTTTTTTATTAAAAAATATTGTTCTATTGAAGAATAATTCGTTGAACTCAAATATTGAAATTGAAACTTTATAAATTGGCAAAGAATTTCATATAAATCAAAATAAAAAGTGGATGCTTTTTACAGAAATATTTTAAATTAAAAAAAAGGTAGGAACGTAGTTTATATAAAAAAAAAAATACGAGGCAGTAAAGGATTAGTGATTGTATTTTTAAACATTTACATGAAACAGATAATAAATTGGCTGCCTATTCCGGGCACATCCGGCCGGATATCCGAGTTTGCCAAAAAAAAATAATTAAAACGTGTCCGCGGCGTGCATCTCTGATTACGCTAACGGACAGGCGTGTGGTTTGCGTAAATAATAAAGTATTTTTATTTTCCAATTTTTTCCAAATGATCCATGGCAAAACGAATATAAATTGTTTTTTAAATTTAGGTAAAGTATAAAGTTGTTTTTTTCTTTTAACTGTGTCGTGTTGTTTAGCCATGCTAAGCAAGAAATATAGTGTTTTTGTTATCAGCGCAGCTGCTTTCCCGCTTTAATCCAAATCACTCGAAACATGATCATTGATGTTCGGCATTGAAACGGCAGAAGATCCTTCGTTACTTAAGTATAAGTTAAATTAAAACATATTTTGGAAGCAGACTTAAAAAAAAAAATACTTGTGTGTTTTTTTCACTGTTTAAGTTCCTTACTTCTAAATTTATTCTACACGCAAAACCACGTATGTACTTATTTTTCAAGTTATCTCAATAATGAACGAAATATATTTCAAATTTTTGTTCTAAGTAGATAACATTTAGTATGTATTACAAAATACTTAGTAACAAAACCACTTTAGCATTTATCAAAACTTTTAATGGTATGCTTGGTATAAATCGTAAAGAGGAGATTGGGAAAACAACAGCTGTTACCGAAATTCGGAATTTTCAATTTGTTTTGCGTCCGATAAAAATGTGTTTAACATTCCGCAAACATGTGTTTTATTTTTTACAATTTTATTTTTACTAGGCTCACGTTCTTTTAAATAATTCTGTCTTTTTTATAATTTTTCTGGTATCGAAAATTATCCGTATTAGTAGCATAGAAAATAAAGCAAAATCACTATTTCTGCTAAAGCACATCAAAATTCATTCTCGAAAAGTAAATTCTATCCTAACGCTTACCAATCTTTTGTTACCAAAGAGGATTAGTACCAGAAAGGTAATTAAGGCACTCAGATGAGCTCCGATCACGCATATACGGGACACGCGATCCACTAAGTTACGGGGTTTTAGATGAAACGTCTGGATGACCTACAATTGTGGGCGAGCAGTGCTGAATAAAGTATGAACGAATACAGTTTATATAATGCTCCGTGGCTCTGGCAGTGATGTGGACTGAGTAAGCGTGTGCACCCGGGTTCGATTAGCGGGCGGGGCGAATGTTGATATGATGAATATCGATGTTTGTTTCCGGTCTGGGTTTGATGTTCGTCTCTGTGTTGTTTCGGGCACCCTAGATACAGGTTTTTCCTAGTTAGGGGCTCTTAGTGTGATGTGTTATTATTATTAGTATTACTATATACTTGTATTTTATAGCTGGTTGTTACAGGTCTTACATCACTTATGGTTCTTAAAACCAATAATTTCTTTAACAATAACAACAAACAATTCGAAATGAATCAAACCAACTTTTCATAAATCGATTAACCGCTTGCGCGCATGAAAGCAGACACTCGATTGTTGTTTCCTTTTTTGAAATTTTTCAAATAAAATCTCGCGGATTATTACGCGTATCTACATTTTGATAAATCACTTTGAGCCTTTTATTCGTCGTATTGGATTGGTGCCGTTTTATTGTGTTTTTCGTGACAATGGATGAATGGCATTGTCCCGGCCCGGGGCGCGGCGGCAGAGTGTGCCACATATGGCTATATAGAGATATTTTTAAGGCTATTATTATTGTATATTTAGTTTAATTATTTACTTATAAGTAAAACCTGAAATTATCTTGGAAATTAAATGAATATCGTAAATTTAACAGAGTATTTGTGTAGTTTAGATTAGACGTATTTAGGGGTCACGTTTATTTTAGGGGTTGATAAGCATTGCAGCACGCGTGCCGTATCTTATGGTCTAGAATAAATTTTTGATTGTAAAACTGTTTACACTGTTCCCTAAAATATAAAGACCAGTTAAAATTATTATCCTCATATACGCTGAGCCAATGTATAACTGTAGGTTCTACCCAAAATATTGAGATATTCAATTCAACCCCTAAAAGGGAAGCAAGTATCGACACTTTACTACGGGGCGAACTGACTTTTTTTTATTTATTTCAAAGTTAATTGGAAAAGTTTCGGCTTTAAGAATCAAGCGCCAATTCAAGTTTTAATGGAAAAGTAACCTTTTCTTTCTTCGTTAAATTCGGGTACATTTTTATTTGCATTTAATTAAATTTTAGCGTAAAGGATTTTTTTCTCTTGTAGTAGCTACGTTCGAAACTATTCTTGGAAATTGAAAATAGTAGCTCTTGATTTTAGATAATAATTACAAGAATTTTGTCTTCCTTATGAGGTCCAGTTTCGATTCCTGGAATCAATTTGGATTTTCTATGCTTACAGTTTACAACACTGCCCACTGCCCCACGGAGGAAATAATTCCACATTCCAAACGCGATCCTCAATAAAATGTGCGACTAGTTTTGTTAAAGGAAATTCGGATCATAACGCCAACCAATATCAGATGCGACCTGATCCAATTTTCAGTACATCCCAACACTTTGTTTCTTGAAGGATAGGGTGGTACGTGAGATGCTTCTTAAATTAGGAGGTTTACCAACAGTTTCGCAATTTAGGATTATGGTCTTTGAGAACACTTATTTAAAGTATTATTTTCAATAGCAAACTGCTGCTCAAAAATAAGCAAAGAAATAGTGCTGTAGTCTTGTTATGAATTAATTAATGAATCGAAGCTTTCCAGGCTCTTTTCATAAAATTTTTATTTTATTATGCTACTCTTCATCATTTCAGCCGGAAGACGAACACTGCTGGATAAAGGCTTCATTATAGATAGTCTGTTTTTTTTTTATTTTAATAAGTCACACTTCAAACTGATACACCAAATTTATAGCTGACTATAAAATTTTAACACGACACTGATAATAACTGGATTATTTAAAATTTGAGTAGGCATCTTTTTAATTAAATAAATGAATGCTATTATATGAGCTCCTATATATAATATCCCAATCAGCGCTTAAGTGTTTAGTTTGATCGCTACATCAAAGGTTCAATCAATTTAACTTGTCAAGTTGGAGCACTTCAAGTATTTTGTTTATGAATTAATTGTTGTATAATTTGTACCTAATCAAAATAAAACAACTGGTTGTATTTTTTTTAATGTTTCGTCGGTTGAAATTGTTATCCTCTCCATATCTTCACGGCGCCTCACCTGACGTGCGCTGGCCTTAAGACAACAGATTATTAAAAGTTTTAAGCAGCTATTTAAGAAGCCGAAAAGTAAGGTATCGCGGCTTATAAATCTGAGCGCGAGATAAAAGAAAGCATTATTTTTAGGAGAATGTTTTTTTTTTTTTTATTTGGTGAAAAGGGAGGTTTAAATGCTGTATCTCAAAGAAGTAATGTAGCGCGCAGTTTTTTTATTCGCAAAAGTAGTAGACGGCAAATGATCCTATACTTATATTGGCAGTATTCTTATAGCCATGTATTGGAAACTGAAAGACGCGAAGACTAAGAGGCGTCGTGGTCACCCGAAAAAGAGATGAACTGACAAGCTGGGCTCTGGATAAGAACTGGTGGACGGAGGCCTTTTCTTAACAATAAGAACACAGACTCCTAATAATAAGTTTAAAGTTTAAATACCTCTTATCTACCAACCAATAAAATAGAAACCTTTAAATCGTAAATCGTAGCTCAATCAATCACTAAATCCCCTCCCTAAGCCTGTATCCGTGATATCGCATTCATCAAAACTTGAGAATTAGCCCCGTTCCCTAATTAAACCTGACGGTTGTTAACTTACCCCCTTCAGAGATTTGATACCATTGAATAGTTAATGTTTAATCTTTCGTGCAGAATGCACAGTCCCTGTATCTTGCTTTGTTTCTATTATTTTTTCTGCACCCTTTCTTCTTCTTCTATTTGACAGAGCACAAAGATACGACGCTGTTCAAGCGTCATCAAGGTCCTCGTCCGCGTGACAGTAACGACAAAGATTTCAAGACAAAAATCACCAAAATAAGCTCCGCCGTTCTCGAGTTTTAGTAAGACCAACGAACAAAAATTTAATTTTGTAGTAATTATAAATTGTAATCAATATAGAATTACTCTTTATTGCAATCAATAGACTTATCTATTGATTGCAATAAAGAGTAATTCTATTCTAATTTTCATACGACGAGTCACATTCAGAGCCCCTTACTAACTTGGTTTATAGTGATGTAGCGTTGTGAAACTAAAATGTATAAAAAAAAACGTAGGCATGAATTATTCAATGTTTAATGAGCTTAATTTAGTTCTTGCTTGTTGAGATTATGAATCTGAGGTAAATGTTGTGAAAATTATTGATATGTTTCTTTAATTAAGTGATTTGTAATTACGTTATTAGAAAAATTACGTACCACGAAATCTAGAACATAATAACTTAGAATACGTCCATTATAGCGCAACGCACATTTATTGAGCCACGGCGAAGAAACCGAGGGGATAACAATTTAAGACTGGTCTAACTTGTTCGATACAGGGTTGAAGATAATTTTTTGTGGGACTAGGGAGTCAGAGGTTCGATCCCTGGTTGCGGCACTAACCACCTTGTTTCATGGACCAATAATTTGAAAGTGCCACCATCACGTCCTTCTTTTGAAAGGCAAGCGAATACTGAAATAACTGGCTATGTGCTCAATGGAAAGAGATCACAAGGTAATAAATTAAAGTATTGCTGAACTAGAAATTCACTAAAAGTTTCAAACGTTCTGCCGGCGCGCTCAGCAGATTGTACTTGTACGATAAAATATAGAATTTACTTGAAAATCTGGATTTTCAAAAAGTTTAGATTTTATTTTAAAATTTTGGACCAATACACACTATAATAACATGAAAATAATTTAGAAAAAAATTTTTCAACTGTCTTCTAAAGTTGGTACATTTGCGCACACGGATGGTGTAACATTTTTGGCTATGGTCGTGCACCCTAGACTGTAATACCAGAAAACAAGAGCTATTTTGCAATACAGAAAAACCAGACGTATTACGCCTTCCTAGTTTGCTACTGTACCTCATAACTGATTTTGAGTTAGAGGGAAGAGAGTCGAGGATAAAACTTTTTATCAAAAAATAAAACCGCCGAAAAAAAACTGAAAAGCATAAAATAATAATCGAATTACTAAGTTCTTAAAGTAATGTAGGGTATACCAAGTAATTTTAAGTCGGCGCGCCACACAAGCAAATTCCTTAATTACGTAAAGATTGATGCGCGGCAGCGCACGAATTTTGGTTATTTCTTTAAATTTAAGGTACCTAATTTAGTGATCTTTGTACGAGGAATCTGTGGCGCCGACTCAAAATTACTTGGTATACCCTACATTACTTTAAGAACTTAGTAATTCGATTATTATTTTATGCTTTTCAGTTTTTTTTCGGCGGTTTTATTTTTTGATAAAAAGTTTTATTTTATGCTTTTCAGTTATTTTAGGGTTTTTTTATTTTCTTCTCCCACAAGGTGTTCAGTGGTCTCACCGCATAAGGTGATCAGACGACATGGTTTACAGGGACGATAAGATGTATGAAGGTATGGCGATTTGTGGGGAAGGCCTTTGTCCAGCAGTGGACGTCTTTCGGCTGATTTTATTTCATTTCAAAAGATATTGTAAGTAGGTATCAAAAGTTATAATGTTACACGGAAATGCAACCTGTGAGTTGATAAATCGACCCGCCGACTAAAAAGTCACCCCTATTTTCCCACCCTTAGGGTGGAAATTTTATTTCCAAATTTTTATGGGACCCACTTCAAGGTATGCCCTGTCGATTAAAAAAAGAATTATCAAAATTGGACTACTCTGTAAAAAGTTATGCGTGATCATACATTAAAAAAAAAAATATATATATACGTGTCGAATTGAGTACCTCCTCCTTTTTTTTTCGTCGGTCAAAAAGTTATTAATAAAACTTATATTTGGCTCAAAGTTATCACTTTTTTTGGTTTTTCATTTGGAATTGCTGCCGTCACTTATTACTAAAAATAAATAAAAAGTTGATGAGTTCAAACCAACAACAATACCCAATTTTCAATATGTCCTTTTAGCATAGTGGCTTACTCGATCGATATAACGTTACTCACAAATGTCTTATCTCGTCTTATGGCTTAAGCCCAGCGCCCATCTGGCAAGGTACAGCAAAGATACTCAGAGGGCAAAAAATTTAAACTGATCTCTCCTCAATGGCGCAGGGTTGATTTAGGACCATCGCGTAAATATTTTATGTGGAGAAAACAATATTTTAATACCTTAGGCCTTAGGCCATATAATTTAAAATCGTTATCCTCTCAGTATGCGCCTCACTAGACTTGCGCTGTGCCTTAGTGCTAATATAACATCTATCAGAATCCCACTGGCTATAAAAGGCAACCTAAACTAATTAGTGAAACCCTTTAGGAGCCGTCCAAGGGAAGTGGGAAAAGGAAATAACTTTCTCAATCGAAGTGTTGACAGCGAGCGCCGAGTTGAAACTTTACCTCTAAAGCCGAGTCTTGGCAAATGGGTTTCTTAAGAAACTAGGGAGTCTAATATTCTTACTGGTTATAAATTGAAGCTAAAGAAATATGAGTTAGTGACTCGCTGCGAATGTGGTCGCACATTTTTTACAAAAATTGGCTATGCCATTCACCTGACAGCGCTGCACACCAACGAAGTAATCAAATTAATTACAAATTCAAAATCAGATAAAAAAAAATGTAAATCTTCTTTATCATTTATTTTCTCATAAATGCAAACTTCTCCAAGTATCCCAATCCTATGCGATCTCCGGCCAATCCTTAAGATATTGGTCCAGGTCGTCCCGCCATCTCCGCCGCGGTCTACCGGGATACTTTGAGGGGGAGGGGGAGGCCTTTGCCCAGCAGTGGAACACATAAAAGGCTAACAAAAAAATGCAAACTTCAATAATAGCTATTTACGTCATTCTTTGCCAGTTTAAAATAATCTACCTTAATTCCAAAGCATCACAAATGCCTAGCCTATACTTAGCTTTTTACGTGGAAATTGCTTATTCATGATGTCAACGTAGAAGAATGAAGTCATAACACTTGCCTTGTTTAAATAATGCAATATGAAACAAGTGAATAAATCTAAATAAATATCTTCTCGCTTCAGACAATGTAACAAAATGTTATACTGTTGATAATATTTTGAAATACACAAAAATATGTAGGTCATGTCTTTTTATTTTAAAGTTGGTTCTGAAACCACGTGTTTTGTTAGCTGGCTTTAAAACAATATAATCCAATAAAATTTTAATATCGTACCATGTTGCCGGGCTTTATGCCCACCCTTACAACCTAATTTGTGAACTTGAAATTGGCATAATACTCCACTGAAGTGTGTAAAATTACAAAAATCGGATATGGTTGAAATGTCGGATACATGTTTCAAAACATTATCTTTCTAAAATCGTAAGAAAGCAAATTATCTTACCAACACAACTTTTTATTCTTTTGATATCTCCCATTAACCCTGTATGCAAATAGATCCGCCAAACTAGGTGTTCACGAGCACATAACAGTTTTACGAGGGATATAAACCTTCTTTGTTGAATTAAATAAAAAATGTAAACATCTAAATCACCAAGGAAACCTTTGTTAAACTTACTGATAAAAGTTGCTATGGGGAAAATATATTTATAATTTTAATAAATTTATATTTTATATATTTTATAACCTGTAATTTAAATGAATTAAACAAAGACAAATGTGAAAGTAAAAAATGTTGTCTGTTTTATTTGCTTCTAGATGAAATCGTTAGACTGTTATTGTATGATAAGCAAAAAAATATTATAACTCTTCGCCTTAATTTACAAAATATTTCATGAATTTCCGAGCGACACAAGATACAAAATACTTTATAAAGAGGTGTACAAGTTTGCTACATTGCAAGCAAGGTAAGGAAAATTCCGCTTGGCGCGCAAATCGAATTCCTTTTTTAAATTTCAAGGATCGTTACGCGAACTATTAAGGAGAGTGTCCCGGAACAGGAAATGGAGTTAAAATAATTCCGCTTAAGTTCTTGTACTGAGTCGTTCAGGTGGGTTTTATTTCAAGTGGTTCACTTTGGTAGTTTTATTTTTTATCTTTTGTATAATTCCTTCGATTTTTTTAAAGTTGTTTTAGGTTAAAGTGGACAAAAAGTGTAACACTCCAGATGATATGGGAAAACATAAGGAATCGATTCGCATGTAATAAGAGATGATGTTTAATAATTTTCGATTGAAAGGTTGTAATCATAACAACAACAGAAAAAAAAACTTAAAATACAATCAGTAAAAGGTGAGTAGAGCAGCAAAGAAGAGAACTGAGCAAGTAAACTGAAAAATACAAAGTTTCAAACAAATAAAAGTAAGAAGCAACTAGCTTACTCAGCGCTGCCTGCCCCACGGACAGTTTTCTTTTCAAATACTAAAAAACAAACAAAGAAACTTGGGCAAACTCCACTGACGGCAGCGAACTTTCCGTTTCACTTCGTTGCATTTCTTTTTTCTATTAGATACTTGCTTTCTTAATTTTTTTATGGAGCACGAATTGCCTTCCTGATTTTAACACTATTGTTTATATCTTTAGGTCCTATGATAACGCGCTTTACAATTTTTTTGTTTCTATACAAAAAGCTTGACAAGATAGGTAATCTCAAAATGACACTGCCTGCCCTAATATTAAAAAAAAATGCTCGTAGCTAAAAACCTTAAGAAAGAAAACACACTGAATGCACCCTGCGAAATCAATTTGCAACCCCATAATACATCGTCATGCGTACAAGTTATTACGTGCAATCATTAATCATTGTGAAAAACGTTATTTCATATTTCCTTCATACTTATTTGTCGGGAGAGTTTGATGAATCATTTTGTTTTGAAATTATGCATGAGAATAATGAAGGCGTTTGTGGCGCTGTGTAGTTAGTTTAGCTAGGCCTTTTATACGGTATTTAGACGTGGGCACCCTGAACTACCACGCCTCTCACAGTATAGGATACTTTACCAAATAACGTATCAATAGGATTAGATTAGATGTAGTCTAATTGACTTTCAATAAGTGATATCTTGTATTCTATATTGAATAAAGAATTATTTGATATTTATAAGTAATTTTTCTGTTAAATACTTATTGAGTGCTTGATTGAGAAAGTTAAAGCCCAAATAACTTTTAATTTGGAATATTAATAATAAAAGAGTTAGAGCCCCTAAATAGGTAAGGCTGGGGGCAAAACACGCCCAGACTCAGGGAACAATATTTTTTTAATGACTGCGCCAATTAAACTATGAAGGTGGTAAATATAAGAAAGTGGTAAAAATTTAGGTTTTATTTTCGATATTATGGCGCGCTAAGAATGAGCCACGACTCAAATTTTAAATCAAGGACTGTGTACCTTGACCCCTTTAGTAAACTACTTAAATTATTTATAAAAACATAATTAATAAAAACTAGCTAACTTTGCAATTATAGGTAAACACACTTGTATTATATGAATGGGCTGTAATTAATTAAAAGGGCTATTTTAGTGGGCTCATACCCTTCGAACGACCCTCGCAAAGTTATTTTAAGTTTAACACCCTTATTAAAGCTTTAACCCTTTTAAGGCACTAGTTTCAAATAGGACCGTTATTAATCTAAATAAATTAAGCAAAACAAACTTGTTTTACAATTATAAACAACATCAATAATTTATTGAAGTTTTTGGTTTATCCATCACAACAATGTTCACCCTGCCGGTAATCGAACCTTCCGAAGTCACAGTCAAGATCGCTGCCATTCCAACTGGTCCATGAAGGTTGTCAAAAAACGAATAATGTCCGTTGTACCCACGAAAGTTGTACAGTGGCCGTCTAGGAGGCTGTAACAGATTTGTCTATGGTCTCGTGTGCCCTAGACTGTATTACCAAAGAACAAGAGCTAGTTTTGAATACAGAAAAATCAGAAGTATCACTGACCTAGACCGCCACTGTTCCTATTTACATTGTGTCTAACATCATTATGACTTGTGACTTGTAAAGTAAGTCAAAATATGAGAATTCATAGATAATTTACTTGAATTATTGAAGTTGTAATCTGCTTCTGCAAGAGTTTCACCTCATGGCCAAGATCAACCAATAGTTATTTTACTAGGTCAACGATATCCACTCGTTAACAAATCAATCATTCCCAACAGCTAGCTCTCAAAAGCTCTAAGAAATACAAAGATCGATACGTCTCCGTATCGGGACGGGAATGTATCGCGCGGCGCGTGATCGGGAAGCAATCCATTTACTGTCGGAACCATTACGTTAAATACTTCGGCGCTTTCACACTCTTGCAGAACTAAGACATTATGAGACTGAAAAAAGAGCAGCTAGATATCAATATAATCGCTAGTTCATTAGAAAGAGTGATTCTTGCCATAAG
This sequence comes from Euspilapteryx auroguttella, assembly GCA_951802225.1. Taxonomy (NCBI): domain Eukaryota; kingdom Metazoa; phylum Arthropoda; class Insecta; order Lepidoptera; family Gracillariidae; genus Euspilapteryx; species Euspilapteryx auroguttella. Next base: position 6,471,134 of record OX637649.1, on the reverse strand, counting down.
ACCTAAAAATAATCTGTTCTTCTTCTGTCTCAGCACATATCAGCCCACTGCTAGGCGATTGCTTCTCCAACTATTTTCCAGTTCGCTGTGTCGGCTGTCAATCTCAATCATGGGTTTCCCTAGCTAAGTTTCTCAAGTAAAAATAATGCCTAAAGAGAAACAATGACGGCCTGTATCCGAGACATTACTTAGCCAAAACTGTGGGCACTTTTGTCGATCTATAGCTATGAGAATAAAATCCAATCCGACATGTTACACATAGGTACAAAGGGTATCAATTCCGAAGCAAGGAAATAAAGATAAGTTCATACTTATACAAGGTAGCCACAATTTTCTCTAGTTCAAACGATTCGTTGGCGAGCATCTATTTTCCTTCCGCCCTCACAAATGACGTTGCAGTTTTTGCAGCACGAAATAGATTTTCCGCTTTCAAAGACTTAAAGGCTGTCAGATACCAAGTCGCTGTACGGGGGTGGTCAGTAAATATGTTAGTACAAAATGGTAAAAAATCAGAATCAAAAAATTCCTTCAGCTTTGTATTACATAATTAATCTACAAGTATAACACAGCCACTAGCTATGATCCACTAGAAATAATTTAAACAAAAGTTTTAAACAAAAAAACAAAACAGCTCATTGCATCACAAAGTGATAATAAAACCGACATTGCTGTAGATATCTTCAGCAGCATCAACACCAACCGAGCGTATCAAAATACAATTTTTCTCCTCAGATATTTGCTGCGTTTTTATAAAAGTATCGGTTACCAATTGATTATGCTGATCTAATCCAATATCGCGTGCGGGATCACTATCAGCCAATTTATTCAGCCACCGGAACGGACAAGGGGTATATAGTTGCAACATGGTTTATAAACGTGCGATACAATGCCTACGGTTTTGTTTCAACGAGGACAATGAGTTGCGATAGAACAAAAATGGGACAAATGACACATGTAGCTAAGATGATAGCGAGAGACGTGAAGACGGAAAGTGGACGACAGGCGGTCAGAGGTTGGTGGCCTAGAGACGGACGACGTATAGTAGGTAAGCATACCACCAGCCTGACTATGTCGAAGGTAGGCAGACTGCTACAGGACCGTGGCATTTGAGGGAAGAGTCCTTTGTCTCATTGGTAAATAAAAGTATTTTCTTTCTATTTTCTTATGACTTAAAAAAAATTATAAAACTAAAATTTGCAGACTCGAAAAGATGCAATTTTCTTTTTTTAACCCAGCCTGCATAGGTATCTTTTACCACTCTCGTCTACCTTGTTAAGTCGTCGATAGAGTTCTGTGGCGTAATACATCTGTACTAGACAAACTCTGTGCTAACTGTCTACGTATGAACATAACAAGCCAATCAAGAACGCGATCCTACATCGCGCCAGCAAAGTTTTTCACGGACTAAGCATAAAAGGAAAATAACCGAAGCAGCATTTGGGGAGTCCATTGCTACTGAGAAGACCGGTAGTAGCGAGGGCCGGACTCAAGCCTCGCTGACTTCCACAATTAATTGATTAATGTTAGATTGGTAGAGCGGCACTGTTTCGTCTCAGTTAGACTGAGTGGATTTCGGTATTAAAACCCTAATTGCTAAGTTAAGAAACACCCTCTTCTTCATCTAGTAGCAAGATTGACTTCCTTTTTGCCAGACTACTGAATTATTAAGATCTAAGGCTGCAGCTAGAGTAGGGTTTTTTTTTTGTAGAATAATATTTTCCGGTAGCAAAGGTTCCGCTGATCTCGGTTTCATTTTTCTTTTGACATGGGTGACGCAAATTTAATTTTTACACTGACTGATGCAAAAAAATTGTTTCAGTAATCTCTAGCAAAGCGCGTTTTTGATAGTCCGGATTGTTGGGACTTCGTGAGGGGAGATTCTTAGAGCACAAGTTATTCTAAAAATAGTTTAGTTTGTCAAACTTTACAATATATTTCCGCAAAAACAATAAGAGAAAATGGTATGGTATGAAATGGTAATGGTATTGAAAGCTATCATCAAATAGTATTGCGTACTGTTTGATGCTGAATAAATTATGAGTACCTAATCGTATAGGCCTCAAACTTAGTTTTGTATCGCTCTATTTAGATAAAAAGTCACCCTAAGAATCCTTAGTCGAGTTTTTCTTTTGTTTTCTACTTAGGACTTGTTGTTTGTAGTTTTTTTTCGAGTTGTGAATAATAAAGCAGCCAACGGATGTACGGACTGTTCGGTTTCAACATAATTATATTAAAATAAACTAATTTAGCACAATTTTGGTTTTGTTTAGAGATCCAAGTAGGTAAATACTTAAATAAACTTTATTTCTTGATAGACAAACATTCTGTTTCTTTAGGATTATTTTGATTATAGCTATTGAGACAGTTCCCCACAAGGAAGTCCATAGGTCTTTGAACCTTTTAATAAAACACTTAATTTATTAAAATTTTCAAAGACATTTTCTATTACAATCTAGTTAAGATTTGCTGTCTTAGGGTTCCTTACATAATTAGTCCAACGGAGCATTAGTCTCACGTCTCGGGGACAAAGTAATAAAATTACATTAAGTGGAAGAGCGAGCGTTGAGCATAGCGTTTCTCTTAAACATTATTTGTTTTCAGAAGTAAGCATACACATACAATAGGTTCTAGTCGGTTAACCGTCCTATTGACACTAAGAAGCTAGTGACTAGATTGTGGTCGCCGCAGCCAGCTGCTTTTCCCACTATAATCCCACAAACTTTACCACAAATCGATTTAAATCCTTACGGCTCTACCACAAAAACAGTTAAACCTGGTCTAAATCGCTAGACTAGGTTTAAATCACGAATTTGTCATACAAATTGGCGATTTAGACCGGTCTAACTTTTTTGTGGTAAGGGGGCTAAATTTTCAAATATTCGCAATGAAAATCGAACTTCTCTTTTATCTTAGTACTAGAGAATGCTGTAACTACACAAGATTACTTAGCAAAATCGATTTAGATCAAGACTATCCAATTCGAGTTGGAGAATTTATTTGATTTGACGTCAAGAGAACGTTAACCGATTGCAAATTAGTAAGTTATAGCAAGCTCCCAAAGGTATTCGCAACTAAACTGAAACGGTAAATAGCGGAGGAGCTATTTGGTTGGACTAAGTTGTGATCAAGGAATCGTGTCGTATCAGATGCCCAATCATCTTCACCCGTCTGCTCAATGGTTTTTAAAATTATTCTTTTCTTTCTTTCAAGATTGAGGGAAAAAGAGAAAGGGAACGACCGAGAAAAAAACTACTTTGACCAAATAAAGGAAAGGATAGGTGTCATGTCGTATCAAAAAGTTAAGCAGATGGCAAGGAATAGGGAGGAATGGAGTAGGCTCCACCGACAAGACCGAAGATCTTAAGTTTAAAGAAGAAGTAAAAGTTAAATTGAACAGAGTGATTATGATTATCCTCGTAACCAATGATTATGTCCCACCATAGTTTCGTTGGCAGTGATGATGACTGCCACTTTGAAGGTCTGGGTTAGTTTCCCGGCGGTAGCGTTTTTTTATATTTTTGATATCGATATTGTGTACGCGTTATTATTTTGCTGGTCGACAGAACAAGTTTAAATTCATAAATATTTTTATTTATATATTTTATCTATACTTTTTTTTACGAACACGCAGCAAATCATACCTTATAATCTACGAATCTAATAATTGAACATCTACAAACTAATTAAACTGTAGATCAAACACTAAAAATAAATATCATGTGTCGCGGGCCACAAATATGGCGGCAGGTGGTTGAAACTGCTCGTTCCTACTGCAATAATATCGAACAGGAAAACAATATGTGGACGCATTGCGTTATACTACCATTAGTTACTTTCTGCTTTTGGTTTAAATTAAGTAAGTACATGAATGTCCGCTGAAATCAAATACATTTATTGTGGAACTATTCGACCTGGTTAACTTCGTACCGCCTAACCTATTACTATTTTGTGCATGTATTATACTTATAAACCTTACCCATGAATAACTCTATCTATTTCAAATAAACGCATCAAAATTCGTTGCGTAGTTTACAGATTTAATGTCCCTATGTATGCACATAGGGACAGACGTGGAATGCGACTTTACTTTATGCTTTGCATTTTGATACAATTATTGTTTTAAGCTGTATATAATTGCAATAATTTTGAAGTGTCTTAAACAGGACTTCGAAATATCAATTGATATTTCGAAGTAGTAGTAGTGCTAGTACATTGATGTAGAAAAGTAAAATTATTATAAAAGTAAATTCACTTTATATAAAAGAAAATTAAATAATTCCCATTGGCGCTCATACGAAACTATCTTATTACAATAAAAATCTTAAAATCTACTAAAGAAGAAGTGACGATACTGGTGGCACTCATAACATTCCAGTTTAAAACAGTTAACGTGAACGCGAATAAGAATTAGAGAGTTATTTATTAACAAGCATAAAAAACAATCGACATGAGAACCTATTTTTTTTTATTTCATTAAAAAACAGCCAGTACAATAAGTATCCGTAAGCGGTATTCAGTTCGTGGCACTGGATGGATGTGACCACAGCGGTCACATCGTAAACCCCATCTTTACGAGAGCCAAGGTGAGATTTAGAGGTTTTTGTTGCTACCCTTTATTGGCATCCCCTGGTACGCTGCCGACGTAGTTGTTTTACTAGAGGTTTCTTAACCAAGTCTTTAAGCGGCAACAAACTACACAAAGACAGACAGTATTTCATATGAAGATTTCAAGTACAGGAATGAATCAAGTACAGGAAAGCAGAGAATTTGAATTTCATAAAAGTTTTTTTTTTTATATAATGTAGGTACTTGGGTACTAAAAAAAAGTAGTTACTGTAAGGATCGTTGGTTATTTTCTTAAAATTAAGATCAGGCATTGTTTTTAATCATGCTAATTGTGTTTTTTCTTAACTCTTTAGATGTGTATAATAATTCCCAGATAAAGCACTATTTAATATTACCTAACCTTAAGCAACTAACTAAGCCTGTAATTATTACCCTGCCCTCCTATATGGATCCTATGATTTGAAATAAAATATTTTTATTTTATTATATTAATTTTATTTTGATAAATCAGCAAATTACAAATGATTTACAAAAAAAAAACAAATAACTTTGTTAATATTATTTAAATTTGATTAGTTTGCTAAACAAATAAAATTAGAATTCAGCTTTAACTGTATGATTTGATGTTTATTTCCGTGAAGTCCAATTAAAATGCAAATCACAGTTTATACTGAACAAAGCCAGGTCGCGTTCAAACATAATTTGATCCCAATTACTGCGGCAGGACTGATGCCAATTAATTTTCCAATCCTAGGAATGTACGTGTGTTATTTTAACAAGGGAGTTTTCATATCGTATTACTTACAGCAACTGAGCTGCACTTGCATTGCTAAGGAGGTAAATTTCTTTATGTGTTTTTCAGGACTTTAATAGGGAGAAACAAAACGCAAACTGTTGACACGTGAAATGGAAGAATAAAGTTCCCGGTACTACATACAGGTAGAACATTTACATAACAAGTACTTAGTAGACAATTGGGCGTATCATACCTATGGATGTTGCAGGGCTGTTCATTGACCGATATTTAAATTGTTATGTTTTGTACAGTGGCGGTCTAGTAGGCCGTAACAGATTTGTCTATAATTTCGTCAGCCCTAGACTGTATTGCAAAAGAACAAGAGCTATTTTGCAATACAGAAAAACCGGAAGTGTTACGCCGACCGTGTCCGCCACTGTACACATTTTACGAATACAAAACAACAACAACGACACAAAGTTAATTCATAACATAAGTAGGTATACTTAACTCAAATAGGTAGGTATTCGAAAAAAGAAACATTGGATTGCATTTATAGCCTTATAACCTAGGTTTCCTGAAGCTGATCCAAATCATAGATAACCATTTAAAATACAGATGAAATAAGAATGAATTTAAACGTTATTCGCTCCTTTTTAAACTTTTCTAAAATATAAAACCACGAATTTTTTGGTGCTCTGACGTAAATTTAAATCCTACTCATATTATATTATTAGGATCGTTGTGACGGGTTGAAGGGCTTATACGTACGTTTAATGTTGACATGTTTTTTGTCTGAAATTTAAGGAATATTTAAATAAATATTTAATTTGTCAATATCTCCAAGCAATATGACTTATGTCGCAGGCAATAGGGAATGTTGGAGTTAATTCAAAAACGTATATTTTTAACCTATACTAGGTATGTATCTCCTTTTAAATAAATTATATTGTTTTCATGGTGACAAACTAAACTTCTGCCACATAGTTTTCAAGTATTCAAGCCTAGCAGTAAAACAGCCAGTAAGTTTACTAAAACAAAATGCAAATTGAGCAAGCCCGGTGTGGATTTCCACCGGAAGCAGCTTGTGCGAACTAAATCTATTGGTTTTTCCCTTTATTTCCGAGTAGACGATAGCGGAGACTGTAGATGATGTCAGATCTTCGTCATTTTATATGCTAACCCAGTCAAGCCATACAACTGGGAGTTTCCCGAAGGGTAAAGGGGTACTTATCTAGTTCTAGTTGATATTATAAGTCTCCATATGGGGGTGGAGTCTTCATCGCAGTTGGCAGTGATGTGGACTGAGTAAGCGTGTGCGCCTGGGTTCGATTCCCGGGCGGGGCGAATATTGATATGATTAACATCGATGTTTTTTTCCGGTCTGGGTGTAATTTTTGTCTAGTTAAGGGCTCCCAGTGTGATGTTATGTCTCTTTCTCTATATGCATCTTAGTCGGGCGTCATGCTTGGTCTATGGTTAACTTACCATAGGATAGCACTAAATACGCTCCCTGATAATATGCTGAAAAGTACCTAAATAAACTTATAATATTACTTTTAAAAACTCTACCGTCAGCATCTACTCCTACAAATCGCTAAGTGAGATCCGATAGTACATTTTGCCCGGGCATGACCTTCAAAGCATGTGGGATCGCCCACATTTTTTCTATTATTTCTTTCGATTTAGGAATGTAAGCCGACTATATTTGGATAGGTTTATGAATGTTAGGGTGCGTTTTGTTCGATTCTTAAAGGAAGATCCGCTCATCCCAGCAGATAATCGTATAAGGGCGAGACCCTGAGCCACCTCGTTTCATAAAAAAGGTTACTACGTTTTTAAATGTTTTATGGTTTTGTAGTTTACAAGACTTAAATATGTGAAAGTACCTTGTGTTCTTATTTTTTTTCCCGTTTAGTATATTATCAAATAAAATGTAATTTATTTGTAAAATGCAGGTAAATCTAATTATTTACATAAAGCGGTTTAGGTGGTCAATTGGTTGTTTCAGATAAGATACACTACATTTCGCCATCTGAGCATAGATTTTTTTAATGTTCACTTATTAGGTCCTAATCTGAAAGAAAACCAGTACTAAACAAACCAGTTATAAAATTATAAAATGGGTTATGAAAGTGGACAGTTACCCAAAACGGTTGCCACAAAAAGGTAATAAATAAAAACATTACGGGACCACTCTCGCCTATAAACTTTTCATCGCCACACCAGCGGTCGCCGCCCGAATTATATGATTTTATTATTTTCAGTTCACCATTATTATTATTATTTTATCGTCTCTTAAATTTAAATTATATTAGTCTTTATATGAATGGGTCCGACTTTTAATTGAATTGAATTATATTAACGGCGTAGGCCCTACGCCGTAGGGAGTAAGTTTTTCGACCACAGCGTATAGAGATGTGGTTTGAAATAACTATTAAGTAATATATTCAACCTAATTATATATTCGTGGCCTGGTAATCAAAGGATTTTGCTTGATTGTTCTCATTATAATTTCTAGTGAAAACTTACCCTTATACTGGACGCGTTGTCAGGAAAATCAGTTTTAACAATAGGAAAATAAAAAACAAAAAAATGTAACTTTTAATAAACTGTACATACATATTTTAAGATTCAAGAAAATAATAGAAAAAAAAAATCTTCTAAACCATAGCCGAAGCATGATTCTCTAGTGCCAACATCATTGACGCATATTTTTTATTTCACCCTTAGAAATAGTACTCCAAATTTTGATCAATTTATATTATTGAGGCTTCGAAGCCCTAATCGGATCACAAAAAAAAAGTTCTAAAGTACTTCGAGTACAACGTAAAACTGCAGCAATATCAGGAAAAATAAAGTTCTATATTCATACGATTCAAGAGACTGGCTCCGAGCTCAGACAATGGCATCGATGAATTCGAGCCTTAACGATCCACTTGTCCCTGAATTGCATTGTCTTTTAATATTGGAATAGTATTGATAGGACTGTAACAAGCTATTCTAAATTCCAATTGTTTAAACAAGTGGAATATGGAAAACAATTTGGCTCTTCAAACGTAAATTCAAGTTGTTCTCAAAAAACATACCAACACACCGGGACCAGAAAACAAGCATATATTATACAACGTACGGCACAGCTGGGAATCGTACCTAGACCCCAGAGGGTCCGAGACTCTCAAGTCATGGTCGACACCTCTGTCCACTGAACATCGGATTTAGTACAGTAGGATTTATACTATGGTAGTAGTTATTGCTCACCCTGATCCAATAACATAAACAAAATGGCTGCTTCCGAAGAGGATATTACCCATATTAATATCAACGCCTAGAAGCCTAGTGCCTATCCATTCTGGCTGAATAAAATCGCTCGATCGCGCGCCGTGTTAAAATGAATAACAAATGCAGTCAGTTGGAGACAGACTTGGTCCTGCCACTAATGACTATCCATATTTTTACATTTGTGGTGGTGTGGTGAACCTTTCTTTTTTTAAATTTGAATTTACATTTCTTTTTTACAATCTATATTTATTGAATACGTAGTAAATGTAATTATGTAAAGTTAGTATTCATTCGAAAAGTTTAAAAAATATATATTTTATTATATTAAAAAAACTAAAACTTTAATTCGTGTTTTCGTGAGAATTTTCGAAATTTGTATATTAGATCTGTAAGTCGGTCAGTAATTAAACGCTTATAATATTATCGATTGGTCTTAAATCCATTTACGGAAATAAAAAAACTGCAGATTTCTATAGTATATACCTGTAGCGAACCCCCATTTTGTTGCCAATCAAATGGTATCTAATTACTTTTAAACGTACGGGAAATTAATATTAAAAGTGTACGTGTTCTAATTCTCTCTAAGATGATAAATTAGCAAAACAGAACCGTTAAAATAACCTCTAAAATAAAACTGCAGCACCGCTATATCCCGCTCAATTACACTTGTTATTTATGCATTCGGAAAATTAAGCTTTGAACGTTAAAACTTAAGACGACCATGGATACTCCTCTAATGTTTCTGTATCATAAACGGCGGCGAACAGAAGTGGCTGGGTCTGAAAGACATCATTCTGTGATTGGGCATGATAGGGTGTCTCCGTACTTACAGTAATCTTTTGTTCGGACTGTGCTGGTTGTGCTTTTTTTCGGTCTGTTTTAGGTTTGCCTTGCGTGTTACCACACCTCGTGTTTTCTACATGTACCATATTTTTAAATACTTTTGAAATAAACTTTCAACGCCATTGTTTACTTGAAGTATTATTTTGAGCTCTCTCCGTAAATGAAGCCTCTAAAGATAGAAAAACGAAGAATTTGGCAGACACGCTCTGCGGCGGTGACGTTAAAAACCGAATGGTTTCCGAAACGACTCTCTTATGTCCGGGTCTGAAAGTTTTGTTATTTGTAGAGAGTGACCTAAGTTATTTCCAGATTAAAACATATTACTGGATACGCTATTTAGCCTAGCGCACTTCCTGACGTGGCGTGGCGTGGCGAAGAAACCGATAGGGTAACAATTTAAATTATTCTTTATATTATTAATTACATGGGTTTTTACAACTGTTTTCAATCGAAAAGTATACGAGGCTATCGTAGAAAACGGCACGCCATTGCTACTCAACCCTTGTTAAATAAACTTTATTGACACTGTTTTAGTAAGTTTAAGTACCTAATAATCGCTATTCTTATTTATCTCCAATTGTCTTGACACATTGACAAAGAGCGTTGAGGGCAAATCACACAGCATGTGCTTAGTATCAATACCCAATTGCCATTGCCAATAAATGTGAAGCTTCTAGCCTGCTGTCTGACTTTTCCTCAACAAGCTAAAACAGTTTTTGTACTCAAGTAATTCCTGCACACATCGTGAGAGTTGAAATTGAAGCGTGGCACTGGATGGCGCAGATGCGGAGAACGGTCGCAGGGACAAATTGTTTTATCGAAAATTACTCGGGAGCGAGACGTGGATAAATTTCCATTTTTCTAATGGAACGGGCGAATCGAGGTGCGCTAGGGGCACTCGCGACACGGCTGAGTGATTCAATTAGTTTTTTTTTTTTGTATTTTATTGGTATTGTAACGAACGTACCTAACGTTCTTTCTGATTATTAAGTTAATTGTGATTTTGAGTATTTTAGCTGTTTACTGTTTTTGAACATTTGGGTGTGATAGATATTAAATTAAAATAATATTTCGATTAATATAGGTAATACTCTGCAGTGAAATGTATAAAATAAAAATAACTTTAAAAAATGTAGGTCGTGAAGTAGTCCTTATTTTATAAAAAAATAAACTGTCATCGTCGTTACTCAGAGTGACCCCTTATGTAAGCAAAGGAAACCAAATGTCTTTTTAATTTTCTCTACTAAGTTATAGGGGTCGATTTCTTCGCTAATTACATTTAAAGGAATCCATTATTTTTGTTCACAAATTGGTTCTATTCGAACTCTTAGGCTACGTCCCCTCTTGGCAAATTGTTAGAAGCTGAATGTTTGCTGCGTTGCTCGCCCTGAATATTTCATTCAGTAGCTGATTGAGTGAAAAAAGGGCTTTATTTGACGGCAAAATAGTTTAGTCTATAAGTTTGTCTAGTGAGGACGCAGCCATAGTCACTAACTTCCACTAAAACATACAGAATATCTAACTCAGATTGATAAGAAGGACACCGTTTGTCTTTCATCGATGATTACCGTGGTATTTTCCAAAAACCAATAGGCAGCCACTGGGGCTTAAACGCTTGTTCCAGCGCGAATGTCAGCGTAGGTAATTTCTATATATTTTTCGAACCAGAGCGCAAACAAGCGCTTATTACCATAGCTTTGTACCTGAATACGCCCACGCTCCGTTACAAAAAATGTGCGTAAGTTACAGTGGCGGTCTAGGACGGCGTAGCGTAACACTTCCGGTTTTTCCGTATTGTAAAATATGTCTTGTTCCTTGGTATTACAATCTAGGGCGCACGCGACCGTAGAAAAAAGTGTTACGCCGTACTAGACCGCCACTGTACCACCAACACTTAATGATTTTTTGACTCTACTAAGTATCAGTGGTAAAGTACCTACTTTATCACTGATACTTACAACCTACCTAGGTTGGGAACAAGGGATCACTTGATACACTACCTACCATTTTTGAAATTTCGCATCTTTAACTCAATGCTCATAATAATAAAGTAAGATAGTCAGTAAACAAATAAGACAAACTCGAAGAAATGAATTCTCAAACAAGCGCGTTATTGGGAAACTTTCTTTCATATCGACGGAGGAATCGTTTGGCCCCAGCCCAGAAGGGTTTGATACTACCACAGATTAGAGAATAGTCTACTTCACATCTTTATTAGGTACCTACCGTAAAGATACAAATAATTTACTTATTATAGGTATGAGGACAGCCATAAGGTGTGTGCCAGATAAGACTGGGGGCCATCAAAATATGAACCAATTATCAATCAGCCATTTGTTTTGAACGACGGGTGAAATACGCAAACAGTGGCACCTAATTTGGCGCGGACTCTACATACAATGACGCCTTTTATTGCCCCACAACAAAAATATAAAAAGTTGTCCATAAGTTAATTGATCTACGGTGTCGATGATCTCGAGTCAACTTCCAAACTGCAATAATAAAATAAATTTTCATATTGACCCCGCGGCGAGCTCCGTGGCTAAATTGAATCCTAAGTATTGTTTTGAAGCTGTATTTTTGTTATTTTATTCCTGTTTTGAATACTTTTTGCCGTTTTATCTGCCAGTGGCATTGAATTTAATAACAGGTAGTTCTTATAACTCAATAACCTTTTGTCTCTGAAATATCTCCTATACTAGGTTCCTTGGTCACGGTTCGACGCACAAAGACATGTTAAACATCTCTTTGAATTTCTAACTCGAGTTCGGTTTTCAGATTTCATTCCTTGAAGAATGGCCAGAGAGAGCTTCGATTACTTTTCGATCAAAGAGTTTACTATCATATTTTATATCAGGTCAAAGGAATTTGAAGTTTGCGACTGGAGAAAAATTGCATAAAAGTGACCAAGGAATTGGAGTCAGGAAAGTGTGGTCGATCTCTGTGAAAGAGAAAATAATCTTGTATAAATTTGTGAAAGTGACATGATGTTAACATAAAAGGTGCTGAAAATAAGGAAATCATAACTGTACCTATTGTGGTTTTTAATGGGATTAGTCATAATAATTAATTATTCTAGGATTTTTCAGTCGATCGAATGGTATTGCGTGTTAAAATAACAATAAATTAAATTATGCCGTCAAAATTCGAAAGATTCGTTATTGGCATTTATTCTTAAAAAAAAAAAACGTTTTTACGGCCACTAAGAACGTCAAATAGGCTCAATAATCCAGGAAACTAATAACTTATGATGTGGACAATGGTTTATGAAACATGCAGCTAATTGAAACTACGAGCTGCTCAACACAATTATAGTTACAGCAACTTCGATCTCAACAGAGAATCAAAAGAAGGATAAAAGACATATTTTCCTTGCAACTGCTCTACTCACACTCTTAGCTTTAATATAATAATATTCCCAGACAACCCACAAAACTTTGTTCGAGTAACAAATTTCTCCTGAGAGAACTTGTAACACCCCTGAGGAATATTGAACGAAATCGGTGGATTTTCACACACATACCCCTTCTATACTTTATGATGAAATTTGCCAAAAAGTTACAGAAGCGAATGTTCAATCAGACTTCATTGAGAAACTTGTATATTCCGCAAGGGACATGCCAAAGTCTGCCCGTGACGAAGGAAGGAGATTCGGGTCTAGTCAGCTTTAGGTTTGATATTAAAACTTGCTAAACTGATCCAGCTGACACATGGAGAAATTGAATAGCGTGCTAAATTTCATAAGAATGTTATTCTCTTTTTTCGTAGGTTCAGTTTTCAGCTAGATAGGACTGGATGTTATGGTTTTTTTATCAAAATTATTTTGTATTACCTGTGTCAAAAGTCATAATTGCACTGTTTGAATTTCGGAGCATTTTTTGGTACTAGGTGCGGTCACTTTCAAACTTCCTGCTAAATTGTGTCGCGTTCCAAAATAAAATAAATAAATATTAAGTATGCCTTTGTTTACATAATTACATAGCTTGATCGCTATATTTTGAAAAGTTTTATCATTAGCAGATTTATATAATTTTTTAGACATAGACATAGACATATATTTATTGATAATAGTTCACATTACAAGTCAATATTAAAAATTTACATTAATTACATTTAGATTATAATAATCAAATTAATAATAATGTCAATTTAATATAGTTCACACTGCACAGTTTATTTCAATTGAAAATCATAAATGTAGGTACTCAAAATAATTTTTTTAATAAAAATTAAAATACCTTAATGATGTATTTTAGTTCTTATGGTAGTGGATTTGTAAAATTGTTAAAATTATATGGTTTGTATTTATATTGTATTAAGGAAACCAAAATATTTAAAATAAGATAAATCTGCACTGTTGCATTGGTGTTTACTGTAATAATAGTGTAGCATTGATAAATAAATAAATAATATTTAAAAGAATAAAATAAATAATCCACAGAAGGTTTAAAGGCTTTTTGGCAAAACTTCCTCTCCTTTCAAGAAGGACCGTATGCCTCCAATGTCCTCATTGAGGACAAATTTATCGGATCTTCTTAAATGCTACTTACCTATTTTCACAGTGCAACTGCCGGTCGGCAAGTCGCCAAAACTCTTCGAGACACGTTTACTGTTAAACTTGTCTACGCTGTCCTTGTAAATTGGGTAAAAATAAGGTTTTCAGAATTTCCTGTGTGAAGAGCAGATTTTTATTTTAGTTTTATGTTGCAGGAAACCGAGAACAACCCAGCATTCTAACTTATCTATGTAACCCCATTTGTTTTGAGTCCTATTTTAAAAAAAGAAGATAAATTTGAAAATATTATTTATACTTTATGTTTATTAGTGTGAAGGATATATTATGTGACATGTATGTGTTACAAGATCATGTTAAAAAATAAAAATAATATCATCATTAGCAATGCACTGCAATTCACTATATTTGAAAAGACTCAGTGCTAATAGTGGCCACTTTAGGCAACAATCAGTATATTATTTACGTCGTTTAACTATAAAGACTACATAAAAGTTCTTTTAAAATACATACAAGATTATTTAGTGTCATACCAGTAAGTATCACTTTTTCTACGGAACCCTACATTGAATTTGTCCCCTACGCGCTTCTGGCTTATTACTATGCTTAGTATGTATTATACTAACACGAAATAAATGACAAAGTCTTTTGTTATATAAAATAACAACATTCAAATGCTATGAAGAGGTCTGTCTCAAATCAAGACTAAGTTATTTCTACTCATAACTTCTAAACTTTCCAAGAACATATTCCAAACTTAAAATGGCATTCCCGAACAATTCCGACACGTCACAAGTCGTGTTCCGTCAGTAATGGTTGCTTTCATCCTCTGTGGAAATGTGCTCAATCAAACAGCATTCACAAGTTTTACACGAGTCTTTGACACCCTTCAGAGATTCTGAATTTGCTGAAAAATTTATGGTCACGTAATCGTCTTGATTTCAAACTTCATTCTAGCATGAATCTTCAATCAGAGTAGCAAAGATTGCGTTCAGACAGACAGCCATATAATATGTGTTGATAATATCACAGTTTAAAGGTTTATATACAAAACGGTAGTAAAATCGGAGCAGCCTCACAACCAAGGATCACCTGACAGCGTGCCCTATTTGTCTAAAGTGATGTTAGCCCAGGGGCACTACGCGTCCGGTGGACCAAGGTTCTAACGATCCCTAGGCACATAGATAAAGCGGAACTCATTTTGTTCATCTAGCGTTTTTGTTTTCATCTTATTGATAAACTTAAGGTGTTCTGCTTTTGTCTGCCTTATTATTGCTCCAGATCATTTCTGATAACAATGATCATATAGCAGCAGGTGACGAACAATGGCGCTACTATGTGCCTATTGTTACACATAACTCAAGTCTTTCTTTTTTCAATAACCTTTTCTTATAAGCGGGCTGAACTCAGAGCACTGATTCATTTCAGAAGCGATCAAAGAAGAATGGGTTTTGCTAGGTTCAGTTTATTTTGTGTGGCTAGTGGTATGGTTTTGGTATTCTCGTCTGGTTCAACGGACATGTCTCAAGGTAAGAAAATCGAATATTTATGAATGTTATGATTTCCAATATAGGGTCAGTCACATAAATAATAGTATTATAATAAGTTTCAAAAAGCATAATGTATAAAATTTGTTGTTCAATGTATAAAATTATGACACTCAATAGAATAGAATACACTATATTGCATACAAGTAAGATACAAATTACATTATAACAATTTATTGTGTACAATTTAAGGTACAAATAATATAATTTAAATAGATATTAGACCGACAAAATACTTTTTACCAACTTTTTTTTTTAGAAATCAAACCTTTTCCCAAGATTTTTATGCAGAGAACCCAAATACCCAAACTAGTAAAAATACCAAAACATTTTGAAGTAAGAAAAAATGCGAGAGCCACTTTCGGCAGATATATTGAAGACATAGAAAGCATGGCTAAAGCAAATAACTATACTATAAGATACAAAGTAAAAGTCAACGTTATCAAAAAGGATGATGATAAAAAGATAAGCAAACTACACAAGAACATTAAGAAGTACGTCGTACCGTTGAAGAAGCAAGGAACGAGGTAAGGGATTTCTTGCTGATTAATCAAATAAATTACAATAATGAAACCATTGAAACAAAAAAAAATTGGAAAATAAAGAAGGATTTATTCAATATAGGATACAAGGTATCTTTTATTGACAGTCTAGTATCCTATATTGCAAGAGGCGAGGTGGTTCAGGATCATCTTCCGTGCGGCTCCAGGCCCCAGGGAAGCGAATAAGAAACCAACTACCAATCGTGCTCTATACCAGGACTGAGGAGTGCCCGCAGTCGACCATAGCTTTACCAAAAACTATAATGATGGGGCTTCTTAAAACTTCATGGCATAGTTCCATTAGTATGGCGACCATTGTCGTAAGACAAGGTCAACATTTGTTTGCCTGTGCTGCTTGGTGGGCCCACTGAACTACCTCGCCTCTCGCAGTATAGGATACTTTAGCAAATAAGGTATTTATACCAATTAGATTACATAGTATAATTGACTTTCAATAATTGATATCTTGTATCCTATATTGAATAAATAATTTTTGACTTTAGACTTAATGATGATGAAAGTCATAGCAATAACTATAATATGATTTCTTTTCCAACTCTAGAATAACAGCCTTCGAGAAAATTTTAAGAAGAATTGCGGAAGAAAAGAACACAAATAAGAAAGAAGATGAGCCATATTCACCAGTTACTTTCAACAGCAACCTTATACAAACTACTAAACAACCGTTTTCTGGCAAATACAAGCCCTTACCTAGTAAGTTAAGAGCTAACTTTACTAAGCATGTAAAACCTATCAGGAACAAGGTTATCACTTTGTTAAGTTAATTTTGTATTCGATATGTCGGCATTTATCTTTTTTTATTTTTTATAAATATTTTTTTATAAAAAAAAATGTGTTTAATTTCTAGAATGATGAAATAATTCTAAAGTCCTTTTTTTTCGGATAACATTAACCATCACGACTTACTCCGTTCGAAAAATTGTTATTCTCTAGGTATGTTTTACCCGCCTTGACAGATGTGTGCTGGGCCTAAGTGTATTTTTAAGAAGATCCCATTCTTAAAAAAACCTACTGCTACGTAGAGCTTTATTATCTCTGCATAGAGATAGATTTTTTATAAAAAAATAAGTTAAGTAAGGGTAACAAACAAGCCGTCATTTCTACCATAGATTTTACCCAGATAATTTAAACCAGTTTAAACTATTCTAATAAACATAGCAATCGTATATTTACTGATAAAAAAATTATAACGTGCAACGAAAAATAATTTAAACAACCCTTAGGTAGCATCGAGCGATTATATTTTTTTTTGTAAAAGTTTCATAGGGTGAATCAAATATGCAGTGTGGTAGCGAGTGTCGTAAAAGGAACAGGGACTCTATAGTCTCTTAAACTTACGATTAAACTTCTATTCTATTATTATTTTACTATTACTCTACTACGATGGGGTCAAAAATTGCGAGTCTGGTAACTTTTTTTTAATTATAGTATAGCAATAGAATATGAATAGCAAGCTATACAATAATCTGGGTTTTTTTACCTAAATAGTGAATCCTGTTTTATTAGACGAAATTGGAACGGGCGTAGTGCAACTGTCACTTAATATCAATCATTATTGACATATATAATGTCAGTCGAACGTAATCATAACATTATCAGTGTCATATTATGGGGTAATTCGACAGACTCAAATCGTGCATTTATAATGCAAAAACGCGCCATTAGAACTTTAGAGGGTATACCTAGTCGCGAATCATGTAGATCGCTTTTTAAAAAGTATCGAGTAATGACCCTTTACTCAGTATATCTTTACGAGATCATTACTTATGTCAGAAAAAATATAGGTACATTCCGACGACGTGAGTGCGGCGGGCGGGCGCTGCGGGGAGCGGGGAGCCTGGCTGCAGTACCTCGTCGCACGGTGTTTGCTACACACAACCCGCGCGTCATCGGGCCACACTATTATGAGCATCTGCCTACTGAGCTGAAGGAGGAAATCAATGACGAAGCGTTTTGTCGCCGACTGAAAAAACTTTTGTTGGAACATGAATATTATTGTATAGATGACTTTTTAAACTATAAATTTGTTTGACATTGGATATTATTTGTGTAATTTGAGTATTCGACAGTTACAATATGTAATTCAAGTAAATTGAAATTATTATTTAGTATTTGACATTTTATATACAATTATACATTTAAAAATTTGACATTGTTTACATAGTACTTAAATAATTAAGTAACTACTTATTATTTTTTATATAATTTTTGTACAATATTTTGACGATCACATTATACTTTGACATTTTATTATACAACTTTGTATGTAATATGAATATGATAGTGTGAAATAAATGAATCTAATCTAATCTAATCTATCTTATTATGGAGCAGACTACCCTTTTTGGTCAATTCCAATCTGTTGCGATACTACTGCTATAGTTATAGCAAAATTGATTACGAGACTACCAAATGTGTATTTTCTTGCGATTAACGTACTGTTTCTACTGTACTTTTATTCGATAGTTACGTTTTGCGCGATGAGACTAAGGGCCCAGGAAGGGCAGTAAAAACGTTGAAATACTTGAAAAAACATTCCGGGATTGCCAAGAGTGGTGATTAGGGCACTCTACAAGATGTTTGTATTTATGGCGGCAAAAACATGTCTTTGACTATTCAAATCACATTTCTATTTGAAAATTAAACCATATCCATACGTGTTAAAAGCCTTGCCTCAAAGCTTCTTTTTATTCCAAGTATGATCCGTCCCGCGGGTAAAAAGAAATGGCGCGTAAGCCCCGGGCGCTGCACAAAATTAAATGTTTTAGGCGACTAAATGAAAGAGATTTCATCCTTTCATGAGTCACGTGTTTTATTGTGGCTGTTTCGTTCTGTAGATTACTAATAAGTTATCGTTGGAATGTTGCACTCTAGATCTAAGCTTTCTTTATACCTGAGGAATAATTTTATTTTTTATTAAAGCATTAATTTTATTATATTTTAACTAGAGGCTGCCCCGCGGTTTTTCCCGAGTAAATTTCTCATAAACACAAAAATCCCGTTTATTCCCGTTCCCGTGGGAATTTCGGGAAATCCCTTCTTAGTGCTCACCTATACTCCCCAAGGAACCCACGTGCCAATTTTCAGCTTTCTACGCCCAGTAGTTTCGGCTCTGCGCTGTCTGTCAGTCAGTCAGTCAGTCAGTCAGTCAGTAACGCAAGAGTTTTATATATATTGATGTAGCTCTGCATATTATTATTCTTTTTAGAATGTGACATAATTGAAACCTTTGTGAATTTATCTCAGGGTTCGCTCAGCGAGCATCAAAGAAAGTTAATGTGTACACTAGGTAACATAATAAAGCAACGATTCAAGAAGTAGGAATTCACATCTTACGATGCGTAGAGAAGAACAAACAATAAATTCACCGAGTTTATATAATATTTATTTATTGTTATTTTTTCGGTATCGCGCCTCGACAGATCTGCGTTGCAGGTCTCTCCCACAGATTGTCACATAGACTAATACTGTGGAGGGAATTTGCCGCAATCGCCAATGCGGTTTGGTGATCAGAGTATGGCTTGAAAAAGTAACATTCGCATATTCCAACATGAAGTGTGAACGGACTTTCAATTACATAATGATGTAAAAAAAACCTGCGAATTTGCGAATATAGGCATACTAGAAGACTAAGAAAACAAACCAAAATG
This sequence comes from Euspilapteryx auroguttella, assembly GCA_951802225.1. Lineage (NCBI taxonomy): Eukaryota > Metazoa > Arthropoda > Insecta > Lepidoptera > Gracillariidae > Euspilapteryx > Euspilapteryx auroguttella. Next base: position 6,451,434 of record OX637649.1, on the reverse strand, counting down.
GAAATAAATATTTGAAACAGTTTATTTCAAGTTTCAAGTCCCAACAGTAAACCACATAAACAAAACATAAACGCAAAAGTACAACTCCATTCACACCCCGCAAAGGATCACGTAGACGCAACACACACCACGTGACCTAGGGGGGTATTTTTAAATTGTGTTATCTGAACCGGGTCACAAGTCCTCCGAGGTTCAGTGCAGAGCCAGATCAGAGATGTAGAGGAATAAACTAATGGATAAGTTTTTAATTGCAAATGATTACGATATGGCAACACAAGCCTGTCAACAACACAAGTTTTTTGTGCGGATTATTTTTACTCTTGCAAGGATACGTCCACATTTGCTAGATTACTTATACAGAGCCAAAAGTCGGTAAATAAGAAAAATAAAACGCTAGATAATACAAAGGAGTACTTTTTTATGCGTACTTTTTTTTACGGGGGCTAGGCTCTATGTAGTCAGCAATCTTAAATAATACCTACATCAGCAAACGATAAAGCGATCTCTTCACTATTTAACCACAATCATAAGCAAGCTGTCTAGGAGCAAAATGGCGATACATCGAAAGTTTACACCGCAACGTTTTACCTGAAGATCTCCTCATAACTGTCTTTGGCAATCTCTTCCATACAGCCCCTCCGGCGTTTCGAGTATGGGAACCAAAGTTTTACTTACCTACGTAAAATAATAACTAAAAGTTAAAAGCATTAAGAGTAAATCTAAATCTTTCACTTTTAATATTAATGCTGAAAAGTTGTTAAGAGATGAGAGATGGTGCACTTTTGTGTCACTACCAACACGCAAAAAGATGGCAGTGAGTGAAAGCTTTAAATAAACCTGTAAGTATGAAATCTAATTTAATTTTTCAAGTGCAACTTAGTTATTGGTCGTTAAGTTTTATCGGCAATGCTGTGTGTATAGTATCGACACTTTTACAGGACGTGCACTTCTTCTATTCTGGAGTATCGAACTAGGGATAAGGTCTATTTTGTTTTGTGTATCGATAAGTAGGTGTATGTTAATTTAAAATACGTATCAACCTTATTGAGGAAAATATTTATTTTCAAAGTAGCTTCCATTTATTTATAATATGTGTATTTCAAACGCCTTTGTTTTTGGCTAACGACACTTCATTCAGTACAATGAACGGAAAACAAATTCAGTAACGTTAAAAATTAAGTATGAGCGTATAAAACTAGAATTTTTCGTGTTAAGTTCTTCGCAAACCAGTCTAAAATATTATATAGGTAGCAATTACAGCATATTATCGACATCAAATTAGAAAATCCCAACACTATATCAAACATGGTATACCAAGCTATCGCCGATGCATCAGTACTGAGCTGTGAGTCGAGCACAACATTTAACTCTGCGATAAACGGCCCGGGAAGAGGTTACGTGATCTGCTCTAACTCCGTGTTAATCTGATTTAAATTAAATTTCAGCATGATTTAATATACAACACGTATTTTATTAAGTAAATGCATGTAAATGTTTATCTTAACAAACGTTAAACAAATATTGAAGATATTTTGTTATTGGATCCGTACCTCGTGATAATATCTCTAATTAGAGGTATGATAGAAAGTTATAATGGCCAAAAAAGGAATTTAATAAACTAATACCAAACCTTATTATTAATGAAGATCCTTTTTCATTGATAGCGATCATGGACGTCTTAAAGACAAAGTGTACAATTGAAATTTAAACAAAAATATTAAATTGGGACAGAACCTGTCCTGTAATTATAGTGTAAGTTATTGATAAATATTTTATTAACCTTGCTTTTAATATAATTCTACCGAAAATTCACAACATTCAAAAAGACCATGGCATTTCCATTTAATTCAAATATAAACTTATTGAATAAGTTTCCATTGACAAACACGAGACTGTGCTAAGTAGTTTTGTTGCTGCACTGAAGTACGATCGGCTCGGATGTTATCGCAGCGTTTGATACAGGTGAATCGTATCGACGAGTGAAATAACAATGCATTGCCCCGGCGGCGGCACCGTTTGCTGTTTACAATGAAGTGTACTAGTTTTTGTTTATGTTTGAGTTTGACCTAGTTCCTTTGTTTTATTATTGACCTTGCTCTTTGTTCGGTTATGGGTTCTGATTTTGAATGTTTTGCATCAATTAGGGTTTTATTTTTGCTCCTGCATCAGAGGATAGTGCTATGTGGTGACGGCAACAATACTACCACCCTTCTCTTACCGTGGGTGTCGTAAAAGGCGACTAAGGGAATTCCCAAAGGCCAGGCAGTCACTATGTTTGTTCTTGTAGCAATGTGGTCTCCAACAGATGTGGGGAGACCTATGTCTAGGTGGTACTTCTATGGGTTTTAATGATGATGTTGATCCGCGGATAGACAACTACCCGTACTGCCTACTTTTTTTTATTCGAAGATATTGTACGATGTTTAATAGGCGAATTAGGGTTGTTTTATTTTTATTTTATATCTGACTTATAAATTGCTTGCAGCTCGCCTGGAAGTGCATGTGGGACTACCCTGTAACACCTCGCCTAAGGCACTATAGATTACTAGTATTTTATTAATTTTACTAGACTTTTAAAAGTTATATTCCTACATTGTGTTCTCTAATTATTAAAATGCGGTTTTCAAAATACAAATTATCAAATGAAGCCCTAGCAACCTAATAGACCTTTATGATGTTCTTAAAACGTGGAACTTTTACTATAAATATTTCCGTAAAAATTTTGGCGTAGCGCCGCAAACTTATCATTTGAATGGCCGATCAGTTCACAGTCAATTTGGCTTTATTTATAGTGAGAGAGCATTTTAATTCCGCAGCTGAATATAAATTAGCTGTTTTAAACTGTTACATATTTATTACTGTTATCTGCAGTGATGTTACATTAAATATAGGTACCTAAAATGTTTTATTCTTTATTAGCTTTTTGCCATATTTCGTGACGGCCTAGGCCCAGCGCACATCTGAAAGGGCCCTTCAAAGATATCGAGAGGATCCCAATTTAAACTGGTCGGACGACGATTTTCTAATGGAACAAATAAAAAAAAACATCAAATGCGTTAGATTTATATGTGCCTTCACCATAAAATAAACGGTCTGTATACCAAACGAATACAAACAACTTTATCTAACGAGCGGTGTTCAATAATTGTATTAACACAAAGCAAACATATAAAAGTACGTGCCATCCCTACGAAAATGTGTAACTTAATAACTTGATATCAACCATGTTACATTAAGTATTCCACGGTAGGAGTTAGCATTTAATATGACTTATTATATAGCACTATTAGGGTATTTCTAAAATAACAGTAATACAAGATTGTAGGAGTAATAAAACTCACCATATCGGATAACTTTCTTAAAGCGAGATATCTAAAAAATAGTAAAAACTATCCAAACGACGACGGTTTCATAAACTGTAAAAACGTTTGTTTTTAGAGATTTCGACCTTTTTATTTGCAGTTTTAATGATAATAAGTGAATTATATAATATTTTCTTTTATATATCTACAGCTAGTAGTTCTCTATCTACAGCGTTTTAGTTTGTCTGATGAAATGACAGAGTTTTATTGTTAGTTTTCGTATAAACATTAATGTCCTGCAAAAAAAAAACTAAATAGAGTACACAATTTAAAAATAAAACTGGACGAATAAACGTTCAGAAAGCAGCATAGTTTAAAATAAATTAAAATGCATTCTTGCGGCGGTGATAAATAATCCGGCACCCAGAGGTGTCCCCTGCAAAATATCACTTTGCGTCGCTCTCGCCGTAAATAAAATGCTCATTGTTGACTCTTTTATGTGGAAAATTACAGATGTTATATTATTTTTTTAAATGAATTCATAAAGGTAGCTTTAGTTGCCTGACGCTTTACATTTGTGAATTTAAATATTTAATTCGATAGCCTTTATGCTAATTCGATGTCTAGTAAATAATTAGGTGTCTAGTGAAGTTTTTCTGGAAAAGTGGAACGACCCCCTAAAAGGCGTAAACACAACTCGTACCTCATACTCATACCTCGGTCCTTTCGAGTGTTTTGCTATATTTTTAATAGATGTAAAAAAAAACTATATTTAAACCCTGATGAGTTGAACTTAAATACCTTTTTATATCGCACATTTAGTATGTAAAAAGTCCATTAGCGGCTTAGCATTTACCTCAACACACACCGAGAAAAACAAACGAACGCTTCTCTCTTTATTCAAATTCTAAATTGTAACTGCTCTGTCCACGTAATGAGGCCGCAAAAAAAAGATATTTTTTCTTTCATCTAGCCTTTTTTGTATTGATTTTTGGTCTATCTAGATAAACACAAAGGATTCTTTCAAGTTATCTTACTTCTAGAGCGCCGTTTTTATTATTATGTTGGGTTTGCACCTTTTAAAACTACCCGGTGGCTGCCTTAGCGATTTTTTGTAAGAGCCCAAAGAATCTACTACAACTAGCTGTGTACCGGACGGTCTTATTGTGCGTAACACTTTTGTCGAATAGTTTTCTCGATTTTCATATTTAGTTCAGTAAGTCAAATATAAATTATATGCATAAATAAAGCTTTATGTTGCTTTAATCCAGATTTAACATGCATCAAGACACGCTGACTGGACTGTAAAATGCAGGTCACCAAAAATATATGATCTCGCTTTCCCAACCGTAAACATACGGTACGGTAACCTAGATAAACCGGTTATGTAAATCAAATTTTAGAGTAACTAACCACGTCCTAGTAAAATTCTCTAACTCCAATCCTTTGCTTTCAAAGTGGAAACCAAAATCCCCAAAAGCCAGTAAAGTTTAGAATCCACCAACTTAGAGAGTGTTGTAAAACAACCCATTATAACCCTTAATCCCTTTGGAATAGAGTTGTTAACGTGGTTCTGGTTAATTGTTCCGAACTGAACTGGCAACTTATTTCGTAAATGACAATTGGCAACTCGGTTTTAGCAACTAATTGTCGAGCCTAAAGTTTTGCTTAGCTACCGCGACGTACTTTAGACATTCGATCTGGGTTTGGATCTCGATGTTTCGAGTTAATTAATTTGTTAAATTTATTGGCAGTTTAATCTGATTTTGTAAAGCTTAGCTTGGATAGGCACAGTATTTAGTTGCATATAGATAATTTAAGAAATACTGACTCATTAAGCAACGCAACAACTTAATCAAAGTCAAATTCAATCTATTGATTGCAGCGGAATCGAAAGACCGCTTCAGTATCGATTTCTTCCAAGGTTCCAAGTCATCCAAAAAAACATCAACTATATCGATTTTAAGTTTAACGTTCTACGATGGAATCAAACCCCTTGTTTTTTTCTAGCGGGGGCGCTATAAAAGCAAATTATAACCGTAAAGGTGTGACCACTGGAATTTAAGAGTGAATTTATTATACCTTCTTTTACCTATATAACATTACGATAATAGAAAAAATAGTCTTCCGTTATGTACCTGTAATAAACCACAATGTAAACAAGTTCGCTGTATTATTTCAATTAGGCCAAAATTACAATTAAATTTAACAATAAAGTCAGTTAAGTTATCGAACAGTTAAGGAGAGGAGGCTCCATCGACAAGAGTACAGCTTTAAGAGAGAAAAAGAAGATGCCTGTAATATTACTCTGCATGCAATTCCTTAAAAATGTGTGCTTTTCAAGCCATGATAAATCTATGCGATTTAAAAGAGATGGTGTTAGTAAAGAAACGCAAGACCTTAACGTTATTATGTACTAGTAGGCGCCCCGCGGCATCGCCAGCGCATTTTCCCTTGAAACATCAAATTCCCAAATTTCCGGTAAGAATTTCGAGATAAAAAGTAGTCTTTGTCCTTTCTCGGGCTCTAGAATATCTATATACAAAATTTTATTCAAATCGGTTCAGTACTTTTTACAGGAAAGCGAGACAGACAGAGTTACTTTCGCATTTATAATATTATTAAGTATTGAATGTAGGTTGAAGATGAATCCGGTTGTGTATTGCGATTTTTTTGAACTTTTTAGTAATTCAGTTCTTTTCATTGTGTAGGAATATATAATGATAAATTGTTACGCATAAAACGTACCAAACAAAGTATACACGCACTGATTTCTCGACTCCAACCCACACTCGCTAAGAGCAAAACCAAACAAAGTTTCTAAATTAAATATAAAAGTTTTCGCGACTCGAATCAAGCGCTTCTTGTGAAGATTGTTGGTATTCAGACTGATATTGGTTTCAGTAAGAGCAGGAGATTGGATGTCGGAGTCACAAGACTAAATATAATTTTCTAAAAATACTTAGAACTTTTTTTAACGCAGGTGTTCTACCTTAGTCTTTATAAGTACTCCACAGAAAGCAAATTACTCTACATATTTCACATATTGATACCTAATAATACCTACACCTAAGACAGTAATGACTATATTTTAATTGAAATTTGAGGAAATCGTTTTGTCAAGTCTCTAATAAATTGTGTTTCCCCAACTGCTCAGTTCAGCAGCGTTCTTGCGCGGTCTACCACCGTTCTTATCAAATAAAAAATATTTTCTAATATCCAAACATAATAATATCTACCCAATCACCACCTAAGTACAGTGGCGGTCTAGGTACATAAACAAATAGGTAAAAATAAAATTTCTCAATCAAATTTTCAATTCGTAAAAACGCTTAGAGAAAATTAGAAAATTGGCAAAATCTCAATATCGCAATTGCCTTTCCCCAAAGATCTTTCGCTGCATTTACCGCGGCGGGTCATTTTTCAAGCTCATCGGTCTAAGTGAGTCGTACTGAGTTTGCTTCCATTACGTCACAGCGCTAGGAGCATATGCCACGAATCGTGCCCCGAGATAAACTCCGTAATTTATAGTATTTCAATACATTTGCTCGGACGATGTTAGTAGCAGCTGCTGGTACGTTGGATGGGCACTATCGAATGTAAGAACAGTTTTTACCTATGACAGGAAAGGAATTAATCTTAATAAATAATAGCAACTAAGCCTCAGCCCAAAATTAATATTTATTTTTGGGTGTACAGTGGCGGACACGATCGGCGTAACACTTCCGGTTTTTCTGTATTGCAAAATAACTCTTGTTCTTTGGTAATACAGTTTAGGGCTGACGAAACCATAGACAAATCTGTTACGGCCTCCTAGTCCGTGACTGTACCTCTAAGTCTTGGGGAAAAATTAGCCCAAAGAAAAAGAAAAACAAAAAAAAACATAATCTGTGTGACAATGTCCTCACCACGATGAAGATGTGTTTAAAATGTGTGCCATAAAATTTGTTTGCGTTTATGCCTTTTAATTGTATTTAATACAACAGTAAGATAACATTGGAGAAAATTATACAAACTTATGGTATGTTTTCGCTTAAGGTAAGACATTGTTCGCGCACATGGGCCAGCTGCACGTATCTATATAGTTTTTGCGAGACCAAGAAATTTTGCAAAAAAAAAGCCAGATCCTTAAAACACATGATATCCATTCAGTTTCCATTCGATATTTCGCGGGTAAAGAAAAAACGGCACCCTTGTATTGCCATTTCTTTCGGAAAGAGTTATGGGTGGCCTTTTCCTGATTTAGCACTAGGGGTATTTTTTAGTTTCACCTTGCTATTATACGCTGGAGGTCACAAGGTTACATTGGATATTTGTTACTGCATTAAACCTTTTAGTTTTTTTTTTTTTTATTCTTAAAAAAAACTTCAAATAATCTTATCATATTGTTAATTATTATTTTAAGCTCGCCTTGCCCAGGTCTTTAAAATAACGAAAAGAAAGAAAATAACAGCACTAGTTGCAATCTACGTATTACCTACATGTAAGTGTTGCATTCTACTTTTCACATGTTTAGCGCACTAGTTGCATTTTACTTTTTACATGTTTAATCTCTTCATAAACATAATCTCGGCCGTAAAACGTCTTGCCGCTTGTCTCACGAGGAGTGGGAGAAAGATGCCTTGATGAGACCAATGTGGCGAAAAGCAATACAAACTGGAACTGAGAAGTTCGAATATGCCCGTCCGCCACGCCCGAAAGGCTCGTCCCAAGGTCTCCTACAACTACACATACAACACAAGCGGACAGCTACAGAGCAACATATGCGGCCGCACGTTTAAGACAAAGATGGGCTATGCGAGTCACACACATCCGAGCACACGCCAGAAGCTGACAAGGTGTCGCCGTCGACGGATACGTCGTGGAGGACATCATCATCATCATCATCGTAAAACGTGGGTCAGTTTCGATTAATTGATGCCTCTAGTGGGTTCTATCAATGAGCTGGTGCCTCTGCCTAACCCTACGGGAAATATAGGCGTGAGATTATGTTAAGTAAGGCATTTAAATAAACAGTACATAATTATACTAAAATATTGCAGTGCATAACTACAGTTACGTTATGAAAGATTCCTTGGGTTGTGCTCTCAGGTGACTGATTTATCCAACTTTTTAGCGCTTGACCTGCAGCATCGCGCCTTATATGCGTAATAAACAATAAAATAATAAAAAACCGAATAAGAACAAATAGTCCAACTCAAAAAGAGACGGATTTTGTCGGGTGCAGACTGAACGAACATAACAAGTAATAAATAAGTTTTCTTTCGCGTTTCTAGTCTCATTATTATAAATGTCATTATATTAAAACGGTGTATTCACAATATTATAATTCTTTAATAAAAATGCACTAAAGAAGACGAACCTGTAAAAGTAGGTACTAACTTGGAGTAAGTGATACTTCAAGTTCGAGCATATTTTACAGATTTGACCTTTCTGCTTATTAACTCTTGGATTATTTAAAAATCCTAATTCACCAAGTCTGAACTATCTCATCAGAAAACTTCAAGCATTCTAGACCGCCCTCATATAATCACTTCGGAAGTTGCCAGCGTCGCGATCGATATGCAGATTGTATGTAAAGTGAGTAGAGGACCTATGTAACGAAGCTATCGTACGTTATTATATAACATATTGAAGTATATAGCACTTGTACTTTTTTTGGCGTGATGTATAGAAGTTAACACATAAAATATTCCCATTAGTTTTGTACCATTATACGACTACATATAATACCTTTTACGATACCCAGGGCAGGAGACGTGGTGGGGATATTCTATGCCGCTACCACGTGGTAACTAAAAGTAGATAATCAATTAAAATATGAATTATTAATAATTTTATAGTGTAAACAATTAGAAACAACGACACTCATGAAGAATGATTCTTGATAAAAAAAAACAATAAAAATTAAAATCGAGATTTAATCATTTTTTTTACAAAAGTAACAAAGATAAAGACAGTAACTCACTTAACTTAGCAGCAACATTATGGCGTCAAAAGCGGCCAAGTCCAAAAGTCAGATAAATCTTTCCAAGTTGTACCGACGACACCTGTACACCAAGTTGGGATTACGTGCTGTATACGCTAATTGGTGCCGAGGCAATGTTGCAGCTGCTAAAAAATTATAGCTTATTAAGCTGCCAACACTTTTCAGTTGGGTCTTTAGCTCGGTCTGCTTCTTTTTACCAGTGCGCGGTCGCCTCTCAAGAACTTTTCGGCCCTGGTGACTGGTGTTTTTCGGTGTTTTTCGTACGATGTACTCTTAAAGATTTGAAATTATTTTGTAGCGGAATATTTTCGGTGTGAAGTAACCATTAAACACCTCTTTAATTTCTGGTATTAGTATTTACTTGATTTTGATCATCAATCACATCATCTATCGCATTTTTAGTATTGGATTCTCAATTAAGTTTAACATCCGTATGTGCCGAGATCTCGCAAACCCTAGTTTCAACGTATTTCACTCGCTTTTTAGCGTATTTAATTGGGCGCATGGTAGTTGGGATTTTACTGAGTTTTTTTTTTTTATGTTAATGAAATTAGTATCCACTCAGCCTTTTAGCAGAATTTTAGAACGAGTAAAATGTTCGTTTAAAAGTTTACCAACATGGATGTAATTCCCATCTAATCTGACCCAACATCAGCAAAACGATTAAATAAACCTATTTATTATTATAATTTTCTAGAATATCATAAATTAAATTCCCACGTTTCACACACACTGATAGAGATGCATCTGGTCGTGATAGATATTTATAATATATCAAACAGGCAGGTTAAGATCTCATTATAGCCGGACGATAGTATTTCAGCTCATCTGTTGGCAAAAGTCAGTCTCTAACTAAGGTATTTTCAGGCAGTAACGAGTTTCAGTAGTGGAGCTGAAGATTTATTGCCGGACCGACGGCCGTAATTAGAAGCCAGGTGTCTGCGCTGGTATGTCTGAAAAATAGGTGAGCACGGACTTGAAGGTGAAGTCTGCTAAACAAAATACTAGTAGAAGTGGTCCAAAAAAGGGTCCCTGGCCGATGCCAGAAGAGCGTAATTTGTGAGTCACAAATTTTATGTCTAAAATAAATACAAGGATTGAACCAAAATTTAAATTCCAACAATAAAATGAGGAGTTCTCACAGAATTACTCACTAACGCTATCTCTCTCACCTCACAAATAGATTTCTCGTCAGTGAGCAGTTTACCTTAAATTTTATTGTGGTTGAAACCAAATGGAGACTTATTAACCGAAATTAATTATTGCTCATGTCAAAATATGACTGGCAGCAGCTGGTCAATAGCTGGGCATTCGGTACCATGCGAGTCATATTTTAACTTTATTAGGATTGATTTTAATGCTAAGGATTGATGATGATTTCTTCCGAAAGCCCCTCATTAGGGGCAAACAGCTCGAAGTAATGCTAATGGTTACTATATGAAATCTTTCAAAGTTTCTAGGTACAAAATAACTTTAACACTTGAACTTAATCATAAATTTGCTTAGCAGAATTAACCACAAGGTCTGCCAGATAGGTACCAGCAAAAACAATACTTCAGAGTAAACGATGGTTTAACTAAAACTATTGTAGCTTGACAATAGTTAACATATGTTAAAAGCATTCTAAATACTTAGGTACGCGTAAGATCTTGGAACTGGAGTGTGCGAACTGGGGACGGCACTGTATACACGAGAGAGAGAGCATCTTCCTTGTTCTGTGGTATACACGTACGTAACCCGCCATTAAAACAAATAAATTATTGATAATTCGTTCACATTTTGACCACACGCAAACTTAGCTGACACGAACTTTACAAGTATCCTAGCGTAATGCATCAGATTTATTTGATGATTCAACTCATTGAACAGTTGAGAGATAACGACAATCGTAAATATTTGTTGATTTTTACCCACAGGGGAAGTAAACATTAAACAGTCATCTTAGGGTAAATCTGAAGTAATTCAATCATATTGAATACTATAACTAATATTCAAAAACATAATTAAATCAACTAAATTTTGAAACTTTAACAACTTCGCAAATAAACGTCAAAGGTCTTGAACTCCTACCCCAGAAAATCACATTACACTCAAAGAACATAATAATAACTCTATAACACCCGTAGGAATAACTTTGCATAACCCAACCAAATCTGAAATGCCAGTCCATTGAGAATAATCTTAGCCAAAACGTACCTAGCGGACGTTGCCGTATTAATCTTAAAGGACTCGCCAAACTAGATTACCGTTGGACCACTATCTGTGATGGTTAATTAACTTACTATCCTCACTTATTCTGGAGCTTCAGCGAAAACGAGTCTTATAATTTAGAAAATAGAGTTTACAGTGGCATGGGTTTTTACTTAAGGCCGAATCGGATCAGGCCAATTATAAAGGCTTAGGGTAGGAAAATCGAAATAGTTGTTAGAATGCATTGGTTTCGGAAGCCGATGAGGCCTATAATGGAAATTGGGGTATCGCGGCCGGCCAACGGTTTACTGCTTGGATAATATGTATGAGGATTTTGTTTTCTCATTTATCTGCAGAATCCTAATATTGCGTGACCTTTTAAATAAAGTAAAGTAAGATTGCTTATAAAGTTAAAATTTATTAGATACTAGAGGCTGCCCCGCGGTTTTTCCCGCGCAGATTTCTCATAAACACAAAAATCCCGTTTTTTTCCGTTCCCGTGGGAATTTCGGGAAATCCCTTCTAAGTGCATACCTACACTCCCCAAGAAACCTACATGCCAATTTTCAGCTTTCTACGTACAATAGTTTCGGCTCTGCGTTGTCTGTCAGTCAGTCAGTCAGTCAGTCAGTAACGGAAGAGTTTTATATATATTGATAATCATAATTATTATTTAATGACATCTCTTTTATCTACTCAATACCTTTTTCTTAGTATTAATTAAAGGTATCAATCTTTATTAATGCCTTTTAAGTGTCTCTTTTTATGGGAACATCTATTATTTTATCGCATAATTCATCTTCCTTGCTATAACTTAAAAGGAAATATCTTATACCTAAATAAAATAAATAATTTAAAATCGGTTTATTTATGGTATCTTATCGTCCGCAAACAAAGCAAAACAATTACGAAACGAAAAGGAACCAGTTCACCGCAACTAAGTAAATTAAAATGACAAAAACATTCCAAAATAGGGTAAGGGGAGATTTCTGAAATGCTCGATTAGCCAATGAAGTTACCCCATCAAATCTCAAAGAAGGGCAATCAAAAATTAACTCGCAGCTTCTACTCGGTCCTGAATTGGGCGTAAAACACAGACGGCTTCTCTGTTGACTTCATTAAATCACTGCTTAAGCCGGATTCTGCTGGTAGGGCTGTCGGATCTGTGCCTGAGCCTAGGTAATTTGTATCCTACTATAATATTATAAATTTGAAAGTTTGTGAGGATATTATATGGTTAGGGTTCAGACTTCACGTAAAATTTACTGGTTGGAATTTGGTAAAACATCGGGAGAATGATAATAGCCTAAAAGTTATGATAGACCATCTTCAAATGGCAGATCAGGTCATGGTTACCTTACCAAATACTTTCTATATCATAGATGTTATATGGTATCAAATTTCAAATCGATCGGACATAAGGAAGCTAGTTAGATCCTTTCATCCATTATTCAAGAGCTGATCATCTTCAAACGGCTGATCAGATCTTCATCAGACATGGCTAATAACACTCGGCCTGAAATTATCTATGATACAAAAAAAACTAAACGAAAATCAGTTCAGCCGTTTGGGCTCTACGATGTACACAGACAGACAGACAGATACACACGTTAAAATTATAACACCCCTCTCGGAATTTTCGTTCGGGGGTTAAAAATTCACTTTGTACATAGCCTTATCTCACCCAAAAGACGTCCCTTTCCGCACGAAGTCAGTATGTTCTATAATATTTTTGTAGAGAATCTTCAGAGTGGTCTAATTATAATAAATGAAAATGATTTTTGTAAATTTAGTCCCAGCTTACAAATAGCTAACAGCACTACTAGGCTAAGCTCGCAACAGGACAAAGCTGACTAAACGGCTCCAGGTGCTATAAATAAGAGGATAAACCATCTCAGTGGCAGCAGGTCATAGATTAGCAGCCGTTGTCGCCTTCAACCTTTTGCAGTTCGAAATTCTGTATTTGAAATAGAAATCCTAAGATTATTATTGGTTCTGGGAGATTTTTCAATCACTGGCCTTTCTCGCGTCCCTATCTAATCTTAAATCTTTTAAACTATGCAACGGATTTTGACGAGGTTTTTTTTAAATAGATAGAGTGATTCAAAAGGGAAGTTTATAAGTAATATAAATGCACAAAAATGCACGTAAAAGGTTAGGCTAAGATAAGTATAATATTATTACCGTAAAACAAACAGAAATATTCATCATAACAATGCGCCCGCGTAGTGAACTTAACCCGGGCATCTAAAGTGATAATCAACATCACTCTACCATTATCTATACTAATATTATAAAGAAGAAATATTTGATCGTTAGTTTTTCTTGAATAGGCTCCTGTACTGAACAGATTTGAAAAATTATTTCACTGTTGGCTACAGTGCTACAGTACACTACTGGAGTGACATAGGCTATAGAATATTCTCAAAAATTAAGACCGCAAGGCGGTACGAATTTCACCGTGTCAGCTAGTGTAAAAATAAAGGCGATAGTTTCAGCATAAGTTACTGGGCGTTTAATCTTTAAATCAATATATATAAAACTCTTCCGTTACTGACTGACTGACTGACTGACTGACTGACTGACAGACAACGCAGAGCCGAAACTACTGGGCGTACAAAGCTGAAATTTGGCATGTAGGTTCCTTAGGGAGTGTAGGCGAGCACTAAGAAAGGATTTCCCGAAATTCCCACGGGAACGGGGAAAAACCGGGATCTTTGTGTTTATGAGAAATCTGCGCGGGAAATACTGCGGGGCAGCCTCTAGTCAATATATATAAAACTCTTCCGTTACTGACTGACAACGCAGAGCCGAAACTACTGGGGGTAGCGGGCTGAAATTTTGCATGTAGGTTCCTTAGGGAGTGTACGTGAGCACTAAGAAAGGATTTACCGAAATTCCCACGGGAACGGGAAAAAACGGAATTTTGGTGTTTATGAGAAATCTGCGCGAGTGAAACCGCGGGGCAGCCTCTAGTCTAATATAATATTAAACCAAAAGCAATTTATCGATATATTATAAGCTTCAAAAGACATTCCGACCCGCATCGGGGCTCACACATAATTTCCGTGCGCTGACACAATATTTGAAAAGGACGAAATTGTCCTAAGTCAATATACAGCAGGTCATTTCGTATTAGTCGCTGAAACTTGACACATCCTTCTTGGACAATGTATATCCTGTCTTTTTTACTGACGGAGGCGTGGGTAAGCCTGGGGTCGTAATCTCATCGCGCAAAATAGCAACTATCGGGTACTATTAGAATAGAAATAGCTCGATAAAGAAAACACACATTTGGTAGTCTTTTAAACCATATTGCTATAACTATAGCAGTGGAATCGCAATAGATTGGAATTGATCAAAAAGGGATCGATTCTTATTACGATGACGATAAGTTTACGTCCGACTGACATTACTATGTCAATAAAGTTTAAGAGATTAGGGACCCAGGGTATCTAAGCAAGATTTTAAATCATAATCATCTCAGCCGCCAGACGTCAACGTGTTGGACATGGACTTCAATAAAGTTTTTTTTTTCGATAAGTTTGTTTTTTGACCGCGTATAATGTATTGCATTTGTGATTTTTTATTTAAATACTTAATTTAGAACACCAATTGAAAGTTACTACAGAGAGTGGGTTGAAAAACTTGCAGAAAACAAGATGAGTTTGAAAATTTTGTTACTACTTGGATCCTTTTTCCAATTTAGCAAAGTGAAATTGATTTTACCTGCTTGGGGTCTAAGAAATAGTTGATTCTACACTATTTTATGACTCTTTTATATTTTCAGGTAAAATTAGTTATTTTTATAGGTTAATAAAGCTGATACATTTATCTACAGGATTTATAAAAGTTTTTTTTTAATAATTCGTAAAAATTGTTTTGCTGACAATGGTACAAGAGAGAGGTTTTTTTTTGTGTTACTTAAATGATGCTTTATTTTTTTTTAAATGCTCTAATTAGCCAAATTTGTAGTGGATTTAATATAATTCTAATTAAAAGTTACAACAAACACACAAGTAAACTGTATAAAAACCTATTCAGAAATAGAAATAAGAAATAGATTTTTATCTTCATCAATAAGAAAGGAAACATCCACAGTAGTTTCTCAGATAAAAGGAGACATTACGCGCTGATTTCGCTATTTTACTACCAAATACTGCCAACTCCCCCGGGCGAATCCCGATAACTCCACATTATTGTCTCATATCAATCCCACTTTTATTAACACTTCTATGTAAATAAAAAGTGAATTACCAATCTTGACTATCGGAATAATAATACGATACTATAGAATATGCAGTTGGTTTATACCGAGTCGTATTTTGTTTTCCGTCTCCAGATTAGACACGGTGTTTCTGACAGAGGAGGGATTCAGCTCACCATACCTAAAAACTTTCCTTAATCAACGTCATGGGTCAAAAGTTCAGTTGAAAAAAAATAATTAAAAAATCAGCTGCCCCGTACAACCTCATTGGTATGATGAGTTAGTTGACTTAGCAAAATAGAATATTAAAATTATATTATATGTTTCAGAATGAGATTAAATCGCGCATTGGAATGCAAATTCCGTACACAAAAAAAAAACATAAAGCCCTCTTTTACTTGAAAGATAGGTTATAATTATTTAAGCAGTAAGCTGTCAGTCAATAAGTATGAGGTTCTACAAACAAGTACAGTACAGTCAAGGACTAGGAGGCCGTAACAGATTTGTCTATGGTTTCGTCAGGCCTAGACTGTATTACCAAAGAACAAGAGCTATTTTGCAATACAGAAAAACCGGAAGTGTTACGCCGACCGTGTCCGTGACTGCACCACAACCACACCCAACACCACAACGGAGTGACAAAACACTACATAACTGATGGCGGCTATATGGCTGCGTTGTGGTTAGAATGTAGGCGGTAAAGTAAATAGCTAGATATATTGATTCAAAGCAATTTCCGTGAATCGCCCCCACAGCATGATCTGAACATGACACGGTATAAAATTTTACGGCACGATTGAGCGGCGCGTCTCGTCGTCGCGTCTGGGTTTTTTTGCTAGAAAATTTAATTTTGACAAAAAAATTATATTCAAAACATTTTTAAATTAAAAAGAATACATAAAGTTATAGATAGCCCAGCTAGCACACTAGTGGAAATTGCAGCCTAAATTGTTACTTTAAGTAGTTTAAGAGTAATTTAAGGGTTCTAGTGGCAGGCTAAAGTTGCATATCAGCTTCCATAAGCGTCTATAGCTGCAAAAGTTACTAAGAGTGGCAAAAGTAACCTAGGTTAATGTCAAATCACATAATTTACAGCTTATACTTAACTACAACTTCACAATATTTTTTTTTCATTATCATTACTCATTATGTTTTTTGTCTTCACACCAGTAGGGCGTTCGAACTTCATATAATCTGTCATGGAAAAGCAAAAATATGGTCAAATTTAACCGGGAAAACATAATATGAGCATAAAGCAATCTAATATACAAACTACGACGCCGAACTGCAAACTGTCGGCACTTCACGCCATAAACGGAACGCACCCCAACATGGAATTTAATAACACGTCAATTTAAATACTTATCCAATAACACATAACGCAGTACGAGAACCAGTTGAAATTGACAAATATCATTTATAAAGTCAATTTCGTTACTGTTCATTCGGTTTTAGAACTCCTTATTCAAGAATATTATTATGTATTATCCTAAAGTACGTAAAGTATGAAAGTAAAGTAGAAGAAAGAAAGGCAGACCCCCCCTAAGGTGGTAAGACGACCTGGTGAAGGCTGTGGGAATACACTGGATAAGAGCTCAAGACCGGTCGTTATGGCGTTTTGTGGGTGAGGCCTATGCCAGAAGTAAATGTCTTTAGGTTGAAATGATGATGATGATGATGATCCTAAAGAACATTGCAAAATATTATCAAAAATTCGAGTTCGGTATGATGGTCGACAAAAGGTTACATTTTTTTAAAGATCTCTCAGAAATTTTGAAGAAAAAAATAAAAAAAACATCTAGTCTACTTTACGATTTTTCGGGAGATGCAAATAATTGTGTTGACACACAGTACCGTCGAGCGAGTTGAGTCAACAATCTGAACGATTTTGGCGCCTTCTTCGATTACGTACTACTGATCGAGCTGAACTGTTCCGAAAAAGAGATCGGAACTGAATAAATAATATATTTAAAAAACTTCTAGTGTTTGACTTAACATTTGACTATAAGTACTTCCGTAAAAAAAACTATTTTATTATTGTTTGTATGGCGTCCAGTCTATCTATCTAGTAAGTCAGTTTTAGGCTACGAATAAGTTACTAGGATAAGTTAGGAATACGAAACGGTTAAAGGAATATTGCAATATTACAAATCTAGTAAATAGCTAAACAAAAGAAGGAGCTAACTAAGCCGTCCTCGAATAGAAACCGAGAGCGGCAAAAGAAGTAATGGCAAAGTAGATTGTCAAACGCCGCCAGAAGAGCGAGTTTCAGTATAGGAAGAGGCATTCGCCCAGCAGTAGGCTGATAAATACCGAAGAAGGAGATCCATGATCCATTAAATCCTCCTGAAATCCATGCACTCTAATCTAATCCAAACAATTTGAGCACTCAACCGTCTCGCTCCAGGAATGACCAACTTTTACTCGCTAACTTTAGATCTACCAGCTCTAGGTCAGCTTTGTTAAAGTGCTCTCGATGTTATATTAGAGTTGCTAACTTTCACGCCATGTGTGTGGATTACCACCCTCATTGTTAATGGAATAGATTTTAAAATGTAAAGTGATTTAGATTTGAACAAAAAGAACGCGAAACGAATAGAAAGAAAGTGATGTTTACAGTGACTGCAAAGGTCCGAATTCTATTAACAAAATCTGTTAATAGAACTCGGATGAATTACCTTATAATTTTATATATAATATGGATAAATTTAATTGTTGTTTTACTAACTTTCCATTTATTTTTAACCGACGAAAAAACAAAAAGGAGGAGGTTCTCAATTCGTCGCGTATATATATATATTTTTTTTTTTTTTTATGTATGATCACGCATAACTTTTTACTGTGTGGACCGATTTTGATAATTCTTTTTTTAATCGACAGGGTATACCTTGAAATTGGTCCCATAAAAATTTGAAAATAAAATTCCCACCCTAAAGGTGGGAAAATAGGGGTGACTTTTTGGTCGGCGGGTCGATTTATCAACTCACAGGTTGCATTTCCGTGTTACATTATAACTTTTGATACCTACTTACAATATCTTTGGAAATGAAATAAAATCAGCCAAAAGACGTCCACTGCTGGACATAGGCCTCCCTCACAAATCGCCTCACCGACCGGTCGTGATCGAACCTCATCCTGTTAGACCCTCAACCTTCACCAGGTTGTGTGGCCACCTTGTGGGGTGCGACCACCCGGTGAAGTATGATTAGCTGGGGTCAAAAAATTAGCCCAAAAAAACTGAAAAGCAAAAAATAAAAACTTTTTATAAAAAAATTAAACCGCCGAAAAAACTGAAAAGCATTAAATAATAGGGAAACATTTTCTATTAGGCCTTAATTTACTCACTTCTTAAAGTAATTTTGGATTACCAAGAAATTTTGAGTCGGTGCCACAGAATCAACGAATAAAGATCACTAAATTACCTGAAATTCAAAGAAATAACCGAAAAACGTATGCCGCTGCGCATCGCGCTTTACATAAATAATGAATTTGCTTGTGTGGTGTGGCGCCGACTTAAAATTTCTTGGTAATCCAAAATTACTTTAAGAAGTGAGTAAATTAAGGCCTAATAGAAAATGTTTCCCTATTATTTAATGCTTTTCAGTTTTTTCGGCGGTTTAATTTTTTTATAAAAAGTTTTTTCTATATTTTCTCAAGTTTTAAACCTTCCCTGAACTACTTAAAACATTTCAAAATCAGCTAAATTAGCCCGGCCGTTCCCGAGTTTTAGCGAGACTAACGAACTACGATTATAGTATAAAATTATCTATATACGATTATAATATAAAATTATCTATATCTGCTTCTTCTACTATATGATTATATAGTAGAAGAAGCAGATATAGATAATTTTTTACTTCCCGGGTCTTTGTATGTGTTTGAGCACACTATATAAAGGTTGTTCCTAGTTCAAAACATGAGTGTGAAGTGTAATTATTATTATTATTAATTTATTTTCATTTAATATACAAACTTATTACACATTATATTAAAAGTATCAATTGTTTCCGAAATTAATCCTATTACGGAAGCTCATCATGAAATTATTTTCCGAATGTAAAATGATATATGAAATTATCCGAAATTGTATTGGAAATCGCGTCATTTGCACAAGTTATTTCGATTGTAAATAATTAGTAGGCAACGCCTAGAGCATTGTTCTATTCTCGATACCTATATTCGCTGTATCGACCGTCCTAAATGAGCGCTGAGGACCTATTACGGCCACATTTGCAACATTGCTTTTCGTCCTCTTGAGTGCCAAAGTCAATCGACTAAAAAAACGAAATGAGGACGCAAAGCAATATTGCAGAAGCGGCCGTAATAGTACCTCTGAGCATTCACGGTTTTTATGTATTTTAAGTCTTGCTTCAAAACCCTATTCCAAAGCCGATCTGCCGACTGCCGTACGCTTTACAATCTGATTTCAACAGATCAAGTTTGAAAATCATTCAAATGCAGTGGATTGAAGGTATGGTAGAACAATTAAGTGAAGCCCGAGTCGAGTAGCCATCCATTAATGGAACGTCACAGAGTAACTTTGATGGCGACGAAGCGCGTAATATACTTGGACTAGTGAAGCTTAAACTTTGGTACAGCGCATAACAATAAAAAAACTAAAGTTAAAGCAGTTTGTTAGCAGAGAGGTACCTTTTGTACACGGGGTGTTTCTGACAAGGCGGGTATAAATCAAAGGTGGGATTCAGCTCAGCATACGTAACAACTCTCCAAAGCAAAACTCCTCCTCGTCAGTCATAACGCTCACCCGTCCCTTTAACACTATGCTAGAGCAAAAAGAGGAGGAATTGTGGTAAGCGTAGCGCAAACTCACAACAAAAAATCAAATCATACAACATTATGATTAGCCTAGATTACCTAATGTGAAATTTTTTTACGCGAACAGTGGCGCCACTATAGAAGAATCATATCATCTAAAGAAGGGTAAGTAAAAGTGTGATATAAGAACTCAATAAAAAGTTCTTGCACTCTTAGCACAAGAGGTAAAGTAAAAATAAACATAAATTGTACAGTAAAGGGAGCTTTACAAATCCATTTCAATATAGATAAAGGCAGTAAAACCAATGTTGTCTCGTATTTGATTGATGATTCACACTATGTCTTATTGACGCGCGGTTTTACATCAGGTGTACAGACTAAACTTATTAATTTGTTTTAAAAGATTATAAGCTTAGGATGTAAGATAGTGTGAGACTTAATAAATTGATTTTTCTATTTAGATTTTTAATATTTTTTTCAAAACTAAAATCAGCCTAGAGAACATTTCAAAACCAAAATCAGCCTGGCCGTTCTTGAATTTAGCAAGACTAACGAACCACGATTAATTTTTAGATTATAGTAGTAGATAACAATATTTTTTTTATCGAAATAATAAAGCGAAGTTACGAAAAGGCTTGAAATTATAAGGTATAGGCTAGGTTTAGGTATGTAGGTACCAGGCAATTCTTTCGCATAGTGAGAAAACTTCTCACGTTTTGTTATTCAGGAAGCATTTCGACGTGTAAAATTTCCGATATTATCGTAAAGTTGTCACTATTACAGTTTTTACGGTGAATTTCTAGGGAAAACAGTGAATTAATATCCTGAAAGTAAAAGTAGAATTTGCGCGAAGTGACTTATAATTTTACGTCCTAATAAGGCCTAGCGCACATCTGTTGAGGCGCGATAAAGGAGGGAGTAATTGTATGGCACATGTTCTCAAATATAAACTAAATAAGAAATTAAATCGACTGATTAATTATATTCAATCTGTATTCTATCTTACTATTATACTCCAGTATTCCTGTATTATCCCTTACAAAATGGCTATTCAGAACAATTTTTATTCTTATGACTATTATTGCAATTCACATTAATCACTGCAATAGGCCTACCAATTTCAATATGAATAACTGATTTTAATATAAGGGATCCGTAAACGTAATTAAAGATTGATATTTTAAAAGAATATATGCTGAATATAATTTATCTGACCAATATAAGTATAGTATGGTCGATGGGACAAAAAATGTGTCGAGTGGCAACCGCGCACCAGAACAGGCAGTGTAGGCAGACCCCACACGAGGTGCTCAGACAACCTGGTGAAGCTTGCGAGAGTTTATTGGATGAGGGTCCATCAAGTCAACACCGGTCGGTATGGCGATTTTTTAAGGAAACCTACTCTCTAAGGATGTTGATGATAAAAAATATAACGCATCACATTCAACGCCTCTAATTAGGAAGATCCTTTATCTAGGGTGCCCGAAACATATACAGAGACAAACATTATACCCAGACCAGAAACAAACATCGATATTCATCATAACAATGTTCGCCCCGCTGGGAACCGAACCTTGGTGCACACGCATACGCAGTCCACATCACTGCCAACTGAGCTACGGAGTACTTAGTGGTGTGTTCCTGTATATTGAAAATACTTTATTAGGTACCTACATTTATTTTTGTAGAGTAAGGCCAGTTTAGCTCAGAGCCGGCTCCTAAACCTCTTCAATGCTATATCTTTGTGACAAAGTGATAGGAATATAGGTCGTTATCGTATCTCGCCGTCTTTGTGGTGTCACAGGCACGCAGGCCGCGATATTTTATTGTGTAAGTACCTCACTCATAGACGGAATAAAATAAAATATGACTAGTAAACTTTTAGCACGGAAAAAGATGTGGTAAGTAAATAAGATGTAAGGAGGTATATATTGATTTCAGAATCAACTGTCTCAAGTTTAAAAACAATGGCTGCAAACATGTTAGGTGGGTGCAGGCAAGTACACATCTACCCCTTAAATAGTAGAAAAGAAGAAATAAAAAGTGATATGTTCAACATTAATAATTAAATCACTCCGCCATAGTTTGCTTCGACCAGCTTATTGGACCTATTTTATTTTAAAGGAAATTGCTGAATATGGTAAGCTGAAAAAATTAATTCCTATAATTGATTCAAACACTTGTTAAAGATCCTTAGTCAGGCTGTACATGCAAAATACATCGTAAAAGAGAGCGGTTGACTCACACACAATCAATATATATAAAACTCTTCCGTTACTGACTGACTGACTGAATGACTGACTGACTGACTGACAGACAACGCAGAGCCGAATTTACTGGGCGTAGAAAGCTGAAAATTGGCACGTGGGTTCCTTGAGGAGTGTA
This sequence comes from Euspilapteryx auroguttella, assembly GCA_951802225.1. NCBI lineage: Eukaryota > Metazoa > Arthropoda > Insecta > Lepidoptera > Gracillariidae > Euspilapteryx > Euspilapteryx auroguttella. The sequence continues at coordinate 6,428,585 of OX637649.1, read as the reverse complement.
GGTGAGCACTAAGAAGGGATTTCCCGAAATTCCCACGGGAACGGGAAAAAAGGGGATATTTGTGTTTATGAGAAATCTGCGAGGGAAAAACCGCGGACGCCCTGCAGTACCGGGCCGAAGAATAGGACTGAGGTATCCCCTGCCTGTCGTAAGAGGCGACTAAGAGGGGACCCCGGGGTCGTTGGGTGCACGAGGCGGGGGCCTCGTGTAGTCATATAACGGCCCCGAGAAGGACGGTGGAACGCGGTGTCCCGATTCCGCCGTCGAGCGTAGAAAGAGCCATCCGCGCTCAGGGGGGACTACCACCACTTGTCCCCCCGTAAAGAGGCTAAACAGCCAATGCTGGAGGGGGTCGCGGAGTTGAACATAACGATCGAAAGATCACCCGTGACCCCTTTGCCAACAGCCGAGATGGACACCGGCGGGGTTTTAGTGGGTGCGAACCCCACATAACCCTGCGACTCCCCCCGGGGTCGCAAGGTACTCGTTAGGAGTTTCCCCGCCTAAAAAAAAAAAAAAAGGGAAAAACCGCGAGGCAGCCTCTAGTCTTCTTTATAATGTACTGTATACTGATTGATCAATCTGCATACTTAACTCAAGAGAAAGTGAATTCACTTCCTATGTGTATAAAAGTAGCGTAAAAATAATTAAATTTAATTTAATAATTCACAAAATGCTACGGTAAGAAACAAAACATAGGAATATGATCAAATTTCTATATAGAGAGAGCAAAAAAATCTTTTTCATCTCACTTTTTTCAGTCAAGGCCTCGGCACATTCTCACTACGTCACAAGGACAGTTTTCTCATACAGTTTAAGATACTGTGTTTTAATAAATTTTAGGTAATTTACGTAACTAGTTTTTCATTATATCAATAAGTTTAATTTCAAATAATTTATCAATTTAAAATAAATACATTAATAATAATAATAAGAGGTATAATAATAATTTAAAAAAATAGGCTCTACCACTAATAAAAAAAATACATACCAATGCAGGATAGGTCATTACAATTTATACCTAATTAATTAAGTTAAATCGCTGGTTTACTTCAATCCGGGCCCCAAACCTGAGTATCATCATCAAATGATGTTTAGTGCCATGCCATTGTAATAAATATACAATGATGACAGTCTAAGATTTCAACCCTATTTCAACATAGTGAGAATGCTTAGTGTGATGGATCCCGTTTTATGATGATATCGGGATCTTCGCACTTGCGTGTGAGGAATTTTGTATTAGGCTCGGAAGTCTGCGTTTTGCTTTATATCTTTGCTCTATGAGCGTCTAGGGAGATTGTATTGAAGCGTCGGGCAATACGTGAATGGTTTTTTCTTTTGGCAGATATCGTCTTGAAAATTTAATGCTAAACATATGGAACAGTAAAAACCCAATTAATATTTTATATTGTTCTGTTTATAAAAAAATGCTTACGTGAATTATAACTGTATCTTGTGTTAAAAATATGATAAAATATCCTGTCTTACCTACACCACCATAGTAAGAATAAAAAGTTTAAAAACGAAAAAAAATATATATTAATTTTAAATGCAAACGAAAACAAACAAACAAAGATTGTTTTAAATTCGGAATTAATTAGAAACGGTCTATCTCGGGTCAGGCTGTCAAAAGACCTTTAGCATGTTAATCGAGTGGACCCGGCCCGTGCCCGGACACCGGACACCCGGACATGATGTGGTTTCAGGTGTCTATTTAGGTTAAGGTCGGTTAGGATAATTCTATTTATGTTATTATCATATGCATATGATTATCTCTGATGAATATTTAAATTAAGGATCTAGGGTTACAGAGTATTATACTTTAAGTAATTGAAGCCTGTTTTTTTACTGCGTATCCTTTAGCACCGAGAATGTAACAATTTAAACAGTTTCAGACTCAGGGTTTAAAACCATTAAGTTTTATTCGAAGTTTGTCTTGGCTTCCATTATTATGATGAACCATGTATGCGGACCTTACACTCACTATTAAATCTTGCATAAGGCTTGTCCGCCTGTAAGTACTTAGGGATAAATGATCTTAAAATAAATTTATACTAGGACAAAACGGGACTGTGACACGGGAGCACAGGGTTCGATTCCCGGCGGGGCGAACATTGCTATATTTTTACTTTATTGAGAAACAAATTGCTTATATGAATATCGATGTTGTTTTCCTATTCTTGGTTAATTGTTCATCTCTGAGTGTGCTGCGTGATGTGTTATTCTTATTGCCTTGTAAACATACATTAAAACTTCTATGTGTCTTCTTTTTTATCCCACACAAGATTTTGAACTTCTATCAGTAGGTACTAGTTAGAAGTAAATAATAAAACAAAACCCAGACGACAGTTCCTAGTTATCAATAACCAGTGCCAAGTGAGTCATAACTTGTATCTCTCAGCGAGACTTCCGCTCAGCAGTCTCGGATACAGCGCGGATTTACACCCGCAACGTGCCAGCGATGTAGGGCGACAATGTTCTTAGAGAAATACAATGTTAATCCCCTCTCAGTTATCCGTGTAGTGGAGGTAGACGGACCAATGAGGAACTGGCCAATTCCTCCCCAATTCTTCAACCATGAATAATCTTAGAAACTTCGTTGGCGCGATGAAGGATGTTCGTGAGATCTCAGCTGTAGGTGTAGCGCTAGTGTGCCACAAAGACGCATAGAATATCACCACCCCATTTCCTGCAGTGGGTGTCGTAAAAGGTGACTAAGGAACAAACAAAGGACGGGAAACAGCATACTTCGCTGAAATACTTGAAGAGCGCCGTACTGCGATCGACAACGCGCCCTCCAAGTGTAGCGATTACGGAAAATTCTAGAAGTCAGGTAGCAAGCAAGTGGTGTGTCTCGATTTCTAATTTTCATTTTTTTTGTATTTTAAACATATATTTTTTCCATTATAACAATAAAAACTAGTTCTAACAATGTACAATACAGAATAAGCTTATTCGCACACCGGGACTGTTTGTGGTAACTCTGCATTTATTGCCCTGAAAATGTCAGCTCCGTGGGGTGCAACAGCGGACTGGTTTGTGCGAGTTCCCGTGATACAGTTTGTCGAGGTATTATCTTGTCTTTCTATAATTATTTCAAAGGCTAAATTAAAACTCAAACCTGTCATTACAAATAATTTCAAAAGATACTACTAAAAAAATACATCATAAAATACTTCATGCTATGTTGTATTAATATTTATTGATGCTTATTTCAAAATATTTAGGTAGTTATGTCCACAGAACAAGGAAGATGCTCTCTCTCTCTAAATAGAAATCGCGAGTAGGCGGAGCCCGCGTGCCTATCATTAGCTCTGCATTGCCTATGCGTAGTTTTTGACAGATTTGATAAGCTCAGTTGCTTTATGCTTCTTGTAAACAAACCACCAGGAAAAATATGAAAAAAACCCCACTAAAATGCCATATTGTGCTGTGTTGGAATGCAAAAATTAAAGTTGGGGACTTAAAAGTACTAATTATGCCGTATCATTAGATCGGTAAGTAATATTTCACTGTATTTTTAAATAAATTTGAAATTATACATGAACAAGAAAACAAAACCATAAGTGAGAAAATGAAAACACCCTAATTATGGAGCAGTAAAATTGAATTTTCATTGAAGCCCGTGAGTCCTGTGACTGTGACTGTACCTTCTTAGCGTTCTTCTTTATCTATGGTATTAGACTCATGACTTTTTCTAGAACATTTTGACAACAGTATAATGGAAATCAGTTAGAGATTGCTCAACATGATGAAAATCTATCGATAATTTTCTATGATAAAAATCTATCGATAATAATAATTTTCAGTGAAAAAAAAAATAGGTATTCGCTTCGACTTGAAAACCTCTACCTTTTTTTCGGTTTAAAATGTGATTTACTTTAAAGTTAAATTCTTGAATACGAATACAATTATATGAATCTTTCAACTTAGACTCTTGCGTATGAATGAAATTCTATTAGCATCATCATCATATTACAATCAGTCCTTAGGCATGTTTAAATCTTTAAAAATACAGCGGATTTTAATGCGGATTTTTTTAATAGATAGAGTGATTCAAGAGGAAGGTTTATAAGTATAAAACATGCACGTTCTAATAATAGATTAGGCGGTACGAAGTTTGCCGGGTCGACTAGTATTGTATAAAGACAAGTCGTCACTCTTATAGTGTGCTATATTTTATTTTTCTTTTCATTTATTTACAGCCTGTGTTACTGGATCACCTTGGGCCAAGCACAGAACCTAATACACTTAAGCATAAACTTGAAGATGGAGCCATCATGAAAGCTTCTTAAGCTAAGAGGAGTTTCAATAAACAATACCTAGAGAAGAAAAAATGCTAAATATTATGTATTAAAAAAACCAAGATTAGTTGAGAGTTTAAGGCAAGTAATAAATAAGCAAGTACTTCGATATTAAATAAGATAAAATAATATAAATATAAAACCCATCTTGTTTTATTGGTCTATCTACCCATCCACCTAAATTGTTTACTTTGGTTAAAATAAAGCTTCATTTAAAGTACAGTACTTACTAAAAAATTAATAATGCGCATGCAGATTCGCTAATTGTCGATTTCACAGAAACACCTGAATCAAAAATCATAATTCTACTAAATTACGCATGCAGAAAATGCACTTAACCTCCTTAAATACATATCGTCTTCCGTCGCTTGGGAATACGACCGTTGTCGAACAGTGACGAAGATTTCTATGCGCATTATAACTTTTGCAGTACTGTAGGTATATACTATTTTATAACTAAACACATTTTTATTTCTGAATCTTTATTTATGCGAAGCATAACTGTTGAATACAAAACGACATTGGAAATAAATAAAAATTAAACTGTACACTAAAATAAACTTTGTTCTATGAGCGACTGGTTTTTTCATATGATAATACCAATACATCGCCAATCACCAAGAAGGCCGTCTGCGTAGAATACCCATAGTTTTTCGTAAAAAAAAGTAATTGTTAACTGTAGCCATAATGAAAGAAAGTAGTATATCGATAGGTTTTGCTCATCGACAAACTTGCTCCCGCAATATGTACATCCCTAATTTTTCGACGTAGCCACCTAGTGTTTAGTAGCGGTAGTACAAAAGCTGTAGTTACATCTAGCGTCGAATAGTAAAACTAGGAACAATGCGTGAGGATCTTAAAGAAAAGAGGATGTATAGCTTTCTACCATGTCTTTGGAAAAACCTAATTTCATTATTTTATCATATGTATGTCATCATTATCTTAAGTATTTCATAATTGTTATTTGATTTTGATCTTTGTTTATTTGTAAAAAAGGTTCATAGTCTACTTCAAAGTTTTGTGATGTAGATCTTTTCGGCTTCGTCGTTAATCACCAATGGTAGCTTGGATTTCATAGTGAGCGTTTGGTTTATATGTGTGAGTTTGGACACACTGGTTTCAGTACTAAAAGCTCATGATGCTATTTCTATTGTATTCTCTTGTTCTGTGGTTATGTCAGTACAACGTTTACACAATTATATAAATAAAATAAAAAATGTTAGCTAGGTTTTTTTTTGAGTAAAATTACCAGCTAGCTAAACAAACAATGAACCCACAAAATGGCCGACATAATACGAATTTGGAACACGGAAATTGATTTCGAACATCGCCCGACTACTAAAAACGTTGTCCTGACAAATGCGCCCATTAGGGAGACAAATCCGGCATCCGTAGTTCGGGCATCCGTGGGACATCGCCGGATCCAGATATCCGTAATGAGGCCAGGTGATTCCGGGCCCACCTGATAAATAGCTAATGGAGTTTTAGACATTAGGCCTAATGAAAATTGGGGTTCATACAATTAGTGTTCGATTAGCAAACTAAAACATCAGCCGATGATAGAGCGCGGCTGGAAGCTTACACACGAAAAAGCTAAAAATTGACTATAAATGTAAGTGGAAGGGCATTTTGAGCTACTGATATTTATAAAGTAGAGATTTTGTCAGTCAACTGCCACAATACTTTGAATAGTTAACTGTCTAACAACATACAATCTAAACCTTGAGATAAAGCCAAATTCATTTAAAATTCAGGTTCGTTATAAAGTGGTGCTAAAATTAATTACTTTGATAAATAAAGAAAAGGGGAAAACGATAATTTGGATTACTTAAAAAGCGCACACCAACCGTAGATGCACAACCCGGACAAACAAAGTCACAGTCAACATCACAACCAACTGAGCTACGAAGGTGGTCTAAACAACATTTTTAAATAATCAAAAATTATTTATTCAATGATACAAGGTAACACTTATTGTAAGTCAAGTAGTCTTATTCCATATATATATATATTTTTATTTTTATTTTATTTATTTCATCTTACTTCTACCATTACAGGTTATGCCTATTTCGATAGAGTAGTATCGTAACAAAGAATACACATTGTAACCCTTGTGAATTCACTCAGTGTACATGAGAACAAGTCTATTCTCTCCGAGACCAGGTTGAGAGTACGCAGTGCGCGGGTCAAAGGCGCCTTCGCGAGTAGGTTAGTGCGCGCGCGCGGCTCAGCCAGCAGCCGCGGCCGCCGCCGCCGCGTCACGTAGCCGTCGGGCACGCAAACACTCACGCATGCCAGAAGCTCTGGATTATGCGTCTTTCCATTTAACAATTTAAATAAATACGACACTAAGGCAAACTCCCTCCTTACACGTAACTCATAATACCCCACCATACCTAAAATAAATGCTGTAGGATACAATAAAGGATAAAAAGGGTAAACTCCATACTGTCTCAAATATAAATATCTTACAAATTTATTCTGTACGAGCTTTCCCGGCTTACTTCGTTACGCCATAGAATATAAGATATTACAAAAGACTTGGCTCTATAGACTATGTTCTTTTGCCCGCCCAGAATGGCCGAATAAAAAACAAACAACAACAACAAACCACCTGTCAAAATATGTAAACAACGAAAAAAATATTACACCTTGGCTTACATTATTTGAGTTTAGGTAAGGATCCTTAATTTTTTTGAAAATCTTATATAGCCTATGACACTCGGGGTTAATGTAGCTTCCTACCAGTGAAAGAATTTTTCAAATCGGTTCAGTATTTCCGGAGCCTATTCGTTACAAACAAACAAACAAACAAACAAACAAATCTTTCCTCTTTATAATATTGGTATAGATGCGCTCCATATTTAGTTTCATGTGGAGCCCAAATGACTGCATTGTTTTCTAACTGGGACCTAACTAAAGAGTTATAAAGAGCCTTTATTGCAGCAATATTTGTAAAACAATTAACCCTACGCAACACAAAACCCAAATTTCGAAAAGCCTTTTTGCAAATGTTCGTAATATGTGTACTAAAAGATAAGTCAGCTTTCAGTGTCACTCCAAGATCTCGCACTTCTGTAACCCTCACCATAGCGTCACCGTTCACTTTGTACTCCTGTACAAGTGGAGCTCGCGATCTAGAAAACGACATCATCAAGCACTTGGCAGTGTTAAATTGCAGTTTGTTCTCTTCACTCCAAGACACTACCCTATCTATGTCTTGCTGTAGTTTTTTGCAGCTTGATAAGTCTTCTACCTCCATAAACAACTTAAGGTCATCAGCAAACAGTAGACAGTTAGCGTTTTGGACCACTCCAGGGAGATCATTTATCATAATGATAAACTCTAAAGGTCCCAAGTTGCTTCCCTGTAATAATAATGTAGTATCCTATTCCTACTGCGAGAGGCGAGGTGGTTCAGAGGCACCCACTAACCATGCAACTCCAGGCAAAAGAATGTGAAACTAAGCAATATAGTTACCTTACTAACTTCCAAAATGATTAATAACTCATGACAATGGCACTAGTCGACAGCGTCTAGAGAACGTCTCTACCCTTCTCTACCTCTATATCTCAAAGGAAAGAGTGTTTGGTTTCCTCCGGAAGTGTCGAGTTATTGGATACGTGCCCAACTTTCCTACAAAGTATTAACCTTTGTTGCTGCATTTAATAAGGTTGCTAATAATGGTAAATGTTGCGGAAATATATTTTATATTTATACTAGTCGACCCGGCGAATTTCGTACGGCCCCTATTACTATGTTGTGCATATATTATACATAGAAACCTTCCTGTTGAATCACTCTATCTATTAAAAAACTGCATCAAAATCCGTTGCATAGTTTTAAAGATTTATGCAACAGACAGCGGAAGGGACTTTGTCATATACTATATATTGAACGTGGAACGATTGCCTACCCTCAAACGCATTTAAATTATGCACAGTTTATGTGCGCACGACGCGATGAGGTTTGATGACTGCTCCGTAGCTCAGTTGGCAGTGATGTGGACTGAGTAAGTGTGTGCACCTGGGTTTGATTCCCGGCGGGGCGAACATTGTTAGGATGAATATCGATGTTTGTGTCCGGTCTGGGTGTAATGTTCGTCTCTGTATATGTTTCGTGCACCCTAGATTCTTAGGTTTCTAGGTTCTTCCTAGTTGGCTCTGAGTTAGATGTGTTATTATTATTATTATTATATATTATTTCCTTTTTTATTATCATGATCTTCCCACGTGAATCTGTGCCTATAGATAACCCATTTTCTTTTTTAATGGCTTACTTTCACTGTAAAACAAATATTAAAGGTACAGCCAAGCTAAAATCGACTCAATATCTCAGGGCTACCAATAAACTTGGCTGGCCGTGCGACCGACGGCGGCGCGTCATAAATTTATGTTGCCATAGATAAAGGGGCGGGGACGGCAGCTAAATCATGCTCGGCTGGCCGCTGCATTTAGTGCTAGATGTGCCATGAATTACTTATATACTTTACGGAGTTTATGGGTTATTATGAGTACATGCTGAAATTTTTTATATAGGTATTAGGTTATCTAGAAGGCACATCTGGAAACTAGCTAGGTATAATTATACATGAGGTATATGGAGTAAAAGGAAAACATCAAAATCTATAAAACCCAAACACAGCACTTGTTTACCTACAAACGACTCGAGCGACCTTTTTGACTATTTTCATAAGCGGCTACGAGCTCCCGGCAGTTTTCCTTATTGCTACGTGAAATACTTATTTTTGTAGTGATGTTCAAGTTAGTAGTTTATACGTTTCTATCGACTCGGAAAAAATTGTAGACAAATTCTCTGTGCTCCTGATGTGGACCATAGTTTTCCTTCGTTTGCCTTTAAGCCGCGTGGGGGTCGAACCACCTTGCCTCACATGCAACATTGAAAAATATGTTATGTAGTTCAGTATATTATAGAGGTAAAGTTTCGAAAAGGGATGTGATCTTGTGTCAACCATAAAATATAAACATCCCATCTGCTTCCGCGGATATCGTAAAAAGCGACTAAGAAATCGTCCTTCGTTGAAATATTTAAACATAGTGCGTATTGTGATCGCCATTCCGCCTGCCAAACGTGGTGATTATGGTAAAATCCCCAACAATTTTTCAGCTGAAAAGATAAATTTTCATGAAGTGGCCAAGCTTTTCATAACATGGTACCTTATGGATTTCAGTATTGAATTAAGAACATTCAAAGAATTATGCCAGAAGTTTTCAATAATATATAATCTCCGACATAAACAAACTTACAGTGCCGGGTATATCGCACCCAGGGGGGCCCTTACACTAACTTCCTCCTCCGAAGTGACCATACAACTACACTACTGTAATAGTATAACAGCACTGATGGATTTAGGTAAAAGCCATATATCAAAATATCCCAAAGAATTTATTACATTTTGATAGAGAAATTAATAATATGTAAGTACATCAAAAAGCTTAAACCTCTAAAACTAGACAAAGAGCGATATGAACACTATTTTTGAATCGCAATAAAGTTGTGTCAGTCAAACCGCAAGCATAGGCCTCCATTCTGAGTCTCACGGCTTTATCTCTTCTTCGAGATTTCGACCGTAAAATCCCGTAATCTGCGGACTGATAACATCAGTGTTAGTCCTAAGAATAACTATCGGGAAAATGAGTGGTATTAAAGAGCAGTTTTTGCAGCCGACTCGCTGTCCGCCTGCCTACTTCGTTCCACGTTCCACATCCATGGATGTGCTCTTTCTTTACGTTTGTGGTGGTGGTTGGTAATATGATACCGGCACCAGTATAAAGCGGCAAATATTAATTCGCGCCAGGATCGCTTCTTTATCTAAGGCTGACATTCGCAGTCATAATTATGATGTATTAGCTCAATTTCGTACTCGAACAAGCCGTTCTCGAGTATAGATTATCAAGGCTCGAGCCGCATTTTACTCCGTCGAGTGTGCATACACTATGTTGAGTAGAAACTCAACTGTATACCAAAGTAAAGAACTGATAATAAATTAGTGTGACTGAGAATACCAGTCCTTGTCTAAACGTATCATATCAACTATTTCAGAAACCGTTTTAAGTTACAAAGTTTCTACTTTGATGGATATTCTATTTCAGTTGACCTTTACAGCAGGCGAAATGGCTGCGTCAGAACGAACACAGTGTTGCTTGTAATGAAATAGTATAAGGAATGTGTAATAGTCAATTAGATTTTCTAACCAAACATTTATAGCCATCTACCGGAAGGTTTACTTACTTAAGTGTAAGAATTATCACAGTTCGATCAGTAGTGCACGATATATATCTCATACTTAGTCTTACAACCTTTACCTATGTATATTTGATAGCGAGGTTCGAAGCTTTTGACTCTTGCTACTAAGAATTAACACCCTGTAAATCATACCTACATGAGTAAATTTTTAAATTTTTATTCGGGGAGTTCTATTTTGAAATTTCAGCCAGTCCTTTTTCGTCAACTTATTTTATGACGTCACCCTTTTGACGTCCGTTGCCTGTTATTCCCTTTTTTACTTACCCATTTTTAAAAACCATTTTAGACGTAAACAAAAATTACCTAAATTAATTTTAATTGCTTAATGTTTTAATCGGGATTTACTTTAAACACATATCTAATTAAGATAATGTTGTGGTAAGTAACCCTTATCTCATCGTTATGTTTTTTTTTCTTTTATAAAAAAATAGGCCTTGTTAATATAAGTAAAGTTGTCAACTGTAACTTTAAGGCATAGGCAGGACTAGTATTATCGTTTAGGCGATCTGTAGAGAAAGCTAACTGAGGACGTCTCTCGGCCTTAAAGTTTCAAGTGTGCGGGGTTAAAATGACATATTAATCAATCTTATTATCTTAAGGTGTTACTCTCGGTATGGCGCAAAATTCAAATTTTTTCGTGTTTTTCTATAAATACTTTCGCCATAATAAATAAAAAACCCGAAAATTTTTGAATTTCGGGCCATACCGAGAGTTACCACATTAATTTAAATTATGTTGACTCAACTATAAACTATTTACTATAAAAAACTATCAACTATAAAACTCAACGTCATAGCTCACCTCATTTCTGCAGGCTTCTAAGATTTAAAGCCCCACGAGACGGGGCCTGGATCTGACACAACTAAATCCGCTTCTGCTATAGCTGTACTATATGTTAAAGTATACGAGTTTGCTTCAGCTACCACAACACATACCCAAAAACTTTAAGTAGTATGTTAATGTTTTAAAAATTAATAAATCAAATATTATATTTACGATATTATAAAAGAAATCATATATACGGTTTTAAATCACATCTACATAACACAACAAAAAGGTACCATTTTCATTAGGCACACACATAAAGAATCCATATTCCTGAAACCTCAGAAAAGGTTTACTGAACCCTATAAAGGCGAATAACACTAAACGGCCCAACGGTTTGCCCAGAACCTTTCGAATCATCCGTTTGTAATGAGGCGGTAATTCTGAAGACATAGAGAAATATCTCGATTACGATATTTTGACAGTATTCAGTGCCTTTGTTTTTGGAAACTCCTTACAGGTACTCGTAAGTCAGCCCCGGGGGGAGCCGCAGGGTTATGTGGGGTTCGCACCCACTAAAACCCCGCCGATGTCCATCTCGGCTGTTAAACAGGGGGTTACGGGAGATCTTTCGATCTTTTTGTTCAACTCCGCAACCCCCTCACAGTATTGAGTGCCTGCCACAAGGCGACTTGATAATTTACATAAATAACGTACGTAATGACGAACGATGGCATGGCGTGCCATACGTGCGTCAATGCATGCTGCAATAACGTAATGCACAAAATTTACATAAATATCTATTAGGGCTGTCTCGATTACATTTTTTTGACAGTAGTCAGTTCATAAACTCGGCTAAACGTGGGTCCGGCTCTTGAGCTGGTACCTCTGCCTAACCCTTCGGGGAATAAAAAGGCGTGAGATTATGTATTATGTATTTAGTCAGTTCATTGTTTCGTGAAATGTTCTCAATGAAATTTTCATGTTGATCAAGCACGATTATTTATTCTTCGTATCAAAATAAGATTATAAGGAAAGATAGCTGTAAAAATATTTGTAATTAAGATAAACGGGTGTCCCAAAAAGCCCAAACTCGTCATGTGTTACGCATGTTAATCCGGCGGGTCCTGTATCGATAGCTTTTCGTCAGTCGTGTCGTACAGACATCCCATTTAGCCAGAGAGCAGAGAGTGGGGCAGTGATCCAGCGCCGCTGCTTTCTCACTTAAATTCTTATCACACGACACAGGGCCATTGTCTAATACAAGAGATTAGTAGTATGAATTCGATTAAAAATCGTATGTACGTATAGTCGTATATTGTAAGAATAGGAGACCATTTTAGAGTGAAATGATTCGCACAACGAACTTTGAATGGTGTACCCGACTAATGCTAAGGCATAAAATAAAATTTACAGCCCCTTTTAACGTGAGATTTTCATTGAGGCTTTTAATACTGGGACGTTGTTTGTAGGCCTCATATATGCTAAAATAAAATAAATAACGCTCCTACGTGTACATTGTGTGTGTGTGTGTTACTCATTGAAGTCATTTTGGAAAGACCGCCTCACTCAACTAGCTGCTTTTTGATCGGGACATTTTGAGATTTTTGTAGGTGTGCAAGCCTCACACACCTTCGTCGTCTTCTTATGCGACGAGAGGTGCATTTGTCCTTGTTGCCAAAAACAAAAAAAAACTTTTTTTATTTGTACTACAACTGATTTCAAATTCAGTTCGAGGCTACGGGTTCATATCTAATCAGTTTAGAGATACAAAAAAAGCTAAACCTGAGTCTCAGCCAAAAAACAAACAAAATAATGATTTTTTCCTTCGCAAGAAAATGTGTTATCAGAAACGTCAAACGGACCAACGCAAATACAGAAATAGGAGGAAAAGTTCGAACAATAATCCACAATCGCGAAATAACTCGTCAAGTGCGAGGTAACTTACGATTGAGGGTTTCGTAAAAAAAACCTATTTATTTTGGGAATATTTTTTAAACAACCTCTATTAAACACAAAAATCTAGAAATTAAAAGTGGTAACACTGTATGGAAATTTGACGGATTTTCGAAAATTACATACAGTATTGCCGCTTTTTAAATTTCTAGATTTTTGTGTCGCACTATACTTACTGTCGCACTAGTCTTACTTTATAATCTGCTGCTACAAGTTTGTAATAAAAGCAATAATGTGCAATATATTAACCATCAGCCTGTAAGATCTCACTGCTGGACAATAGGCCTTTTTCATCATACGCCACATACCGCCGTCCTGTGCCAGTCTGATCCCACCAGAAACTTTAACTATGTCGTCAAACCTTTGGGCTGGTTTTCTGCCTACCTTACGTCTGTACCTATAAAGAAAGTTATATTATTTGGAAAAATCTGATAACATTTATGGGACACAAAAAAACGGTCAAACAAAAATGCCTATTATTGGCCTTAAATTTACTGAGTTAAATAATCATAAAAAGGTTAATCAGTTCATCATTAATTCATTATTTATTTCTTAGAAATAATCTGTTTAAAGTCCTATTAAACCTATGGCCACGGAACCCTAACAAAGAAGGCAGAAGTTGTAACTAAAATCTACGATCGCAAAAAAATACATTGACTTGCGAGTTTAAGACTAGCTAGCGTCGAATTATCGTATTCCCGCAGCAAAAAGCTTAGCCGAGATTCTAGCAAACATTGTTCTTGACTGTGTAATCAATAGAGATCCTTTTTCTACTTTCTTTAAATTAAAATATTACCTTGTTCTTTTTTTCTGTTTTTGCTCGGATTCGATGCCTGGGACTGCGAAAACTGCAACTACCTCTACTGCATACCACAAGCCGCCCCTTCGAGATACTGCTGCAACTTTAAGGTTCATAACTAAAGGCCTGAAAGAGTTTTCCTACTGAGGCGTAGGGGAAATGACGACCCTGACCTGACCTTATTTCACCGATACTAGTGTCAACACGAAAATAAAACTAAACCGCAACAAATTTCAAAAATGTAACCTTATAGGTAGCTAATCATAACTAGAGATTTCTTAATTTTAGTTGTGCTAGCACATTATCTATGTCCATAAGTTCCCAATTCAACCGCCAGTACACAACTCCCAGCCACACTTAATCCGACACGCTCTTGACCAGTTTTTCCGCTTGTTTGCTGGCGTATTTTTTTACCGCCTCAACGGCCCGGATTATCCGGGCTAGGGGCCCGGTCGACACGCGCCAACACAAACATGACTGCCATTACACCCGGTATACATTTACTTGGGTTTCTGACGCTGTTTAGAGTTTATTGTTTTGCTAAACGATTGTTGTTTTAGTATAAATTTTCGAGCTCGAGCAGATCGGGCTGATGAGGCGACCTTTGTCTTCGTACCACTCGCAATGACGTAGCTTAGAGCAAAAAAATAAACGAAAACGGTTTATGCTAATATTAAGCCATACTTAGTAACAAAACTCTTAAAATTGACTCTGCTCTCATTCTCGTGCTTGCTCTGCTTTTGTTAATACAAATAATGAAACTATTCTTACTAAGTAATATAATAAAATTATACTATGTTGTTATAAAAGTATTATAAGGAGAGGTCGTGGCCCTCAACTTGCACAGAAGCGAGCAAAGTACAATAATTGCTAAATTAAGTTTGTCCATTCTCTCTAGCTTGTCTCGGACGTGATCTATTTCCCTCTTTTTAGGAGGCTTCCTACACGCTCAGTCTGGCATCAGTCAGTTCAATCGTATGTTCATACTGACAAAAAACTGATCATCCTAATCGAGAGATTTATGGATTAATTGGAAATATATTACTATGATGTGTTATGGCGCCACAGAATCGTATCGCTTTCATTTATTTTGGACTAGTCTACCCGGTGAACTTCGTACCACCGAACCTAATTATGTTGTGCATGTATAAGACATGTAAACCTTCCTCTTTATTAACTCTATCTCTTCTCTATCTGTTCAAAAAATCTGCATCAAAATCCGTTTTGAAGATTTAAGCATGTATAGCGACAGACAGACAGCGGAAGGGTCTTTGTTTTATACTATGTATTCATATCGAGGAACTCACTAGAATAGGGGTGCTAACAAGCGGCACAATGATACAATATATGTTACTAGGCATACAAAATATATGAAACCAATGCGCTTCTAACAAAACACAATAATTTACATCCGGCGTTATTTAAAAATAAGTACATAGTTGTATACAAGGACCTAGTACAGTACCCGAAGGATTTCCCGAAATTCCCATGGGAACGGGAAAAAACTGGATTTTTGTGTTTATGAGAAATCTGCGCGGGAAATACCGCGGAGCAGCCTCTAGTCTATGTATAAATCTAGACTGATGGACTGAACTGACGCTTGACTGAGCGTGTAGTAGCAGTCTAAGAGTTAGTAGACTGGGTTATTATATTTCAGCGAGAGTAGCCTTTTATGAACATTCTCTTATTTAGAAATACGTATTATGGTGCAAATAAATACTAATGTACCATGGCGGTAAAGGACGGCGTAACAATTCCGGTTTTTCTGTATTGTAAAATAACTCTTGTTCTTTAGTATTACAGTCTACGGCGCACGAGACCGTATACTTACAAAACTGTTACGCCGTCCTAGACCGCCACTGTACCACTCTCGATAAATAATTTTTATCTTTAAATAATTTCTTTTTTGCAAAAAGAGACCCGCCTTCAACAAACTGACACATACATAATCTGAGAACTTCCTCTTTTTCGAAGTCGGTTAAAATTGGTACTAAAACCTTCTCCTGAATGTAACAAAAACATTTCTGAAAACCGCATCAAAATCGGTTCAGCTAAACACGAGATAATCGCGGACAAACATACATACAGGTCAAACTGATAACGTCCTTTTTTGAAGTCGGTTAAAAAAGGTAAATTAAAAGCTGGGTATTCGAGAATGTTCCAGCACTTCAGGCAGTCTCGAGTTAAACGTCAAACTCCTCCCAATAAGATTTTCTTAGTTTATTTTGTTATTTATTTATTAAAAAATAGCGATAAATAAATAAATCTCAAAGAATAAATTCCTGTGAGTTTATTAAGAGTTCCATTTCCGCAAATAAATTAGAAATCATCTCGACATTGGGGAGGCTCCTAGTGATTGGAATCATTATGCAATTCCTTTGACATCTCCGCTTTTGTAATTCAATTTTTCGTCTTGGCGAGAATCTTATCATTTCTATTAAGTACTTTGTTTCGTCGAGATTGGAAAAGATGGCAGCGAAGAAACATGAGATTCTAGCTTAATAGCTAAACAAACAAACAAGCTTAATATTAAACATTTAAGCTAAGACAAGCTTAGACTTTAGTTTATCACAAGTAACGATTTGTTCGATGAGCACCACACAGGGGTAGATAGCGCACACATTTGTGTTCTCAGCAAACTTTCCGTGAGACCCTGCATGATACTACCTATGTAGATAAAATTATGCTTATTGTTTTATAAAACTTAATAATAATTCATTTTACGCCCATACTCATTCAATTTTGCGTATAAACAATCAATTGCGAGTTTAATACTATTGTTTTGATAAAATTTATGTAACTACCGCTCCAAAACATCAAAGCATTGTTCTAAACGAAATAATGGCGTCCGTTGAAATATAACGGATAACGAACAAATAAATTTAGATAGTAAAAAAATTGCAATGCCTTTATTATTATTAAAGTAGTACGAAGCAGCCCAAAAATTCCGAAATTCCTTCTTACAATAAGCAATCCAAAACAAACTAAACAAGAAGTAGGAAACTACTTTCATTAAATTAAACTAATTGCGCTGAAAACTATTGCAGTAATGGTTTCGGCGGTGCATCCGACCAGGGATCTCTAAAACGCTGCGATAGTATCACTGTAGTGGGGCTTTACGGTTGCACCGCGGGTTCCGTCTATGTAACTTAATTAGGAGTGGCGATTATAGTGACTTTTACGGACCCTTGAATAGGGTTGGCTATGGCAATACAGACAAAATTTGCGGTCACAGGCTCTGAGAATGCCAGATTTGGTAGAACCTTAATCTACAACAGTTGTTCCCAAAGTGGTCCAGAGGCCCTATTACGGCCGCTTTTGCAATATTGCTTTTCCTCCTCTTATCGTTTTTTTTGTATTGACTTTAACACTCTAGAGAACGAAAAGAAATGTTGCAAATGTGGCCGTAAGAGGCCCTCAGGTCCCCAGGGGTCTTTAAGACGAGGTCACGACTCAAAAGAGGTCTATGTTGGCGTGTAAAAAAGTTATTCTATCTAAGTTTTGAGAATAATGCTACAAAGGGTGCACCAGAACCCAGAATCAATTTTCTCCGTGTCTTGCTAGATAGCGTTAGGTCTAAAAAGTTCTAGTCCTATACAAAAAACTAACATAAAGATACAGTAGCTTTACTGAAAGTCTACTTCTTTGGTTTGTTGTATGGTGAATTCGTGACATCCAGTCTTAATTGACATACATCAATGCTCTTAAACTTTTTAGAGCTGTTGTGGCGCCTGAGACAAAGTTAGTGAAAGACTTAATTTTTTTACTGTAATTTTAACAAATTTCGTTTTTTTGGGAATTAGCTATACTACAATTTTAATTCTTTTATTTACATTTCAATAAATACACATACATAAATAAGTTAATAATGCTATATTTAAAATATTATTCTCATATAATTACGAAAATTAGTGAAAGCCCATTTAATACAAGGCAGAATCAAAAAGAGGTTTTCTCTCTGTTGTTGTTGGCAACCCTTGAATTTTCTCTAATTGCGCAAGCCATTTCAAAATATTTAGTATGGTTTTAAGCATATAAGTTTGTCAATTTGTTTATTTTCCTTAAAGTTTTTTTTATTATTATTAATAAATTACGTATAAATTTTAATAAAAAAGGATTTTACATACTTAAGACTGTCTGAGCTGTCCACTGACGCTTTTTCAAGCGGGTTGACGATTCTTCAAGTTTTTCGATGACGCCCCTTTTACGGTGCCCTGTCATTCTATGCTGCCACTTAGTAAATTTGTATATTATACTATTCGACCCGGTGAACTTCGTACCGCCTAACCTTTATGTGTCTTTCCCGGTAATTATTTGAATTTTTATCGCCTTAAAAACCATCCTTGGACTTCAAAAAACATTAAAAAAATGGTACAAGCGTTGTTGAGTTTTGCGCTTACCAACACATTTTGCGATTCATTTTTATATTATACATTTCTTGTTTCGTGATATTTTTATACTAAAATTATTATTAATTCAAGTAAAGCCAGAGCTACTTTAATGTCGTACGGGCGTCGCAGTGTGGTTGACTCGTTCCAAATAATTATGATAAGGGCCTCGCGGTTTCTTAATGGGGCAATTCGTTTGGCCTCACCATTATTTATTTACGTAAAGCCAGCGGAAGGGTTAATGCTGTTTTTGATTAGCCTAACTAATATAAGGTGCGTGAAATAATTTTGGGATAAAGACTTTTATTTTTCTCTTCTTTAAATTATGTAAACCTATTTGTTCATTTTATTGTAATCGAAAAAATATAAGTATGTGTATAGCCGGTGTCATAACTTGGTGATTAAACTCACGCAACTCAACAACACAAATAATTATAACGACACTCAATCACGAGAACTAATATCTATGACTTACTAGTCCACCCGGCGAACTTCGTACCGCCTACTTATTTACTATGTTGTTTTACCGATAATTAATCGATTTTTTCTCGCCGTAAAATAGATCTTTGGACTTCAACTAACATTTAAAATATATGTTTTTTTACAAAAAGAGACCCGCCTTCAACGAACTGAAACAAACATAATCTGAGACCTTCCTGTTTTTCGAAGTCGGTTAAAATATGTACTAAAACCTTTTCCTGAATTTAACAAATACATTACGGAAAACCGCATCAAAATCGGTTCAGCCAAACGCGAGATAATCGCGGACAAACATACATACATACATAGAGGTCAAACTGATAACCTCCTTTTTTGAAGTCGGTTAAAAAATTTTTATAATTGGTCTAGGCGTTTTGAGTTACGCGCTTACCAACACATTTTGCGATTCATTTTTATATATTATAGATTACATGTATTGGTATATTACCTTCCACTCTAATCTAGTTTTCTACAACAGTAACAATACAAAAGCAAATAATTATCGTCAAAACAAAACATCCAATCGAATACTAAGCCTGCGATGCCCTCTGAACCGCGTCGGCAGTTTGAAACAATTGCATTGCTCCGGGCCGCGCAATCAGCTTCTATTCAGCCTTTATTGACCTAGTTGTGGAGATAAATGCTAAAAATCAGCTAATGGCATGTGTGATGCTTCGAAATTTAAGTTCCGTAGGAGGAGGTCATTACCAGTTTCCAAATTTATTAATAATGAGATCTGTTTTTAAGCATACCCTGAAAACAGACAGATTTTTAAATTAGTAGTAGCATAAATGAAAAATTGTTACTTATCCATTGAATGAACTATCGAACGAATGCATTATTTTTTAAATATAGGTTCTTGTTTGGGAATACTTATCTGTATTTTTTAATACTGCATAAAACTTCCTTGTATCACAATAAATTGAAAAATAGTCCTCGTAAAATCCTCAGTATCTCATCAATTAAATTAATTCTTCACCGCCCGTGATTATAAAGTTTAATTAAATAAGTAGGTAGTTCTAAATCGAAATCAAATATACTTACTTACTGCCAAGCTGTGTGGCGCCTACTGGCGATTACCGACCCTAATGGCGATAACGGCTTTAAGTAAAATCTACTGTTCGAAATAAAAAAAAGGAATTGAATTCGGTACGATTGCGAGCAGAACTGATGAATTTTCTAAAGAGCAATACAATGAAAAGTCACAAGCTACACCTAGCCTCAGTATAAATAGGGGCGTTATGTAGACAAATGTATCTCCATTAAGCCACACTGCACTTCGTACTGACCCGTTCGACTGTTCGTGTGTAACGATGCATTTCGGAGCGAATCTAATCTATTCGGTTGAAAAAGACAAATCGCAGACACAACATTTTATTCGACAATCATTTGCACATTGATTATATATCAGTTCAAGGTTCTACCTATAACCAGCGCGCAATAACTTGACACTTGGCTCCAAATTTGACACTCCTCCTGCTACCTCGCACCAAGTCCTGCTTTTGTCCATCAGTACCTAGCGTTCGCAACTCTGTTACCTTTGCACATAAGCTTTCTTAAGTTTCAGAGTCATTTGTTTGTTGTTATAATTAAAGTTAAATTGTCAAGTTATCACGCGCGGGTTATAGTAATTTTGTGTATTTTTAGTTCATAGCAAGTGGCTTTCAGTAAACACTTAGAGATATATACAAACAGAGTGAAAATAGATTCATAACCTATCCGCTGATAGGTACACTTATTTTACTTTCACTTCTTTTAATTAGCTGTTTTTTTGTATTTGTATTAGCTGTTAACTAGCCGACAAGTTGGAGTTCTTCTTTATGTTGTCTTATTACGTTGGCAGGCAGGACTAATATATTAATAACAATGTTTATTTTAATAACTGATTCAATACAGGATATAAGTTTACATCTCAAAAATAAAAAAAAGCTAAAAATATAAAATGTCAAAACTATAAATAATATTATATTAATTAATATTAGGACTTAACTATATTAATTTGATAAATAAAACTAAACTTATTATTTTTTCATTATCAATAAGAAATAATAAAATTATACTCGTACAATGTAACGATAACTTTAACTGAGAATAGAAGACTATAAATTTAAACTGTATTAAACTCCGGACGGTTGAAACTATAAAATAAAGAATTCTGATCTGAACCACTACCGGGCTTGTCTATCCCTTAATAGAGTTCTAGACATGAAAATATTTTGAAAAGAACACTTTCTAGATAGGCTAAATCTAGTCTAGCTTACCCTGTTATTCATAAAAAGTTAAAGAGCATTTTAGTTATTTGACATATGTCAATTTAGACTGGATGTCACGTATTTACAATACAACAAACCAGAAAAGTAGGCCTCCAGTAAAGCTACTTAAAATGTACTGTATCTTTATGAATAAGGCGGTTAGTCTTTAGTATAGTATGTAGATCAGGGTGGTTTCTTGATAGCAAACACGTATGCCTTAAAATAATACAATTAATTAGACGAATAAAAATATTTTGTTTGTGAAGCATCTTACATAAATTTGTTTCTTATTAGAAGACATAAAATAAGTTAGTTTTTTAATGGTACCCGATAATAAGTTCCCCAACATGGGCTGCAGATTTACGTTGTTTACACAAGTACAGAAGCTGCGTCTACTATTAGCAAATCTAAGATAAAGCCTTCAGTCCATACCCACATCGCTGGGTGAAAATATATTGCCCCATCGTAAACCTCTATTGGCGGTTACCTCGTAAAGGGAATTAACCTGGCTCATACGTGCTCCTTGAGTTAGGTACCTACGGAGGCCGTAACGGTCTGTTGCACACATTGAAAGCTAAATGTATGGCTTTGGACGTCATTTTCTTAATTTCAGAAAAGGAATTTCTATACATGAGTGAGTAGAGCATGAGTGGCCATATGATATTTGAAGATTATTACAAAACTAAGTATACCTAGTTGAACTGCGGGTTTGCGATCTTACTTAGCATGGCTCATGGTGCCATTGGGCTTTTGTCGCCTTTTTAGACACTTATAGGGGAAGATGGGATGGTGGTCTTCAATGCCGCTACCAACTAAACGGCAGTTATCTATAGGTACTTACTCAGGTAATGTATCATTCTAATTCTAAAATAATAGTAGGGTTTTTTATCAATTGACCAGCGCAATATTTATTTATATTAAAGTCGAGTCAATTACTCATGTGATAAGATAGTGCTCGCGAATGTTTTTATTTAAATCAGTAGCTTTTATTTTATTTTGTATATTTATAATTTTTTTTCAAGGCTCGAAGAAAAGATGGCCCCTTGGACTGAAAGTGCAATAAACTACACTGACATAAAATAATATTGCTTGAAAAATTCAAAAAGTTCAACAACTTCATAGTTTCATTCGCAACCGAGATAAGTTAGGTAAATTTTTTAAAATCTTGTGAAAAAATATAGCTGTATTTACCTACTTTATTCACGTTCATAAAACAAAGCATCCTTGTTACGATAACTAACTTTCACTGAACAGAACAATACAGTACAAAATAATAATTAAAAAGTACAACACCGTACAATCTACTTGAACATTCAAAAAACTAGGTTTTAGACAGAAGTTGTATCGGGCCGCTCCCGACTCGCTTTTGATGTAACTTCGGCCCTCAACCGCGGAGCGAAATAGAATGGTACCGTAATAACTGGGGAAAACTTTGATGAGTTTTCTATTTTACAATAACGTAGAATCATGCGGTGGTAGCCCAGGGGTATAAGTATTGGGTCTACCATCTGGGTGTCCTTCGATCCCCAGTGGCGGTGCATACACTTAAGTATTTTGAGAGTAGACTTCATCAAGCCGTGGGTTCTTCCTCGTCAGTAGTGTCGGTGAGGCATCCCCACAGAACAAGGAAGATGCTCTCTCTCTCGGCATCTTATTGGCGCTAACGAGCTTAAGAATGGGGTTGTGGTCAGCGCTAACATATTATAAGTTTTACCCCATACGGATTCCGAAAAAAAAACTTCGCAAACATTTTCTCGAGATGCACGCCGTAAATTGCTAGTAAAAATTTAAATTCAGAAAGTGTAAAAAAATATGAGTACTAAAAAGAAAAAAAAACACGTAGCCACGGCGAGCGAGATACGTGGATCGCGGACGTGTGTGCTAGATGCCTGTCTAAATGTGGACACACACATTTGTTGTGACGTTGGCCTTAGTAGTTTTGAATTTTGAATAAACCCAAAAGCAAATGATGTTTATCAATATATATAAAACTCTTCCGTTACTGACTGACTGACTGACTGACTGACAGACAACGCAGAGCCGAAACTACTGGGCGAAGAAAGCTGAAAATTGGCACGTGGGTTCCTTGGGGAGTGTAGGTGAGCACTAAGAAGGGATTTCCCAAAATTCCCACGGGAACAGGAAAAAACGGGATTTTTGTGTTTATGAGAAATCAGCGCGGGAAAAACCGCGGGGCAGCCTCTAGTTATATTATAAAAACATGATTCTTTTAGAATAAAAATAAATATGAACTGAAACTTAAATTCTTCAATAAACTTACGGACCTAATAAAACTATCACCAAATTTAAATGCGGATGCCATTTCATATAATTTTAATATTTAAAGCATATTCAACCACATTATTTTTAGCAATTTTTTTTACTGTTTCATAATTATTTATTCAACGTAACATTTGGACCAACGTTGGATCAAAGTGTATCCACAATTCTACACCAGCCCAGTCAGAAAATGGTATGATAATAACTAGGTCTTTACGTCAGAGCGAGAGCAGCGAACTTAAAAACTAACGATACTAAGACTCTGAAAGTAACGGAAGACCTTTATCATCGGAGACTAGACTTCACATTATAATTTTATAATATGTGGTATTTTTTCCATTACTGACTGACTTGGTGGACGAAGAATACTACCACCCTATCTCCTCCCATGGTCGTAACAGACGACTAAGAAAACCCCCGAAGGACAGTGAGCAGCTTTGTTTGTCCTTGCGCCAATCTATGGGGAAAGTCTATGTCCAAAAAAGACGAAAAAGACGTCGCTCTTTTGGATGAAATTATAATGATACATATGGACTTACAGTCATACAACATACATACAGCCTGAACCGCGTGAGATAGAGACGGGCATAATAAGTTTATTTCTTTTTTCTTCTATAAGATCTTGTCTTTTAATTTAGGTGAGGGTCAGTTTCTATTACGCGCCGTCCCCAGAGGTGTGCGGCCATTATTTTGGCTCGTCGGTGTTTATTAGGAGCGCTGGCTAATATAAAACACTTTGTTTACTACCTATAACGTAAATTTTCTTTGCTTTTTTATTAAACTACTCCGTGGTTCAGTTTTTAGTTTCATGTTTACTTTGACTTCGGATTCGGGTTCGATTCCTTGCAAGGGCGAATATTGTTATAACAGATATCTATATTGTTATCCTGTTAATATATGTGTTTGTAAGTCAATGTATGTATGTATTTCAGGATACAGATTCTACCTAGATAAGGGATGTAATGGGCTCAGAGCGTGATGCGTTATAATCATAAACTAAAAGAAAATATTTATCCACAAACTTTGAGAAGGCTCTTGAAGGCGAACCCATCTCATATGCAGTTTGATTTTATGAACCATAAAATATGTTTTATTTCCTTGTTTTATTTTAAAGCGATAACTTTTGAGGATTCGTTCGAAACATAATATCCCGATCGTAAAACATTAGGGGAGATTAAACGTGATTTAATAAGAAAAATAATATAGTTTTCAAATAACTTTAATAGATCATATTACTTTCCAAGAATCGTACATTTTGTTGTACTTTATCTACTTCAATACCTATATCAACAAAAGAAAAACAATATTCGGAAGTGGCATTTCCCGATCATCTTTACCTAGTGTGGTGGCTGCATAGAATTCAATTACCCCATCTCCTCCCGTGGATGTCGTAAAAGGCGACTATGAGAATGTCCAAAAATCTCGATCGCCAACGCGCCGTTCAAACGTGGCAATATAGCAAACTTGTTCTGTTTATCTAGCAGTGGGCGTCTTCTACGCTCAGTATAAAACTATAACTTAACTTCAAGAACGCGCATTCTTTTCTAAAATAAACTAAGGTAAACGCTGCTATCGCTATGCTTACCGCTCCGAAATAATGAATTACAATAAATTAAGGGTGCTAAATAAAAAAAAACAAAAGTTTTTATTGCAATGGATTCTCTACTCGTAATTCTTAACCAAGAACTTATTTTCTCATTTTGAGTTCATTAAAAATACTTTTCCTGTTATTCATAAAAAGTTAAAGAGCGTTTTGTTATTTGACATATGTCAATTTAGAGTGGATGCCACGTATTTACCGTACAACAAACCAGAGAAGTAGATCTCCAGTAAAGCTACTTAAAATCGACTGTATCTTTATGAATAAAACGGTTTGCATTTATGCTGATGATGATGATAATGATTTGAAGCTATAGGTAATATTAAACGTTATATTTAAGTACCTGCATCTACCATACAATCCTATCAATATGTACTGAAATTCTATTTTCTATTTGTTTCTGCACGCATACAAAGCATAGTAGTCGGCACAACACCCAACCCACTCTTCACCCTAAGGCGTGCTACATAAAAGCTATTGTAATGTTAAACAAAGCTTGTGCAGATTGATGTCCTGGCTACTGTACAGAACCGCGAAGCACAGCGTGACGTCACACGTAATCTTCAGAGTTATATACGTGTAAACTGTCGTTTGAAACCGTCCGTCTGACTGCAAACATTTGTGTCAGTCACATACGTCTTGTATTTGTGCAATACATGCGACCATGCGACGACAGAACTGGGTGTTGATTCTTGAATTTTTAAGGAGAAAATTGGGTTTTGGGCATTTCGGAATTCAGACGTTTCGTAATATTTCATTTTACCATTACAATACTAATAAAGGAATTAGGTGCAAAACTGGTTTATTTTGCAAAAAAAAAACTTATCAAATCGTTATTCTGTGATAAAACTAGATAGAGAGGAAAAATACAAAAACGATAGCTGTTCGTAAAATTAACTAATTTTTGTACTTAACTAATTTTCAAAATCCAAATATTTAAAAAATTGAGTCTGGAGTAGGAGTAGGAGTAGGTAGGTTACTGCGACCTTGTAGTCACATTGAAGTCACCGACCCGCTACCCTTGCGTACAAAATACGAAATTGTTTTGTTCGCTATTTTATAACTTAATAAGTAAAGTAGCTAAATTATTATAAGCTTAGTTATTTTTGATTGAAAACTTGTTTTCAACACTCTACTGTGTGTGTGTTAGAATTTAGGTTCCAGCCAGTTTAAATCGTTATCTTTACGGTATCTTCGCCGCACCTCGCCAGTTAAATAGGTACACAATTTTTATATCTACCTTAATACATTATTTTTACCACCCTTAAGTAATTGGATTTCGGATTTTAGTGGAATCAAGCAACAACAAGACACTAGCACATACCGGTAGCAAGTTCCATGCGTTTGTACAGAACAATTCCACAGCTGCCGCCCCGCCGTCGTCGACGGCAAATATTGAACACGTAACCATATAGAGACGCAATGTGGATGCCAACCAGCGACCACTTATTCTTTATGATTTATAATTTATTACTTAGTTGAAAACATGAATGAATACGCACGCACGTAATAGTAACAGACAGCACACCTCTTTCGTAGTGGTAGCAGGGCACACGCTTCGTAAAATTAAATTACGACTAGAGGCTGCCTGCGGTTTCACCCGCGCAGATTTCTCATAAACACCAAAATCCCGTTTTTTCCAGTTCCTTTTTCGGGAAATCCTTTCTTAGTGCTCACCTACACTCCCTAAGAAACCAACATGCAAAATTTCAGCCCGCTACACCCAGTAGTTTCGGCTCTGCGTTGTCTGTCAGTCAGTCAGTCAGTCAGTAACGGAAGAGATTTATATATATTGATAATAATAATAACACATCACACTCAGAGCCCCTAACTAGGAAGAACCTGTATCTAAGGTACCCGAAACACACACAGAGACGAACATCACACCCAGACCGGAAACAAACATCGATATTCATCATATCACGCTTACTCAGTCCAAATCACTGCCAACTGAGCCACGGAGCAGTCATATATATTGATTGTGACGACAAAGCGATGCATTACTCACAGAATTGGCTGATTTAGCGAAATTATCTTTTAAATAGGTACCATTATTAACACAACGCCTCTATATTATTATTGCTCGATGACGACAAACGTCACGATTTGAAGACTATCCAGAGATGCCACGCAGTTTGTTGCGCGAAATATTGCATTTTGTGGAATGAAATGATATTCCGAGTTTGGGTTATTTTATGACTTATTTACTGATGCAGGATTTAGAGTTGGTCGCGCCGGTCGGTTGGTTGGTAGTTATTAGTTATGATTTTGCAGGTCTTTCCGTTGTTTCAGAATTGAAGAGTTTTTGTAAGAGATTGAACTTGTTTTATTTCAGTCTTAGAAGGGCGCATGCGTAAAGTGCTATAAATTAACATGCAATGTCGCAATTTTAAAATGAAACAGAATTACCTCAGTTTCTCAAACTTGGAGTAAAATTCTTTAAGTACACAGGATCAGAAGAAGAAAGGCAGAATTCCCTTATTATCAACGCCTTCCGCGCGCGAACCGTGCACAAATATTTTAGCAGTATTGCATCAATATTACTGAAAGGAATAAAATTATATCTAGAAACGCAGATGCAATGTCCCCACAAGTCCCCGCCAAAACACAATGGACTTCACTTTTCCCCCCGGGCGCACCGTTGAATCACATTTTGAAGTGCATTTTCAGCAACATAGTATTCAAATATTTGGCAACATGAGAGGTAATCCTCACAAGTTACATCATGAATCTGCAACATTGTAAACGTCATTCCTACTTGATGCTCCAGTCCAACTGTCCGTGTCGCAAGAATGAAGAGAAACTTTAAACTCAACAGTTCTGTGAGTTTTGATGTTTTACACTAGCGAGTTTACGCAAATCACCACCTATGTCTTTTGAACTTCTCGATAACTCATCTTAGTTCTTTAGGGTAAAACTTATTCTTGTTTTAATATTTATTAAGCTGTTTCGCTACTGAACTGACTGACTAGTATGTATGTTATTATCTCAACTAGAATTATTTGTAAGTAACTGGTAGTTTCAGTTACTTTGCAGTTTGATTTCACCGTGTATTCTAAGCCTAAATGCTTGCATTAACAGTTTCATCATCATCACAGTCGAGAGACGTCTATGTTGGACATAAGCCCCACCCACTGATTGCCACAATTACTGACAAAAATTTTGGGTGTTCGAATTTCCAAAAATACCACGCATGGCAGGCGGGTTCGTGGGTGAGTGATGGTCCCTGAATTCAATAATCAAGACGGGAATTTTCCGGGAAATCGTTGATAATTGGGGACCTTTCATCTATTTATCACGTTTACTCCAATGCTTTTCATAAATTATACATTTCTTAAGAAATTCCACCACACTCAAGCGCAATATTAACAGCCATGAAAAACTTGTTAAAAAGCATTGATTGACCATTCAGAAAAATGTGACAATTTCTTCTAGTTTGGCGCCAAAACTTTTCATTTCTTTTTTTTTTATCTTTACCACAGAATACCTAATAGTATAAGCCTTGACAAATAATGGTGGTTTATTTCTCTGAGCAAAAAACTTTAAAAAACCAGCCAGTTAAACATAAAAAAAAAACTAAAATCAATAAACTAACCACAATCCCATCCTAAACTTGAGAATCAATATAAATTCATAGTCCTCACAAAATAAACTCGGGGTCACCGTAAAAAGTATTATAAAGTCACCAATGAATATTATGTTGACATTTTCCGAGGGAAGTTTCGGATTATTCTCGCTCACAACAACCTCGGGATAAAGTTATTTTGACAGCGTTTCTCCCTCACAAGAACGAGGTCACATAAAAAGCGAAAAATAAAAATGCGAAACAGTTGCGCTAATAATATTTATGCAGAAAACTAAACTAGATATTTTCGAGAAATGTCTAGGTCTGCATTCAGACACAAAATTAACTTGATTGGTTTAAGGCCATACATAATTCGTTTTATTTTGGTGCTAGAGGCTGCCACGCGGTTTCACAGGCGCAGATTTCTCATAAACACATAAATTCCGTTTTTTCGTTCCTATAGGAATTTCGGGAAATTATTTCTCAGTGCACCCCTGTACTCCCCAAGGAACCCACGTGCAAAATTTCAACCTGCTAAGCCCAGTAGTTTTGGCTCTTCGTTGTCAGTCAGTCAGTCAGTAACGTAAGAGTTTTATATATATTGATTGATTATGCCTTAACTCGAATCTCTTTACATAAATAAAACATTGCTTAAAATAAATCGCTTTCAGCCTTCATCACTATCACTAATTAAATAATTATTAAAAAAAATACATTAAACTAGTGTTTTTGACAAGACGATAATGAATCAATGGAGGGATTTCAGCTCACCATATCTATAACAAGTTTCCAAAGAAAAATCAATCAGCCTTTTCTGAGATACTCCAAAAATCTTGATTTTTTATTTAACAAAACTGAATTATCTTTATTTTCATACGTAGGTTGTATTTCCTTCTTAGGTAATAATTATAATATAATTTAACTATCTCCTACTAAAGTATTGTTTTATATATCCCTCCCTATTATAATAACATTTTATGTTATTTATATTAACTACATTTAACACTTGACACAATGGACATCCTAATAGGCAACAAACAATGTTCATACGAAACGTTATATCTTGATAGTTAATTTACGAACAATGCAGACTCTCGGAGATCCATCAACTCGGCTCTATTAGAATTCAGTACCCACTGAATTCATGTTTGCTTTCGAGTCTAAAGACGTATTCTCACAAGTGGTTCCGTACAAACGTACACATCTCCAGAGTACTCTAAGACATAACCTCTGTAAAGCCCCGAACACACGTGACTCTAATCCGGGATTCACGATATCCCAGAATTGCATTAACGACGATATCCG
This sequence comes from Euspilapteryx auroguttella, assembly GCA_951802225.1. Classification (NCBI taxonomy): domain Eukaryota; kingdom Metazoa; phylum Arthropoda; class Insecta; order Lepidoptera; family Gracillariidae; genus Euspilapteryx; species Euspilapteryx auroguttella. The sequence goes on along the minus strand of OX637649.1, from coordinate 6,398,624 downwards.
CTAATGCATTTCGAGGATTATCGAGGGCTATCTCGGTTTTCGCGTGGATCGTACTTAGTTTAATCTGCTTTTAAATCAATAGAGATAGCAGCTTAAATATTATTCATACACAGATATATTTTTTAAAATCTGTTTATCTGAATTATAATTATAACTGTTTCATTTTATTAATCATAATAAATTGATAACATGACGCAGCGCTTCTATCCGTAACTTATAAGTTTTCTCATGATAAGATGGTTGTATTTGAAAATTTATACAAAATTTGATGTATACTTATATTAACGCATCTAACGTTCCTGATAAGCACGCACGTCTTCCTCACAATTTTTCAATATTTTCTCACCTTTTACATTTCAAACCAAAATCAGCTAAATCAGCCCGACCGTTTTCGAGTTTTAGAGAGACTACCGAAGCACGAAACTATTCATTTTTATATAATTTATGTATATGTAGAAAGTAGTTAAGTAGATAGATAGTAGATATAGTACATTACTTTATTGAGTTTGTAGGAAAAACAAATCAAACTAAATCCGATTACAATAATATTTTATCATGGAAAGACTTAAGGCTGTTTGTCATAACAAAAACGACTAGCAAAAAAACGAGGAAAGACTGCATCGAAGCAATAAAACTATCAGTCTATGTCACGAAGACATATCCTGCATAATGTGATGGATGAAAGAGGGCGATGTGGAAGTAAATTTTCTACTTTTGACGTGACGTAAAACAATTTTGGTTGTTTACCTGCTGACAGATAAACTTTTAAGAAATTATTTCTCTAATAAAGTTTAAAGGAAAGTATGTATTATAAATAAATTAAATTTAAAAAATATATTGTATGGTGGACCCACCTGGGAAACTACCCTGAACCACCTCTTCGAATTCTAAGGGATTAATAATCTTGACTATCATTAAGTGATTAAGCCTAGCTAGCACAAGCCTTGTGACAAGGCGCGTGACAAGCTTATTGTGGTAGAGTCCATCTGGCTCACACTTTCGTGTTAGAGCAGGACAGTCTTACTATTTAAACTTTAGGAGCGTTTCCACCTTTATCGATGACGATTAAGAACTATATCTTAAAAAAAACCTTTGTAAAAGTAATTTTTTCCAGATTTTCTATTCGTGTGTTTTCACCTTTATTTACCCCGTCACTCGCATCTCCGTGTTGGCACAATACAGGCGTGATGAGTTTAATTATTTCAAGAAGCTCTATGGAAACGTAGGATAATGGCTCTTGCTAACTGATATGTTCTTTATGGTAAATCATTACGTAAGTACCTGCCTACTTAGACAGTGCCAACAAAGGGGCTATCTATAACAATGAATAGGTACCTACTGTTAAGTACTCATAAAACTGCTCGCAACTCTGGTTTTCACAATTTTCTAAATCAAAAATAGAGAAAAACAAATACCTGGGCTAGCTGAAGATAAATTTTTTTTTTATGATTTTGAATGTTAGATAGTTTGTGAAAACGGGCCGTGATGAAAATACTTAACGAGTTTTGAAATTAGTTTTAGTATAGGGAAATATATTATGGACTGACTCAATCCTCTATTTGACGGCCTGAAATTTTGTAAATTGGGACTTCTGTTATTGTTATAATAGTTATAGATCCTTGAAAGTTTACTTACCATAGGTACTTTATATGTTAGGTTATAGGTATGTTGAACGGTAGTTTTAATAGATTTAGCAAAAAACAAAAACGAAATACTTATGTACTTCCCTACATAAATCTAACTCTAAGGCCTTGTTAAACTTGTTCATGTCCATCCTGTTACAAACTCGTTTAGCATGACCTTAAACTTTCAAATATATGAAAGTTTAGTTTTTCTTATCTAGGCAAGAAAACCTAAATTGCCTATGAACCAGAGCATCCATATTAAAGGGCCCTTGTTATCTAGTAGGATTTCCTAAACTGACAATTTGCCTAACGAAGGGATATCGGAGGTGATTATAACGGTCAAGGGCCGGAAATAGGATAGGAAAGACGGGTGTTGCTAGCGCACACGATGGCAGACAACCAGAACTATACTAGCTCCATGGTAAAAGTAGTCTGCAGATTTTTTTTCGTTTACCTAAACCCTGAACGTCATAATCCGTATCGGTTTTTTTGGGTTTTGTTCGAAATACTGCTTTGTCATAACACCTAAAGTCAAAATGTCTTAGTAAGTACCCAAAATGCCTGAAATCCAATATCCTTAAATGAGAACTAATGCCTAAAAAAGAATAAAAATACAATCGATGTACAAAACACTTTATATATCTATTACACTTATATGATTAAAGGGTATATAACGTCAGTTTTATAGTTGTTATATTATACACTCTTATATAATTATCGCATTAATTAGTCGGTATATCGTTTACACAATTTTTTTATAGTACAAAATCTTATACGACTTTTGTCAAACAATGTTCTTCTACACGACAATTCATTACGAAGTTCACCAGTATAAGACCTTTATAAAACTGAATATCATATAACCATTCGATAACATGACTAAAATGTTTGTTGGGCAGTCGTATAATAAATGTATATCACTGAAAAAAAAAATTAATCTACCTATTTATAATTATGTATTTATAAGATATATATATAATAGAATATCGAATAATTTAAAAAGTTTCTGAGATAAATTACGGTACCAGACAGACAAGCGGACAGAGAGACGGAAATAGTAGTAGAATATTAGAAGTTTCTTTCTTCCTTTAACATGTTCGGTGGTAATAAGTTGGTTGATAATAAAATAGGTAACCTCATTACGAGAGAACATTGTTAGTCATGTTCTTGTTCATGTCACTACTATTATTTGATACAATATATTGGGTTATATCATATGTACAAATAGGTATACATATGATATATCCCAAATTAAAAATATATAAAACCCCCGAGTCAGTCAGACCCCTCATAAACTTAATAGAACTAGAGCTGATCATCTTCTAAAGACGTCATGATGGTTACCTTACCTTAAACTTTCAATATCAGTGATACCACACACAGTACTTACCAAATTTCGAATCGATCGGACATATATAAGGAAGTTAGTTAGATCCCCTCATCAACTATAAAAGAGCTGATGATTTTCAAACGGCTGATCAGATCTTCATGAAACATAACATACATATATATGATATGACACAAAAAAAACACAGACGGATACACACGTTAAACTTATAACATCCCTCTGTTTTTTCATCGGAGGTTAAAAATAGGTATAGGTAAGAAAGTATTTAAACAGCGAGCAAATATTCGTTTTGTTAAAAGTCATAGCCTAAAGTAGCACCACATGCAAAAAAAAAACAGTGGAACAGTATTCCACTAGATAATGAAGGTAGCCTAGTATTTTAGAACACTGTTGTACGAATACCATTTAAGTTAAAGACCGAAGAAAATTGCCAAAAGTAGCCGTTTTAACAACACTTTGTGCAATTAGTTATTTATAAATATATAAAATTAGTATTTTTCTCCTGAAATTTATGCTAAAATCTTGAACCTTTGAACAATGGGTAGGTGTCACTAGGTGTAACGATCATTAAATCAATTAACGCAGAACAGGCGGTCCGCTCGAATTTTAAACAAAAATCAAAAATAGCTGTGGATTACCGATTGACGATGATGATATGGCAAAACTTTTTACTTCGTATAAAAGTTTACGATCGTTCGTGCTCCTCTCTTAAAAAAGTAGTTTTGCATACATAGCTGCGTGCTGGTCAGCTTTGTGATACATTGTGGTGTGTCCATTGCTGAGGCGATACTAAAAACTTAGCAGACACGGAGTGGTAGATAGTGTAAGATAAGAGTTTCACTTTAAATTACCTTCTCTCTGACTTTAAATAGATTGTGTAGTGTAGGTAGGGTATATAAAACATTTTTTTTATAGGTACAGTGGCGGACACGATCGGCGTAACACTTCCGGTTTTTCTGTATTGCAAAATAGCTCTTATTCTTTGGTAATACAGTGTAGGCCTGACGAAACCATAGACAAATCTGTTACGGCCTCCTAGTCCGTGACTGTACTGGATGTTTCTAAAAAGGCGATCATAAATTAAAGGAGTGATTCAGCTCACCATTAAGAGCCAGTTTACCTCAACTTTCTCAAAGCAACCTAAAAAGGTACTTACTGAGCTCATTATATAGCTTTATGTCTCAATATCGAAAAAAAAACGGCTGACTCAGTCAATGAAACCTTACAGGATAGCTAGAAACGTCTCGTAGGTAGGTAATAATTAATTGATTATGAGGAATCGCAGTTCCGTCCGACAACACTCTGTCTACCGATTGTAATTTAGGACTTACTAATCGACCCGGAGAAATTCGAACCACCTAACCTATTAGTTAATATGTTGCTCATGAATTATACTTATAAACCTGCCTCTTGAATCACTCTTTGTATTAAAAAACCGCTTTAAAATCCGTTTCATAGTTTTAAAGATATAAGATGCATAGGGACAGACGCGGTTTGTTTTATACTATGTATTGATATTGATATTGTACTGTCGAATGATGGGCTAAGTGCATCAGGTAGGTAGAGTGCGTGCCAGATAAGTCTGCGCCTGTACATAACTGGTGGCGCCACTAAACTTAAGTGGTAATTATATACCAAGCTACTATACTAGCTCCATGGGTATAAACGTATTTCACCCACCATTCAAAACAAATGGCAATGTCTCTAGCCTCTACCACCTGCAAACTTTAGCTGGCGCGGACTCTACCAAAGTAGGTCTAGGTTGGCGTAACACTTCTGGTTTTTCTGTATTGCAAAATAGCTCTTCTTCTTTGGTAATACAGTCTAGGCTAGGGCGCACGAGACCATAGACAAATCTGTTACGCTCTCCTAGAATGCCACTGTACCTCATGCATGGTAGACTGAAAATTATATGCGGTTCTTCATCATTGGGTCCCAGAGCATTGATCTAAGTTGGGTTTTCTAAAGCTAGCTCATAGACCTAGAAGATCACTACGCCCCGCACAACGCTAAATAATTTGTATTGTTTGTATCGTTTTTTTTTTTTTCAAGTTTTATCTTTTAGTTGCCCCAATACAGGCTCATGCATAAGTGTGTAAGTTATTGTTAAAATTTTGTGTTTGTTACATTATTTTAATTTTTATATTTACTTAATTTTTTCTTTTTTTTTTTCTCTAGCTAGTCTAGCTCTCTACTCTCTACTCAATCAAGATAGAGTCATTATTATGTAGCAGGAACCAAACGCAAAGATGTATATAACCTACCCAAAGCGTACTGTGCGACGATTTACAGCGTAAAATGTTTATAGCAAAATCTAAACGCTAATCTTAACGTCAATGTCAATGTCAGTCAACCCAGAACCCTGTGTCACAAATTGTGTTTATTTTTGTGTGCTAGAAATATTGCATTTTTATCAGTTCTATCTAGCTCAAGTAAATCTTTCAATATTGCTGCTAAACAGAGGCCAGTTATTATATTTTTGTTGAATGATAACAGTTTCATAAATTAGTTGCAATTTATAAAAAAAAACTAACTAAATCGTTGTTGGTCGAACACGGAAGTGATTTATTTCTATTTTTGATTCTTTCTGTGAAAAGGTCCTTCTAAATATGGATTACGTTACTACTTTGAAGATCTTAGTAATAGGAGAGAGTGGAGTGGGCAAATCCAGGTTTGTATCATGAGAAATATATGCTTTATTGCTTTCAAAACTATTGACTGAAGTAAAACTGAAGTGGTGAATCATCATCTAAAACGTGTTGTTATCTTTACAAAACATGTTGTGGTCATGCTTCGATAAATGCGCAAGATACCATATTATCATAATTAATTGGTTTTAACAACAAAGAATCTTGAGTTGAACCTTGACCAAACTTATTGTAAAATTGCATTTATACTTACTATTTATGACTATAAAAATCATTGGTAAGAGTAAATATATAAAATACCTAAATTGGTTTTAAGAATTTAAAGTTATTTATAAAGTAAATAATAGACACTGTTCATTCCCGCAGCATAATTCTAGCTTTCACAACGGGAAACTATGAGGCATCATTCCCCGCTACCATCGGAGTTGACTATAAATGCAAAATCATGGATGTCAACGGAGAAAAGGTGAAGCTTGGCATTTGGGACACAGCTGGTCAAGAGCGGTATAGGACACTAACTTCTAGCTTTTACAGGTAATCAAGTTGTAACATTTGGTCTAGCTGGGGTGGGGTCGCTTGAGGTTATAGCTTACAAAAAGAGAAAGAAAAAGATGTGGTACTTCTTGCTAAGTGTTGAATAAAAACTTCCTTACATTGGAGTATAGGAAAGAGACCATAATTTATAATTTTAGTTTTCCTTCTGACAATGCGCAAAAGCATTGTGTTTGCAATGGTAATGGACAAATCTTTAAAATAGCATTTGAAAAAAATTAACTGAAAAAGAATTTTAAAAAATCTCAATTTCGTATGAAGTATCCACTTTAGTATGGAGTTGGGACTTGTAAAATCTTCACTTTTTTTTTTCAAAATTAATTTGTTCTTTGAGCAATCAAACTCCTTGATAGCATTATCGTTAAATAGTCAGTATTTTGTAATGTAAAATGTTATTTTCATGATTATCAAACCCGCACCTCCAATGTCACAGTCTTCATCACTACTTACTGAGTCAGAGGGTGTCAATTGTCAAAGTAACAGGAATAATTTAACATAATGGATAATTTTGAGGTTCAAGAATTAAATTATTACAGAAAGTTCTGAAAAAGTTTTGAATTTAATGTTTACAGTATTCCAAACTGCCTAATGAAAAAAAAATAAAGTCCTTACCTACCAATTCTTTTTGCAGAGATGCCCATGGTGCAATTTTGGTCTATGATGTTTCGGATCCAAAAAGTCTGGCTAGATTACAAGAATGGGTGGAAGAACTACAGGTTTACTCCACAAAGAAAAATATTGTCTGCCTTGTTGTTGGAAACAAAATTGATAGGGTAAGTCCAAATAACAAATACAAATATCTCAGAGTTGTTGTAGATAAAATCATTCACCAATAGATCAGAGTGAGTTTTTAAACTTTTTCAGTTGTTTTAGTTTTGTCACCAAATATAATTTTTAGTCTAAACTGCTTGTAGTAGAGTTGTAGTAGGAATTACTAGCTTTTCGGTGTTTTTTTTTTCATTGACTTTCTTTTTTAATGACGGTCCTGCCAGTGATACTCAAGAGTACATTAAAAATAAAATACTTAACAATAAGAAATAAATTTTAACTGTACTTTTTTATTTTAATTGTTGGTAGCCGCGAGCGGTACAGCGTTCTGAGGGCCAGGCATTTGCGCAGAAGCACAGAATGCTTTTCATAGAAAGCAGCGCGAAAACAAAGGAAGGAATCGAACTGGCATTCGAGGAGCTTGTTCAGAAGGTTAGTTAAATTTATTTGAGTTTGGCAATTTTGCAAAACAAAGTAGAAGACAGGGAGTTTTTTAATTTTTATTTATTTTGTTCAGATAATGGAAACACCTGGCCTATGGGAGACGTCGGGTCCATCCGGAAACATTCGCATATCATCGGGTGCCGAATCGAGACAACAAGAGTCCTCTTGTTACGACTACACCTGCACTATTTAGTTTTACAGTGGTTTCAAAGTTACAACCAGAAACAATGTGATTTTATTCGGTTTTTGGGGTGAAGGTCGCGACGACTTATAATCGTGATTATTAATGTGTTTTATTTTACAATACCTTAATAATAAAACCAATAACAAAAATAGTTTGTGATATTGTGGCCAATTATGTGTAAACACATATCATGTAAAAATATATGATGAATCTAACTACCCCTTAGTGTATTCTATGGGTAGATATAAATCTGCATTACTTATGCATTTCACAAATACAAATAATATAATTTCTTTTCTACAAAAAGAGATTCGCCTTCAACGAACTGACACAAACTTAAACCTTCTCCTGAATGTAACAAATACATTACTAAAAACCGCATCAAAATTGGTTCTGCCAAACGCGAGATAATCGCGGACAAACATCATACATACATACATACAGGTCAAACTGTAAACCTCCTTTTTTGAAGTCGGTTAATAAATTACTTACACTCACTTTCCTGCAGATTTTCACAGAAAAAAGTTTTTTAATTAATTTTGTTACTTTTTGTCTAGCGTTTTGTAATTACTTAGTATATTATGTAAATAAGTATTTATGTTCTCAATGTTTATAGACCTACAATTTATTTATATTGATGCAATTGTATAAAATAAATATAACGTTTAAGGCGGTAACTCTCGCTATGGCGCGAAATTCAAATTTTTTCGTGTTTTTTATTTATTCTGGCGAAAGTATACATTTTTAATAAAGTTTAAATGAATTCGCGTATGTAAATAACCATCTCCCATATTGCAAAACAACGTTTTTGGAAGACAGACCTACAGATTTTGTGTCTTAAGGGGTAAAAGGCCAAAAACAAGTTCCTTGAATATACACAAAATCGGTGACTCTGGCTTTCAAAAACGATGTATCACAATGTGGTAAATAGGTTTTTACGTACCCGAATTCATTTTAACTTTATTAAAAATGAATACTTTCGCCAAAATAATTAAAAAACGTGAAAATTTTGAATTTCGCGCCATACCGTGAGTTACCGCCTTAACAATGTTACTATACAACTCTGTAAATACTTTGATACAGTTGTTTCTATCATACCAACTAAAACTCAAAACTTTATTATTTAATTAAATTGTCACAGCTGCTAACTAGATACACATTTTATATTATAACTGTACAAAATAACAATTAGATCTTTATAATCATATTTGATGTATAAAACTTTGTATAATAAATGAATTTGCTGATAAATTTCGCATTTTGATTGGTCTTATTCACTTAATGATTTTTTTATTATTATTGAATCTATTAAAACTAAAGTAAGCATAAACTTAATTTGATGAATTTAGCATGTTGTCTACGAGTGACGTCAGAAGCGGATACGGTGGGTGGGATACAGGATACACGATAATTTCATCACGCTCGGTCATGTGATCTGGTTGTTCTCATAATTCATACATTTCATTCATTTTTTCAGTCTCTCTTTAGGTATTCTGTGGCGATACTGCGATAACCAACCCGCCTGCCCAGCTTGGTGATTGTGGCCATGTTTGTCCTTGTGGCTTGTGGCGATCTGTGGGGTAGGTAGGGCTATGCCTCTCGGCTGAGACATTTGATGATGATGATTTTTCTGGTTTTATTTCAGAACTTTTTTTAATAAATAACTCTGATATTTATTAAGTACATTACAGCCTGATTCATTATAAGTACATTCGTAACTGATTGGCCTGTTTACAAATAGACGTTTCATTTCCGCATCCCATCGCTCGTGGAAACAAATTGATATCAATATGTACCGTCACAAAACATCGCTAAAAGCTTTCAGAAAAAGGCTTTTAGCAAAAAAAGCTCGCAAAGAGTCCTTATGAGCGAAAGTACTTGCTTTGAGCGGCAACTAATCTATTTATGAGGTAAATCGTTCGAAACGTAAAATGCAAATGAAAATATTTTTGCTTTTTTGGTTAAAACTGTATTAAATAGGTGACTAGAAAAAATAATATTTTATGTGGTATAATAAAGTTTTTTTGTAAATATCGATTACGCGCTTATAATATAAGTAGGTAAATCATCTCCAAGTTTATTTTATTATTTTGAACAAAACTTAGTGTTGGAGCAGGCAGGTCACATAGCCTCACCCGCGACCCTCCTGCTATCAGCCGAGAAGGACACCGGCGGGGTTTTAGTGGGTGCAAACCCCACATAACCCTGCGGCTCCCCCCGGGGCTGCAGGGTACTCGTCAGGAGTTTCCCCGCCTAAAAAAAAAGATGGGGCGTGGCTCTCCACAAGATGGCCGAAGACTTGGTCAAGGCTGCGGGAGTCTACAAGATGAGGGTCGCACGAGACAAGTCATTGTGGCAGTTTGTGGGATGTGAAAAACAGATGTCAATAAATAAAATATTGTAAGTAATGTACTAAGTAAGTCAGGTATTTCTTAAGTTTTTTGTTGAAATGTAAAAGTGTTTTTTTTAGGTATTTTTTTAATGCAAATAAGTATAGCCATCCTCTCATTATTTAGATGTTATATGAAATGAAGATCTAAAAGCTATGACAGAAGAAAGCATTAAAAATGAGTGCAGAATACAAAATCCAAAAGAGAAACACGATCACGATCGACACTCTAAAAAGCTACAGAAATTCAGTGTATATTGTGCAATTTGCCGGCGCCCGACACGTCTCGATCCGAGTTCCGTTGGCGTTTCGGGGCGGATCCTTCCTCGAGACAAACAACGCAGCGGAGGTGCCACACTACCTAAACTATTTATTGGAAAATAAACCATTTTGCAAAATAGAGATAGGCTCGTGAAGATCAATTTATCGCGATTACCCTCGCGGCACGCCTGATCATTTTCCTTTACTTGTTACATTCTTATAGTTAAACCTAGGCCTACGTCCCCTTTATTATTTCCTTCAATATGTTTTTGTGCCCATGTGGCAATCTTTGGGGTTGACCCATGCCCAGAAGTGGACGTCCAGTGGTTGTTATGATGATAATGAATTTTTTTTTTAATAAGAATTTTATGTCGAGTAAATCTCTCATAACTTTTAACCTTATTTTATACAATCTTTGTAAAATCTTACAAGAAAGGTGAGCAATTGTGGAATTTCTGAACTTATACTATACCTAGTTTCGAGCTTATGTTCTAGAGCATTTAATTATTTAATCGATCGGGCTAAGTTTACACCGCCTATAAAAATAAATACCTAATAATACATAGGCTTTAATGTGCCATTTCTGATGTCTAATCTATAAGTAATACCTTTTAATGAAGTTTCATCAAATTCTGTTCAGTTAAGTACTTACTTAAGTAATTTTTTTAAATTGAAAAAAAAAAATCTCTACAACTTTTATCGTAACAAAACAAGTTTTGCCACTTAAAAATATTCAATACATGTTGTCGTCCGTGGCAAATGGAATCTCGGTCCCTCGCTTGCAACAGGCTCTACGTTTCGTTTTACTATTCAATCTCTCGTCAATCTAATAGCTGGATCCAGCGATATATCCGGAACGTTTCCGGGGGATTCGAACCTTATTCCTTTGGATTAATGTTCTTTTTTTGAACTGAGTCTTATTTTGTGTCGGTTCTTTTTGAGAATGTTTCAGACTTATGATTTTTTTGTGCACATGTTGAGGCATTGAAAAGTTGGAGTTCGTAAAGGACCGTATGTTCCAAATTCTCCCTTTACTTTTCACCCTTTTGAGATATTCTGCTCTGTTCAAAGTCAATTAAAAGTTTAGGATTGTTTTACCAAGTAAGTAATCTCATGAGTTCGGGCGACCGTTAGTAGTGTGTGTGTGTTATGTTAATAAACTTAATCAAAACGATAAGTTTACATGTATTCGTAAGAAATCAGGGTTGTGCGTACATACAGCTCAATGACTAGGTGTCTTCAACTTTCGTACCAAAATTCCATTGACTTGTAATTACATTATTATGGATTTCGTTAACCATTGCCGCTTTAACGAAGTAGTTTTCTGTAATATGCCTAAAGGCAAGTCGATCGAATTTAGTTAAGAGACTTACTTGACTTTTTTGGTGATTTGATATCTTATTGTCAAGAAAACCTTTTTAACCTTGTTGTAAACCTCGTTGCTGTAATAAAAAAGGCTTCTAATTACGTCCTATCCTAATTGTTATAAGTAAGCGAGTTTATATCTACTTAATAATATTTTTTATATTTTTGTTTATCATTTGTACCTAATCAATATTTTTAAATGTAATGAATTTGTCAATAAATCATATTATTATCTTGGTATCCTTAACCGTTTCGGAATTATCTTATTATTTAATTAAAATCCAGCCCTCAATGTTCTTCAAAGTTAGGGTTAGCGAAATTGTCAACGCCTTTAAGTGCCTACAGTAAAGTTACGTCACGTTTACGTTTTCATCCACTTCAGTAGGAAGCCGGAGCACTTACCCGGCTTATTATGTGGCACATTATGATCGAATGGCCGAGACGGTCCCATTTATCAGCAGCACGACAAAACGTCTCGGACCGCAGCAGTTGTGAGCGTTTAGGTGAGGTTAGTTGGCAGGCTAGTTGTGACTAAGCCCTTAATGACAATAATTTGTTCTACGGTATGGTACTCTGCTTTTCGTAAGAGGCGACTAAAAGGGGTCATGCGGAATCTGAGTGTGAAATGTGGAGGCCCGACACACTCATAAAACGGCCCCTGATAGGCGGCGGCAATACATGTGGAACTGTGCCGCCGCAGCTTCAGGGTTAAGCCGTGTAGGGAAAAACATGACCTCCCCGAGAACGAAGCTAGGCGAGGGATGGACACCAGATATCAATCATCAGTGACTTCCGTGGTCTTTCCCAAAAATTGCTGATATAACTACCGGGGGGAGGTTATAGTCGTAAAGTTGATAATATTATATGAAAACAGTGCGAAGGAAGTCGCTGATGGCCTACTAGCCTTATCTAAACAAGCATAATGAGTGGTCATCACTCAGCCAGATCTGAGGCTAAATGTTGACAAATAATAGAAGAGCACATTGATTCATGAATAGTTGTTTATTATGGGCATATCTGGTCGGGAGTGGTTTCTTATTACTTTTAGTGACTCCAAAGTAATGAATAGACTTTTAGGACGTCTAATGTTCACAAAAATATAAAATAAATAAAATAACACTGGTGCATTGCTTGTGCGTGTGGAGTGTGGTTGTGGGTTGTATTTTATAAAATGATCGTCATTTATGTTACGTCAACGGTAGGAATCTTTCTTGAATAGCTAACTCCTTTAAAGAGGAATGTAGGTTTCTAAATGTAAATTAAGTACATGCGATTTTTTATTTGTAATTTGTCTAAATCATTTAAAATTATTGGCCTACTGCTGCGCAAAGATATCCCCCCTCTGTTTAACTAGTATTGAATCTGCTTACCTGTAAAATCAACAATATCATCCGAAAGACGGCCAATGTTGGCCTCCCTATATCACATCGCCACAAGGACAAACATTTAGTTTGCTATCATCGCAGCGCTTGGCAGGCGAACGCAACGAAGGACGTACTGCTGCCCGTACTCTGAGCGTTGCCTTACTTCTAAATACTAATTCTAAACCTAATATTTTTGTTTGTAAGTCTTCTTACAATTTAACGTAATTCGAATCAGGTTCTGCGAATTGAACCTTTTTTTTTCCGCATCGACAAATCGGGACCATTTCCATATTTAAACAAATGGGGGGAAAGAAAATCAATCGGGAAGGATTAAATTTGGATTCAGTCATACGGAAAAATCGTTTTCCATGTTCTTTTGCTCGTTTTGCGGTGGTGCGCGGCGGAGCATAAAGTTTTTTTAGGGTTCCTTAGTTGAATAAAGAACTCTCATAGTTTCCTGAAGTCTGTCTGTCTATTCCTAAGTCTATCTGAAACTCAAAATTTTGTCAGAAACTACTGAGGCTACAGAATTGTAATTTTGCACACATTTGACTTATAGTAATCGATACACAACGAAAATTATTCCATAATATGGTATGATACAGTAAATTTAGGTGGCACTGCAGATTTTTAAGCAAAGTTTTTAAGCCCTTAAAAATGAGGCAATGGTTACCGAGCGACCCTGTCATACCAGTCTGTATAGATCGTTATTAGTTTAAGATAATTTAGCATTAAAAATTTATAAAGTAACACAAAAACTCACTCTAAATATTGCCTGCACCATCTATGGACGGAACCCTACATTAACCATGGCTTGACATGTTTTTTAGGCAGAAAGGTCTCCTTAGACCCATTTAACTTGGGACAGGTAGGTGTTTCAGTTTCATTATTAGTAGCATTTTTAGATCAAATGTGGCGACCGTATGTTTTTACGAGTATTTGTTTAAAACTAACTTTTATTGTTAGTTAAAACTAATAGTACTGTTTTCAAAAATAATAGAAGAAATCAAATGAATATCTATAGTTTAGGTTTGGCACAGTATTATAAGCAAGAATACTGTGTTGTTTTACAAAATTCAGATCAGTTCTTTTAGCGCGAAAGTGGAACCAACATCCTTGAAAACTTTTGCATTTTTAATATTGAATGCAAATGAAGCATGGGGTACAATCCCAGCCGGGGCAAGTATTGGCATCATTTAAATACAAAGGCACTTAATTTTTTTTATTATGTCGATTGTGCATATATTGGGACTTCTATTAAACACAGGTTTACACTAGTTAGGGGGATTCTTATGAGTTCTGCTATAAGATCTGCTACATTACATCCTTTATTGGTTCATCAGTTCTACCGTTTGATAGCTATTTAAACGACAAAATGTTATTGAATGGTATGTACTTTTTACTCTACCTTTGATGTGCCTTTGGTTCATTTCTGTGACTAGTAAAATACAGATGTTTCCTTTGATAATGTCTATTTAGTAGTATAATGATTTGTTAGTCTCCAAATAATTAATTTTGTCGTTTGGTAAAAGATATTTCCAACATGTGGTTTCTAAGTACATGTTCACGTTTAAAATAAAAAAAAAAAACAATAATAGATAACGCGTCACATTAGAGCCCCTAACTAGGTAGAACCTATATCTAAAGGTAGTCAACAAGTTCAACATGGGACGATATCACAAAACTCAGTACCTACCTAATCAGTCATTTATTTGCACTAACAAAAAAAAAACAGATTCACAAACAACCAATATTTTGCACTCCTGATTTTTTGTGAGCTGACCTTTGCTCTCAAAGGTCTACTGAATTGAGTTATCCAAAACACCATCGGAATGCTTGATAACAAAAATCAGCTGTCCAAAATATTGGTTGTTTGTGAATCTGTTTTTTTTTTGTTAAACATAACTATAATGATTTTTTTACGTGGGTTCTAATTCTGGGAATAATTCATGTTTTAAAATAGTTAATTCTGTTTTCATGAATTCTGTAAGTACATAAATATAATGAAATACAAAAAAAAACAAGCTGTTTAAATAAAAATTAACTAAGGCTCAGCGCACATATTTTGAAGCGCGGCGAAGCTACCAAGCAGAAAAAATAAAACTCTATTAATATGTAGATATAAATTTATATCTAGCCCCCAGCCCAGTCATAGAAATTTTCAGTGTTCGGTATCTGCGCTGCACCTTGAAAGCTTTCCCGTATAACTTTTAAGTTAAAGCGATATTTTAAAATGCTTACTTCGTTCTACGACCTTCATGTATGTTGTTAATGTGCTACGTCGTAGCAGATGCTACGCGCTACGTCAGCTTGTTGCTACGGGGCTACGACGTCGCTATGTAAAATTATTAATAACTCACTCTTTAGAATTTATTATAAAGTTGGGTATTTACTAGAGGTAGTAGTTATAATTCAGTTGTGTTATTTGGATTATTTTTAGATTGTAATAAATTGAATCCTTACCCACACTCTTTTCCATTTTTAAACGAATTCAAATTGGTCATTACAATTCTGTTCTAGAGTTTAATTTTATAGCTTAATGGAAATTAATTTTGCTTACTTTCATAATCCATAAAGGAATTCGTTTTTTACTCAGGGGTATCAGTTTAAAAAAAAAATAAGTTTTAGCTTTATAGTTAATAATATAATATAGGTAAGGTACATTCTAAAACCATAATCTTGAAACCCATTTTACCGAAAGTAAATAGCTATCGTGAATAGAACTAATAAAAGGGTTTCATTGGAGTGAGAAGGATTATAGATTTTGGAGTTAAATGGATATTTAGGGATTCCCCGTTCCCTCAGGAGTTTTAAGTAAACTATTCTAAATCATTGAGTGAAAACGTTAACAAAGATAAAAGGTTAAATTTTGGAAAAGTTAAGCGGTACTGGCTGTTTTTTTTTCTGTGTCCACTTTTGTATGACAGCAGTGTTTAGGTTAATTTGCGTGCCTTTTCTTAAGGTTGCTTGAAATATCTTACGATTGAAAACCTGTTGTGAACACTACCAGTTGTGTACTATAGAATTAATCTAGGTATCATCTGGGTATCCTGGCCGCGTCTCGCCAGATGTGCGCAAGACCTAAGGTTATAAAGGCTGTAAATGCTGTTAGGGCGTACCTCATCTTCATCACCTTACCTGAAAGATTTCCATTGTTGGACATAGAGCTCCGTCATAAATCGCCACAATGACCGTTCTTTTGCGGCCCTCATCTTGTGTAACCTTCACCAGGGCGTCTTCGCATGAATCTGAACGTTCTCAGTGCGCGGTTGCCCCTCAAAAGTTCTTAGACCTATGTATGTTTATAAAACATTCCTTATAATACCTAATGCATTATAGCATCATTCAAATAATTTTGCCAACATGTTACCAAATAGTCTGAACTCTAAAATAGATCAGTTAGTAGTTTAACTTTTGATTATCTGTCCGAATTTCAAATTCCTATCTTTTTTGCCAAAATATGTTTGGTATAAAGAGGGCTATTTCAGCGATACGCCAAGCGCAAAAAAAAATATTTAAATAAACCATGTCCGAAAACAACAATGTAATCCTATGGTGACTAAAACAATCTTTTTTAGAATTTTAAGGATTTTTTACTTAGTCCTCAGTTTATAGACCTCAATAAATTTTAATAATCTACTCATTGTTGCCTAAAGTGGCCACTTTTAGCAACACTTAGTACCTTTCTTAGATTATTTACCTAAAAAGTACACAAACTCAAGGTAATCTTGTGCATTATAGGCTCACATTTTCGATTTTGGATATTGCTTAAAATCTAATTATTTATTTTTCGATTCGAAAAAAAAAAAACAGAGATTGCATAATAAAACTCCCCATTTTGAATGAGTATACAAGACCCACCGTCAAACAAATAACTCAAGAGCATTATGACGCGATATTGTTACGGTCGTATAAAATATTTGCATTGTAAATCCGAGATTCCCTCCATAACTTGCGATAACAACTCGACCGTAAAAATCTTTTATTACGCGCCTAACTTCCGAAGGTCGCACTGAAAAGGGGAGTGAGAAGAATTGGGCTTACGCAGTCGGTTGTACGCGTAACTTGATAAGATTTTTACAGATTTTTCAAATTACAATTTATGTAGAATAGTGCCAAGTTTAAGCTATGACAAGAACCTGCCTGAAATGCTTGCAAGCAATGCGCGTATTGTTATTTTTTTCAGCGAAATAGTTGTGATTTTCACACGCGTTGCACAAATGACATCTCCGTGCGCGTAACACGTGACATACGGCATAAATATTATAAATTTTGGCTTCTTCCCCATTCGCCTGAAATTATTCGCCCATAACCTTAAATTTACCCATTCGCCTGAATTTTAATAAAAAGTGATCCCCATTCGCCTGCATATATTTTTAAATAGCACCGACCGAAAATACAACGATTATACACGTAGGCAACAGATGCTTCAAATTCTTTATGAATCCAAGATTCTGTTCCAAGTACTTAGGGTACTTATTTAGTACTTATTTTTTAATTAATATGTTTATTTTTTTAACCTGTGTTTAATAAAGTGTTTTTTACTTTTACTTTAATTTATCAAAAATGCGTAAATGATATTTAAGCGCAATACTTTAAGTGTAATTTTCGCCGAATGTTTGACAACCTGAATTTTTAACTTATTGTTATCCAAACTATTAAATATTGCATATTTTGTTATATTAAAAATAACGGATTATTATTACGTTACTATTACATTAGCTCTCCAGGTTGATGAACTTTTTGAGTACAAATGAAATCTATTTCTGAATTGAAAGAAGAATACCAATTATAAACTTGAGATAAAAAAAGCTTCAAGTCGACACCATTGAGAAATGGTAAACTAAGTACTTACCTTACATGAGCAGATATTTTTTTTTTTCAAAATATGAAATATTAGAAAAGGATAAGAAACATTTATTTCGACTGAAATTTTAATACCACGCACTGAAAAAGTAGCCATCGTTGACACAAACTGGCGATGTATAAACATATAAATTAAAAAATTAAGGACCCTGACCTCATCATCGCTGAAAATAACTAAATAACATCAAATACATTGAACTTCAGACAGATCATGAGCGGATTTTGATTATGTAAAACTAATAGCATACTGCAGATAACTGTTGATTTTGCATATTATGTCTAATGAAATAATGTCAAAAATACTTTTTTGTTAAAACGAATTGACAGTTTATTCTGTTTTTAACACTCTTTGTTTCGTTAGATACGATCAGGTGAATGGGGAACACATTTTATTGAAATTCGGGCGAATGGGTAAATTTAATATTTCGGGCGAATAATTTCAGGCGAATGGGGAAGAAGCCTAAATTTTCATGTGACGTGTGGTAGCTACATGGAAAACCTCCATCCCATCTCCTCTTATAGTTGTCGTAAGAGTACACAAGCAAGAAGGGCAGCAGCGTTAAAAACTAGCGTCCTTTGTTGAAACTTGAAGAGCTACACTGCGATGCCTGCCAAGCTTGGCTATTATTATGGAAAAATATTTTTTGTTCTTTTGGCGATTTGTGGGGGAGGTCTATAAGCAACAAGTGGACGGTTTTCAGTTAACATGATAGTAATAAATTAATGTTACTTTTATTATTTCGGTCAACTTCCTGATTTCGTCGCTTTGTACTTAGTAGGCTATATTATAGGCTTTCAAACAAGGAGGAATAGCTATAACTTTTAAAAGGTAATAAAATGTCGGATGTGAAAGGGAAAGTTCTCAATTTACTGTCTTTTCTACGATACGACGGAAGCAATTAAATCAATTCAGATATTTTTGCCAAATTTTTTTTTAATGGGATTCTATTAATCATAATACAGTTTGGTATTGTTGTCCGTAGGTTTGATGTAATAATTTTTACGATCGAGAAGTGTTTTCGAATTTCGTTAATTTCTGACAAAATAAAAAATGGTTATCCTAACATAACTCCTATCGTAATAAGACTGATTATCTGGTGAATAGGATTCAATTCCCGGCGGGGCGAACATTTTTATTATGAACGAGCTTTCCCGGCTTACTTCGTTACGCCATAGAATATAAGATAAGTACTACAAAAGACTTGGCTCTATAGACTATGTTCTTTTGACTGCCCAGAATGGCCGAATAAAAAACAAACAACAACAACAAACCACCTGTCAAAATCTGTAAACAACGGAAAAAATATTGCACCTCGGGTTACAGTATTTGAGTTTAGGTAAGGATCCCTAATTTTTTTGAAAATCTAATATAGCCTATGACACTCGGGGTTAATGTAGCTTCCTACCAGTGAAAGAATTTTTCAAATCGGTTAAGTATTTCCGGAGCCTATTCGTTACAAACAAACAAACAAACAAATCTTTCCTCTTTATAATATTGGTATAGATATCGATGTTTGATTCCCGGTCTGGTTGTAATTTTCGTCTCTGTATAATGTTTCGGCCACCCTAGATACAGGTTCTTCCTAGTTAGGGGCTCTGAGTGTGATGTGTTATTATTATAAATAAACATTAACTTTGTTTTTTAATTAGGTAATATTCTATTTTATAATTTTCCTTCATACTAACTGTTTGCATCAATATACTTAAGTTGCTTAAGTAAATTACTGGGTATCATTAAATTATATAACCGGGTGTTTCTGGAAAGTCGGTAATAAGATATTACTATTTATTAGCCCACCAATACCTTACCACCTTAACCAAAAAACGTGGTCAAATGTACAAAACATTCCGTTGCAATTCACTCACAGTCTCTATTAGGCAATAGATATGAATAACAAAGGAGCTTATATCTAAGAAAAACAGCTGCAACAGCGACACCAGGCGGCATTTTCAGTAAAAATTGTAACAGTTTGCGAAGAGCGAAATCCGCAGCCGGATACTGAATACAGTAAAGTTATTGCTAGTTATGGATATGCCGTAAGATATACGTAATACTTTCGTTTATAGTTCGCTTACCTGTTACTCATTACATGGGCCGCACGCAACATAGTATCCTCTATGGCATAAATGTATATCTTGTGTTATGTATATTGAGTTGAATAAATTTCGAAACAGCCTGTAACCAACAAAACTATTAGGCTGGCTCACCCGGCAAACTTCGAACTGAGTTACTATTTAAATGTATTAACTAAAACAATAAATTCTATAGCCTTCATGCTGTTTTGATGTGTAAGCTATCATTATTATAACAATGTTACATAAAACTTCGATCAGTGGTAGTTTTAGCGCACAAACTTTCGCCATTCATCATATTAACCGTAGGATTTCAAACAATAGTCTTATCCAGTCTATTCTTTCTCAGGCAACAAACAGCACAAAACTCGTCGGATCCCGAGCGTCCTGCAAAAAGACCGCCGCGTCCGTCCCCGTCCAGATGCAATAATTAAACCAGAGGCTCCGTAGACCGACACTGCTAATTTATACCGAGATTTTATGCTGACTCGGATTTTAATAAAGGCCCTGTCTAGCCTGCCTTAAGGGAGCTTCGAGATGCATCGCTAAAAATGTATTTAGACAACTTTTTGATTGGATTCATTTGTTGGTATTCAATTTGATGAAAAAATTATTAGAGTTGATAGACAGACAAATTATTGCAATCAGACAACTTAGCATAATTTACAATATAAAATAAACTTTTGGGCAAATGTTTCTGTAGTTTGTAAAAACATGGAATTAGTGTGGTTGTCAAAGAAACCATTAATTAATGTAATGTATAAATTATTATAAAATCCTTTTCCTTTTTCTCATTTACTTGAAATAAAACATTCTATTTACATGAAGCCATTAGCAAATTGGCCCCGCTCGCTTGCGATGCCGTCGAATTATACAAAATATGAATTCAAAAGACGAAGATGCAAAATGGAATTTCTATTCTCACAGAAAAAAAAAGTGCGAACCATTACGAAGGAAACGCTAACATTTTTAACTCGCAGATTTTCATCTCATTTGGAAAAATCAACTCTACGTGCAAAAAGTTAACGTACTTTTTTTCGTTGTGAGGTTATTTTCAATATAAGGTGGGTTTCCGTAATCTAAAATCGCGAAAGCGTTTGGAAATCCGTTGGTTAATGTTGAGAAAAGCAAAAAAAGGCTTTATGAGCCGGGTTAATGTGATGTCACCTGTGTTTGCAGGCGCGTTGAATTTCTAAATTCAATTTGAATTGCTTTTGGTATAGAATTTAGAACGTTGATCTCAAGCACCTTTTATTTATGTTTTTCTAATGAAGCAGTTAGAATAACTTAGTAAATCAAATATTTAACTAGATAGATAGATAGATAGACTCTTTATTACAATCAATGAACTTAAAATATTACAATATTCTTAAATTAAAACATTGATTGCAATGGGCGTCCTTATCGCTTAAAGCGATTTCTTCCAGGCAACCCATTGTTAAAATAAAATAAACAACAGAAAAAGTACGGTGGGTTGGTTCAGTAAATAAAAAAAAAATAAAAAAAGTAAAATAATAATAAAAAAAATGAATTATTTTAAACCATAACGTTATAAACTACATAAAAATAATTATTTACATAATTATTTAACTAGGTTTATATTAACACTTCATTTGCTTTTTACTGGGTTGGCATTGACTGAAATGTAGCGCTCTGTTGATTTTGTTGCAAGCAGCACAAGTCAAGGTGGTCAGACGACCTGATGAAGGCTGCGGGAGAGCAGTTGATGAAGTTCACACAAGTCCAGTTACTATGGAGATCTAAGAAGGAGGATTAAACTAACCAGATGGCAATGGACGTATTTCGGCAAAAAAAGATGAACACCAACAACAATAAATAACAACAAAAATCTAGATAATGCGCAGTACATAACTAGGGTTTATTTTTGTTTGTTTTCGTATTTTGGTCGTTTATTACTTCTAAACTAAAAATAACAAAATCATTTGTATTTATATAATCGCAAAGTATACTATGTATTCACATTTATTTACGTAATTTTAGTTTATCAAACTTCAAGAAAACAACGAAACAATTTTATAAACTTTATTGATCGCCAAAAACCATGCTAGTCTACCCACAAACATGTAGGAATAGCGCACACGATGGTGACTGAAGAGGCGCTGATAACATTAGTTTGTTTGAACTCTCTGTCAAAAGTGGGTCGAGTTCGATGATTACCTTTTGTGAGCTTAGTCAATAAGCTGATGCCTCAGCCTATCTCTTTCGGGGAATATAGGCGTGAGGTTATGTTAATTTAGTTAGATATGAGCCAAAAGACATCCACTGTTGGACATAGCCCTTACCTGCTGAATGCTACATTGTCCAGCGTAGGTACAAACCTCACCCGGTGCACTCCCACAATTTTCACGAAGTCGTCTGACCGCCTTGTCTGTCTCTCTCTCTCTCTCTCTCTGCGACTTCAGGTGCGCTTAAAAACTTTTCGGCTCCAGTGACATGTTCATCGAGCTATGTGCCCTGCTCATTGTCACTTAAGTTTTGCAATAACTATGTATATAAGCTAGCACTAAATTTTTATACAAATTAGGAGTTCTAAGTGTAATGAGTTAAATTAATTTTGTTTAAATTTCTCAGTAGTGGCTCGAGACTGCGCTGCCACGTATCACGCTGCCGTTTTTGCAGCGCAACTACTGAGTTTGATGCTCGCTTCAGAATATTAATGCAATGACGTGCCACACTGCCTGGATGGTTTGCAAAACCTTATTTTTAAAATATTTTTCTTAATAAATGTGCAGAGCTTTATTGGGCCCCGTATGAAATTAAAAATATATACGGTATTTTTTTTATCGTGGCGGAAACTTTCAGGACTAAGTCTTTGTATTATATATGACTCAAATAAATTAATTTTTTTTTTAAAAATTTTTTTTTACTTTTGTTTTTTTTTATTTAAAAAATATAAAAATATTATTTAAGGCTGATGGACCCCCTGATAACCCTCCCACGCATTGCTTTCCACCCGCTGACTCGTCTGGCTCCAGCTAAGCCACCGTAAGTCATTGCTCTGATGCTACACATCGTTTTTAGTTTTTTTTTTTTACAAAAACTTTCGAAGTACCTAAATTAAGCATGGTTCATTATTTTTCAATTTTATTTTTTTTGGTCATCAGTCCTGTATAATTAAGCCTACCGTGTGTTAAATTTTCCTCCACGATAAAAAGGATTCGTGTGTAATATAATAAAGACAATTAAAATAAAAAAAAAGGTATTAAATATGATTGTGTTAATCGAACGATTGTTATACAAGAACTAAGTGACACGACGAACCTCTTACCTACCGTTTACAACAAAGGTTTCAAACACATTATTATTAGTTATCCTTTAATGCACTTCTCATATTTTGGGAAAAATATTCTTTAGCCTATGTACATCAGGGATAAAGCATGATTCTGATGGTGAAAAATGTTTTGATTCGGTTCAGTGGTTTTGGAGCCTATTGAATTCTAACAAAAAATAATGTTCATTATTATATGATATTTCACGGTCATCTAGTCATATGTACGATTTACACTGCAAATACCTTCTTTTTTTTTGATGACAGAAGAGGATCTGACAGTATATTTGCATCTGGAACCATACTAATACTTGTCACTTGTTTTGTTTGTATATTGGACATGCATGAATATTCAGAGCGGATGCTTTGCGGACACTCACGGTGGCTAAATTGAAAGACTGCCAGATATAATATCATTCGTTGTGATTTGAGTGATAGGGGTGATTAGCTTACATGCTATATTTATTTATAGAAAAACTTCACTAACAATACCATAAAAGGATGATCCATTTTAATAGTGTTGTAAACAAATCATTAAAAAAACTTCAGTTTGCCTAGCAGTGGACACAAGGCTGCATGAAAAAAAGGTAAGTAGATAGTAACACAATCGAAAAGATACTATTTTTGTTATTTCGTCAAATAAAAAGAAAGCGTTTTTTACGTGATATACGTATATATCATCATTTAGAATTTAATTATGCAAGCCAAGTAAGAAATAGCTTTTAGTGATAAGGCCACCATTTGCATTGATCTCTGTAACTTGTTCGTTTATGTATTTATTTGTTTTACTGTGATTGCAATAAAGAATTCTCTAATCTAATCTAAATTATCATTATTTTTATGACAAGTTAAAACTATTTGTAATAAGTGTGCTGTTTAAAGAAATAAAGAAAATTTTGTTGAAAAAGTTGTCTTGACCAACTCCGTGGTTCCGCGGGCAGTGGTGTTTGTATTTACTGTGTCTTTGGAAAAGTGCGATTCCCGGTGAAGTCGAATTATGAGTATCGTTGTTAGTTTCCCTGTCTGAGCATTCTTGTGTTATAATAAAACAAGCAACAAAATTCTAATACTAAGTCAAATTAAGATTTCAAATACTAAATTTTTCTTTGTCCAAAAAATCGAGCAAGAGTAATAAACTATTTTATTATCAGTTTTGTTTCAAGGCAAGTTTCCTCCTGAGTCAGTATTTCATTCCCAATTTTCCAATCACTCGCAATTCCATTAACTGTGGAGGGAGCAAAGTCGCTCTTCTTTTGTTTTATGGTTTTATAGAGCTGCCGCGGTGAAGCTATTGCCTTGGTTCGTGAACTTTGACAAGATAATTCTGTCTGATTTGTTAGAAACTACTGAAGATTCATCATTTATCAAAGCTATCTTTGTATATTTCTAGGAGTAGTAGTGCGCGGAGGAGTTAGCAGTGGAACAACTCTCAACTTCGAAGGAACTGATTTATTAAACTTTCAATACATAGAAATATTAGCTTAGGCCCACCGCACATCTGGCAAGGCGCGGCGTAGAACCTAAAGGCCAAAGGCATAACAATTTCATTGTACATTACAATTTTATAATATTAAAAGGTAAAAACAATAAATACTTTGATAAAAATACAAAATCGAATGACTCTTTTTTAAAAAATAATAACGATTCACAAACAAAAAGGGCAAATATACATTCATATCAGTAATAAATACTTCAATCAGTCAATGTCAGCAATAATTACGTTTATAATCGGATTCCGGATGTGGACGGATTTAAAACGGATCAGCGGACAACACTGTCGCCCGGGGTCAGTGCATACTGGATAGGATTTTGTGGTTACAGTAGTAACGGACGTAGCAGTAACACCACTTAGTTAAAGAATAAAAAAAAAACAAAAAACAAATAAAGGGAAAGAAAGGTAGGTAGCTATTAAGTTTTCGAGTGGCGTCGAAATCTGCATATTATTGTTATTCCTCTAAAACTGCTTGTAAAATATGAAAAAAAAATTTAATGTAATTATTTATATGTATGCTACAACGCAACAATAATAATTTGATGTTTTGTTACCATTTGTGTATGATAAATTCAGTTTGGGCAGGCGAGGCTAAATGGTAATCAATCAACATCAAAAGAATAACTCAAACGCTCCACGTTATAAATGCAGAGATATAACAATGGAAGCGCTTTATGAATTAACTTCGGTGTCAAAGTGAAATATATTATGTTGATTAAAGTTATAAAATAATATTTCATTTCAAATTTTACAGTTATGACTCTATTACATTGTCATACCAAAATTTCCTAATAGTAAGGTAGCTGAAAAGGTTTTTTTTCGGGTTACATGTTCTTGAAGTAAAATTTAATGATAATACAGATCGGACTAAATCTCTGCATGTTTGTTTACTATAACATATTGATGATTAAGTTGCCTACCTTTGTGGTTCAGTCAGATTATTGATTCAGTCGACAGAGATATTGTCTGTAACTTTGTAAGTCCGTTTATGTTTCCCGACAGGGGCAAACAATTTTGGATTATTTAGATGTAATTGTTTCTTTTATAATTTTTATCTGGTTTTTAACAGTTCTGGATGTGTTTGTAAGTCTTTTAGGCACCCTTGATACAGTTTCTAGCTCTCATGCGTCATTATAATAGGTACACTTTTGTGAAGCTTTTAAGCGATCTAAATTTGAATGATATTTCTGCGTTGTAATATAAATTTTCGTGTAAAACAAACTGCCTGCGCGTGATAAAGTTTTATTACTGGCAGCTTTGCTGAAAGCCTGGGGCTCGATTCACGTTGCGTTTTTAAAACGCTGCAGTTATGTAAAAATAACGTTTACATATTATATTTTGAAAAACTTGTTTTCTTAGTTGGAATGTACAAATTAAGTAATTCCTTTAAAAATATTGAAAAAATATTCTATACCTATATATTATGACAAAAAATTAAATTTGCGAATCTATTTGATGATGTAATTGGTAAATAAAAAAAACTGTTAAATTCGTCTTAGTAATAAAAAATTTTACAATAAAGCAAAATGCTTTACATTTTGCTTTATTGTTTATTTGCATGTAAACTTACTAAATACCTTATATAGAGCACCGTGTTATTACAATATGTAGAAACTAAAAAAAAATATTATTAAACGCAAGCAAAGATTCGGGAAAAACTAGAACTTAAAAAAAGATCTGGGGTAAAACGTCCTATTACCGCGGTAGTCAAAATCACGTCCTATTACGGCTCTATTTTATCTTTTGCAATTTATTATTCGTTGTGACTGTGTATTGTAAAGGTAACTACATAGTGTCCAAGGGAAACTAACACGTAACTTATTACCCAGCACTCGTGCGTTTAAAATCGTTTAAAATTAGTTAAATTAATTATTTTGTGTAGAAATTAATTATTTTGCGAGAAGCTGTTTCATACAAACGCAGACTGGCTCGCGGTAGAACATTGAATTTTCAGACTTCATTTTTAGTTCAAACAAACACTTGAAGATTGTGTTACTATATTCGAATACTTTTTACATTCAAGTAGTCTTAGTTAATCTAGTTGATTTCTGTTTAAAATCGAATAAAGGATGTAAATATGAGTAAACAAAAGTCCGCCGTGTTAGGAAGGCTATTTGAGGGTACCGCCTATTACGGAGGGTACCATCGGTAATAGGAAAACCGCAGTGTCGGTAATTTTTAAATTTAGTGGTAGAATAAATATAATTTATGAACATTTCGTTATTTAAGTGTAATTTTCATTAGTTCTCAAGTATAAAACCTATTTTGGAGGTACATGTTTTTTAACTAAAATCCTTGTTTTTTACGCTTAAAGTTGACAGTAAAATTTAAGTTTGTTAGAATACTGTGAAACCTAACGTATGAGTTTTAATAAAGAAAAATAGTCAAATACAACGATTACTTACGATTTGAGAGTATTATGGTAAAGTCAGAGTGATCTTACTTGTAAGTAATAACTTATATTACTGAAATATCTTAACATTATATTTCAAAATTAGGATATAAAAAGTCATTAGATATTTTAGTAGCTACCGTATTAGGCTGTAAGGAATCCTAACACGGTGTATGGAAATTACAGAGCTAATAATTTAACCGCATTATTCATAAAGATACCGTACATTTTAAAAAGCTTTACTGCAGGTCTACTTATTTGGTTTGTTGTATGCTAAATACGTGACATCCTGTCTAAATTGAAATACGTCAAATAACTAAAATGCACTTCAACTTTTGATGAATAACAGGGTAAGTAAATAATTATAAAATTGTTGAGAATTTGGTTTGTTCTGTATTCAAAGAAATATTGACATGTGAAGTTTTAGTTTCCCTAGTTACGTGTTTTGTGTTTGTAACTACTTGTGAATTGCTAGTCAAGAAGACAGTTTGCTTTTGTGTATATTTTATGGAAAAATAAATTATATAAGCCAAAAAGAAGTGACTTTGTATGTTCCAACAGGTTATGGGCCATCTGCTCACATACAAAGAACGTATCACTGGCACATATTTCCAAATTTAAAGAATACCAGTAATAAGCAGTGAGCATGTCGAATGGCGATGATCCCAAAGACGCAGAAGGCGCTTTTAAGGGAGTCGCAGCCATTTCCTCGCACTCCAGTTCGATAAGTAATGCTGTAGAGAAGTTACGAGGCATGGATAATTATAACACATGGAAGTTTACCATGAAAATGCTTCTCGTGCATGAGGACCTTTGGAGTGCAGTGGAGGAAGTCAAAGATGAAAAGGATAGAGTGCAACTCAAAGCATTGGCCCGTATATGTTTAGCAGTGGAGCCTAATGTAATAGGCCATGTTCGGAATGCGAAAACGGCTAACGAAGCCTGGCAAAATCTACAAAGGGCCTACGAAGATAAAGGCCTTTGCAGAAGACTGGGTTTGTTAAGGTCTTTGTTCATCATGAAATTGAAAGATTTCGACACTATGGAGGCATATTTGGGACAGGTGAATAACCTTGCACAACAACTAAGAGACATCGAGTCACCGCTAGACGACGACCTAGTGGCAGTAGTGATGCTTAGTGGGCTGAGTGAAGATTATGACCCACTCATCATGGCGATCGAAAGTTTCAACGTAAAGCTCGATAGCGAATATGTGAAGGTTAAGCTTCTGCAAGAATATACTCGAAGAAGGGGGAGATCCGACGACATGAGTACAGCGCTAGCTGTAAAGAAAATCTTCCAATGTTTTGGGTGTGGAAAACCTGGACACCGCATTCGTGACTGCCCGAAAAAGAAGTCTAATGAAGTTTCTGGTAAAGCAATTCTTGTGTCTGCATTAACATCATGCGTAGAAAGTGAAGCATGGTTTGTAGATTCAGGCGCATCGCATCACATGTGTAATAAGAGAAATATTTTGCTTGATTACAGACCAGAAACTAAATTGTCTGTGAGCGTCGCCAATGGAGAAAAACTTTATGTCAACGGAACAGGAAACGTCAAAATGTCACTGGAAGACGGTGTCACAACAATAACAGAAGTTTTATTTGTACCTAATTTATCCGCTAATTTGTTGTCGGTTAGTGCTATGATTCGGAAAGGCTTAAAAGTAGTTTTTGATAATGATATGTGTACAATTTTTAACAAAAACACAAAAGTTCTTGTTGCCAAAGCATTTAACAACAACGGTATTTACGTTTTATGTACGAAAGGCCAAGCCTTTTTATCGTCCTCGGTAGAGACGTCTATTCCATCTCCAAGTTCTCACTATCCACCAAAAGTAAATGATAACAGTTCAGGTGACATAGCTGTCATTGGTTTAGAGGTCAGTTCGAAGGATAGTTGTGAACCGAGCACAAGCGAATCATCCATGGGTGTGTGGCACCGGAGGCTTGGACATCTGAATGCAAGAAGCATGCAGCTTCTCAAAAAAGGTATGGCTTTAGGTATTACTTTTGTTAGCAAAGATGTAGAAGCTTGTGTTGCGTGCATTGAGGGCAAACAAACAAGACTTCCGTTTCCTAAGAAGTCATATAGTAGGTCTGATGTTATCTTGGGTTTAGTCCACAGCGATGTTTGCGGGCCTATGCCACAAAAGTCGCTTGGTGGCGCTAGATATTTTTTGACTTTTATTGACGATTTTTCACGAAAAACTTTTATTTATCTTTTAAAAAATAAGGATGAATGTTTTGGGATTTTTAAAACTTTTAAAGCCTTAGTTGAAAATGAAACTGGCAGAAACATTAAGGTACTGCGCAGTGATAATGGCGGAGAGTACATTAATGTGAATTTTCAGAGGTTTTTAAACGAGAATGGAATCAGACACGAGACAACAGTCCCATACACACCCGAACAAAACGGAGTGGCGGAGCGAGCAAATAGGACCATCGTTGAGAAAGCAAGGTGCATGCTTCGAGACTCCGGACTTGGTGAGGAATTGTGGGGTGAAGCGGTAAGTACAGCTGTTTACTTAAAGAATCGCTCACCAACTAAGGCGGTGATGGGCATGACCCCTGAGGAGAAGTGGTCAGGCAAGAAGGTCAGCATAGATCATTTGAGGATTTTCGGATGTGCAGCATATGCTCTTACACATAACCGAAAGAAATTTGATGCTAGGTGTAAAAAGTATATCTTTGTTGGTTATTGCGAGGAAACCAAAGGATATCGATTACTGGACTTGGACTCGAAGAAATGCATTAAAGCAAGAGACGTGGTTTTTATTGAAAATGATTTTCAACATAAGGAAGTTGATGATTATAATCACAGTACTCCAATAGTTACAGATACTAGTTTCGAGCCAGAGCCTAATTATGTACCTGCAGAAAATGTGCTCAATGACTCGCATGCCGAGAGTACGGAGACAGGCGAAGACACGCTTTCATCAGCAAGTAGCCCCGAGCAAGACAATTCATCAGATGAAACCTATGTACCATCGTCAGCTGATTCATCTGATTCCAATTACTTATCAGAGTCTGATGAGGTAGAGAATGTTGTCTTGTGTGCTGAAGCTGCAGCTTGTAGCGACGAGCCAGCCACTGTGGAGGAGGCTCTTGGAGGTCAAGCCGCAGACAAGTGGAAGGAAGCGATGGCGGACGAGTACCAATCCTTTCTCGACAATCAGTGCTGGACACTGACTGAATTACCCAAAGGACAGAAACCTGTCAAATGCAAATGGCTTTTTAAAATTAAACGAGGATTGAATGGAGAAGTTTTGAGGTACAAAGCAAGGTTAGTGGCTAAGGGGTTCACTCAAAGATATGGAGTGAACTATAACGATACCTTTTCACCTGTAGTCAGATACTCAACGATCCGAATGCTTCTTGCCCTTGCTGCTCAGATGGACATGGAGATAGATCACATGGACGTCAAAACTGCTTTCCTGAATGGTGATCTCAAAGAAGTTATTTACATGGAACAGCCGAAGGGGTATAAGAGTAAAGAGTTCCCAGACAAAGTACTTTGTCTACACAAAGCTGTGTACGGGTTAAAACAAGCATCGAGAAGTTGGTATGAAAAGATTAACAAATCTTTAACTGAAACTTTGAAATTCAAGAAATTTTGTTCGGAACCTTGCGTTTATATAAAGCATGGGGGGGAAGGTAAGATAACCATCATTGCTTTATATGTTGATGACATCATGCTGTTCACCACTCATCAAGACGAAAAGTTAGCGATTAAGCGCCAGCTAATGAAGGAATTTGAAATGAAAGATTTGGGACCAGCCCATCACGTTTTGGGAATGAGAATTTGTAAGAGCAATGGGCTGATCACTTTAGATCAAACAAATTATATTAAGAATGTTCTGGAAAGGTTCCACATGACGGATTGCAAGCCAGTTGGCACTCCAATGGAGACGGGGCTTAAACTAACCAAAGCTGAAAATAATGATGAGAGTTTTGAGTATAGGCACCTGATTGGTTGCCTTATGTACGCCGCCATCTGTACCAGACCGGACATAGCGCACGCGGTAAGTACTTTAAGTCAATTTAACGATTGCCACTCAGAGGTGCACTGGAAAGCGGCGAAACGAGTGCTTCGCTATCTCAAAGGTACCTTAGATCACTGTATTACGTATAAGAAAGGAGACATGACCATTGATGCATACGTTGATGCAGACTGGGCAGCTTGCGAGGTTGATCGTAGGTCGGTCACGGGTTTTGTTTTTAAAATAGCTAATTGCATTGTTTCATGGGAGAGTAGGAAACAAAGAACGGTTGCTCTTTCAAGCACAGAGGCGGAATATATGGCTCTATCTGATGCGTGCAAGGAAGCTTTATTTATCCGAAGTTTCTTACTTGAGTGTTTAGGAGTTACCTATAGCGTAACAGTTTATAATGACAGTCAGTCGGCACAAAAGCTTTGTGTTAACTCTATGTACCACGCGCGAACTAAACACATTGATGTTAGGCATCATTTTATAAGAGACATTGTTAGCGAGAATGTTATCAAGTTGGTATATCTTCAAACTGATGACATGATGGCAGACTTACTTACTAAGCCGTTGAGTAAAGATAAAACTATAAAATACGTAGCCCAATTAGGATTGACTAATTTTTCAAATTAGACAGGGTTGTTAATTTAGTTTATTTTTGATTGTTTTATTATTATGTTTTCTGTGTAAATATTTTTTGCTTAAGGGCAAGTGTTGAGAATTTGGTTTGTTCTGTATTCAAAGAAATATTGACATGTGAAGTTTTAGTTTCCCTAGTTACGTGTTTTGTGTTTGTAACTACTTGTGAATTGCTAGTCAAGAAGACAGTTTGCTTTTGTGTATATTTTATGGAAAAATAAATTATATAAGCCAAAAAGAAGTGACTTTGTATGTTCCAACAAATATAATAATTTACTACTAGATTTTACCGCAACTTTGACACACCATACAAAACTGAATATGATTCGTTGGTTGTTTTATTAATTATTGTATTTTGGTTTCCTGTTTTGTTGTTGTTTATTGTGTTCCATGTTAAAAAAAAAAATCTTTCTCCGCTTGGGTAGAAATCCATTTTCTATATTTTTTTACCGTTTATCTAAACCTTCACTGATTGCACCCCACTGCTTCGTCAGTTAAATTTTCCTTCAAATATGTTTTATTTGTAAGGTTTCATTAAAATCTATTTCTTAGTTTTTCGTGAAAGAGTTACAGACGTCCTTTATTACAAACTTTGTCGTTTATAATATTCGTAGGATTATTAAAACCCTCGTCCGGGCCTTTTTCAAATACAAGTTGGAGAAAAACGAACAGCGATTGTTTTATAACGAGGTTAAGGAGGTTATCAATTCGACCTGTATGTATGTTTGTATGCATGTTTGTCCGCGATTATTCGATTTTGTCAAAACCGATTTTCACAAAAGTATTTTTTAAATTCAGAAGAAGGGTTTTAGTACCTATTTTTAACCGATTTTAGAAAAGAGGAAGTTCTCAGTTTAGGTTTGTATCAGTTTATTAAGGTTTCGTTTAATATGTCTTTTCCATCCGTCCGTCTGTCTGTCTGCCAAAGGTACTAATTTCCGAAACGGCTCGATTAATTTTAATGAAAAAAATTCTCGATATTTTATTTGTCGTCCAAAGAATACCTACTAACAAATATTAAAAACTTCAAAAAATTATGGAAATTCAGAAAAAAAATGCAAAAATCGTGCCAAAATCTTCCTTTTTTGAACAAAAGTCGAGCCTCTACTGAGATATTGACCTGGGACTCTAGTCTCTTAAACTTACGATTAAACTTCTATTCTATTATTATTCTACTATTACTCTACTACGATGGGGTCAAAAATTGCGAGTCTGGTAACGTTGATCGATCATTATAGTATAGCAATAGAATATGAATAGCAAGCTATAGAATAATCTGTTTTTTTTACCTAAATAGTTAATCCTGTTTTATAAGACGAAATTGGACCGGGCGTAGTGCAACTGTCACTTAAGATCAATCAGTATTGACATTTATAATGTCAGTCGAACGTAGTCATAACATTATCTTATTATGGAGCAGACTACACTTTTTGGTCAATTCTAATCTATTGCGATACTACTGCTATAGTTATAGCAAA
Source organism: Euspilapteryx auroguttella (assembly GCA_951802225.1). NCBI lineage: Eukaryota > Metazoa > Arthropoda > Insecta > Lepidoptera > Gracillariidae > Euspilapteryx > Euspilapteryx auroguttella. The sequence goes on along the minus strand of OX637649.1, from coordinate 6,365,459 downwards.
ATTCATTACGAGACTACCAAATGTGTATATTTTTCTTGCGATTAACGTACTGTTCCTACTCTACTTTTATTCGATAGTTACGTTTTGCACGATGAGACTGAGACTCCTGGTCAACAGACATTAAATAATGATCATTTAATTTTGTAACTTCACTTAATGTAGATTAACAAGAAATATAAAAAATAATGTTAATAAGCTAGCCAAATTCACACAAATTACGCTTTTATGGGTAGAACCTGCGCACATAAAAAACGATCTCAAAATGGCGGCCGTTGTATGGGCTGTCTCTCTTCTCAACTCTTCCTTCATACTAATATACGCGAGAAAGCATTCGTTTAGCCGCCATTTTTAAATTGTTTCTTTATCAGCTCGGCTTATAAAAAGAAAATCGTCCCCATATTTAATTAAATCCGTTCCGTTGTGCAGAAAGATGGGAGAACGTTACGATGCCGTAGATTGATTGATTGATTGTTGTTTTGTTATTCGCCCGTTCAGGTCAGGCAAAGGAACATAGTAGCCCATACAGCCAAATATTCATTATTCGTGTTTCCTAAACTAAATATATTACTGGAAACTTCTTAGCGCCAGGCCGTTTATTAAATAGTTGATACACAAAATATTATCAAAATAACCCCTTACTAGGAAGTACCTGTATTTATGTACAGTGCCAGTAACAATTACAGCCATTGCATACCATTTTCTGATTGCACGGAACCATGAGCAGAATGTTTCATCGTGCGTGTGTTGTCATCCCATACTTCGTAATAGGCTGTGCTTACCGCCGTAATGGGCTTCAAACTTTTTTTTGCCACCGTAATAGGAATTCCGAATTGTCAGAAAAAATAATTATTTAAAATTAATTATCACTTTAAAATAAATAAAACGACAACTGAAATAGAAAATATAATTATGATTAGTGTCAAAAAAAAATTCAAATATCTGCTAACAGATTTAGAAATGCTTAATTTCTTACCCTACTTTAAAATGTCGTCAAAACGCGCCGTAATAGGGCATGTTACCCTATAACGTCCATATAACGTCTAACCTTTTATTTAATTACAACATATTGATATATAGATAGATTAGTATATTATCTAGAACTTAGACAATCCACTTGTAATTGTTAAAATAATTATTGCCTCAGAGACTAAATCCATGATCAGAAAAAAAAAATAAAAAAATGTTAGAATCAGATTAGGCCCGCTTCAAAACTACGAGCCACACATAGCAATGCATGTAAATAGCCCCGTCATAAAAGCTAGCCTTTTCGGCTGCGCTAATGTAGTGGCGAGGAAAGCTGAGTAGGCTGTTCAATGACGTCAAACGCGTTAAAGCATTTTGAAATTTTGCCATTATAACCATTATGATGTGAAACATAAATTTTTTACGCGATTGCGCCAGAAGAAGGGTAAATGTTTTATTTGTGATTTTTATGTAAGAAAACAATGTTTGTTTCTGTCTCTACATGTAAAAAATTGCCATGCAAGTAAAAAAGTAAAAAATTGCATGCGCATTTAACAGCCCAAAGAAGCATAAGACCAGCCCAAATAAAAGGTGTTTTTGGATTTGTGCAGATCACATATTATTATACCTTAGTGTTAGAGGCTATTTACTTTTAATAAAAAATATTAATGAGACTTTAGTAGAGAAGAGATGTTTTGTTTAATCTCGGTATTCACAAATAGATTGCTTGTTAAAACTATTTTATATCTGTATAATATTAAACTAAATGTGCGGCTGATACTTCACATTTTTATGTGCGTCGAGTTAAAGGAATCATTTGATTCTTACTTACCTATAGTATTATGTATTTACATAATACTATAGGTAAGTAAGTATATGTACATCGAATTAAACTTTATAATTGGGTCCCATAAAACTTTAATAGGGATTTTAACTTTGGATAAAAGCTTAATACAACAAGATTGGTTCAAGCAGAATAATTTGTATTCATCGCTTGCATCGGCTAAGCTTTTACGATTTAAAGGGCGTGACTTTGCGGGGCTCTTAGCAATTAAATATTAATATTGCTTTTACCAATTTCTCAAGAAATCAGTTTGAGCTTACTCTTGACTATTTCAGACATGAGCTTAGTGTTAAATTACAGGTCATACGGTTCAAAAAGTTATTTTTTTAAGGTTTCTTTCAAGAATTTTTGATTCTTAGCAATTTATTATTAACTAGAGGCTGCCCCGCGGTTTTTCCCGCGCAGATTTCTCATAAACACAAAATTCCCGTTTTTTCCCGTTCCCGTGGGAATTTCGGGAAATCCCTTCTTAGTGCTAACCTACACTCCCCAAGGAACCCACGTGCCAATTTTCAGCTTTCTACGCCCAGTAGTTTCGGCTCTGCGTTGTCTGTCAGTCAGTCAGTCAGTAACGGAAGAGTTTTATATATATTGATTAGCAAAATCGTGAAAAAAAGTTATTTTAATTTTGAAGGCTGCGGTATGAGTACACGCTCTCGTGAGTTTAATTGTTTCGGAATAATCATAGCTAAAACCGGAAGACGCAGAGTAGGCAGACCCACCATAAGGTGGTCAGACGACGTGGTGATGTTGCGGGAAGTCACTGAATGAGGGTCGCACAAGACCGGTCGGTATGGCGATCTTTGGTGGTGGCTTATGCCCAGCAGTGAACTTCTTTCGGCTGATGATGATAATGAAAATATACCTGTGAAAAATCAAAAGCAATTTTTCTTATGTAATATAATAGAATCACCCGGTTCAGTTAGCGAGGTCAACTCAATATAAAAATAAACTTAGCATAAGCTAATTTTCTTAGAAAAAGAGAAAATAACAAAAATTTCGTACGCAACACGTTCTAATTAGATTCTGTTTATTCCAACGTTAGCACCTTTCTGATTGTTTTTTAAAGTGACCAGTAACGAGAAAAGTTCTACAGCACCACTTTATTCTTTTGAGATGTAATAGAATAAATACAATTTCAAGAGTAGAGCTAGATAGCGCGTTTTCAACTCTACAAAATAATATATCTCGGTTTCGTATAAAAACCAATTAGCAAAATTAGTTGCGCATACATCATCATCATCGATAGATCACAAGGGCACAATATGGAAAGGTTGTGCCGTAATCGTTGGAATAGCAGTTAGACTTTTAATTTTTTTCATTGGAGGGCGCTGCAGCCTGTCAGTCTTTTTACCCACCCATAGAGGAGACGGGGTGGATACTAAGTATATATAAAGAAAGAAATAAAGAAAGAAAAGCGTTTATTGCCAAACAGTGACACACAATGGCTGTGTCCCACCACGACACAGCCATTTTTTTTTAATACAAGATTTTTTTTAAAAAAATCGTGTATAAATTTTTCCAAGAATAAGTTTTGAGGATAACGTTCTTTTAAAAAGGGTTTTTAAAAAAAAATAATTTTTGCTTACTAATCCATTTCCTAAAACTGGCTGTTAATTATAATATTTTTCTTCGCCAATTTAATTTAATGAAAAACAAGGGCAACTTACTTAAGGTTTGAACGTAGCACTAGCGCCACGCTCAAAATAATCAATTAGCAAATTGTGTATCAAGCCATTCTTATTGTGGGGCTCTGCGTAACGCCATATATTGGTGAGTCGCTTAACAGCAGCATGACCGCATGCATGCTGCAATGGACTACAACAGTGCATGCACTAAGAAAAGCAGCAATTGTTTTGCAATGCTGTCATTGTTATCGAACTTTTACTGTCCCATGAATCTAGTAGTGATTGGTGTGGACTCAAAAAAGTCTTGGTTTGGCTCAGCAGAGTATACTCTTAATTATACTTTGGTTCAGTAGACTGGTTACAATTGAATAATTTATTGTTAAATAATACACGACGAGATAATCCGATTATAAACAAATTAAAGTTTGCTTACTTATAGGACGAGATAGTTAGGGCTAATAGATAGCGCTACCTCGTTTTGAATTCATGTGATGCTTAGCGAAAAAAGTATAAATAGTTAGAGAAGATCAAATTATTATGTGCGTGGCGCAATTTAATTCAAATAGAGTCTACTTCACGTTTAGCTTTTTGCCTTAGATTTGAAGTTAATTAATACCGAGAGTGGCGCAACTTTAGTTTTTGTATGCCCCAGTAATTAAATAATTTGCTTTTACGGAATTGAAATAAATATTACTGGAAGCTATTTTTATTTTTTTACAACAAAAGAAACGTGGAAAATCATAAAATTTTATATAGAAGCAGAATTTAACATTAATATAAAATGTTCAAAAGAATATTTTAACAAAAAGTTTTTCCATCAGACGTAAGTAATGAATTGCCTTGGCCTGGATTATATGAAAACATTAAAGTATTAAACTTTTATGTTTTTCTAATTACAATGTTTACTTTTTAGGCTTCATGTAATATTAAACCCATTCTCTTTTAGTTTTTCTTCTTTTAAAAACATAGTAATTTGAAAATTGATTTGTAATTTTACTAGGTTTATTGTGTTTTATTTATTCTTCTTTTTCTCATCCAAAAAGAGGTCCACTGCAGGCCATCGGCTCCCTCCATTAAGTTTCGCCGTTATCGCAACGCATTGGCAACAAGTTGGCCATTGCAGTGTCGTAGGACGTTGTTGCCCGTCTTTCAGGTGGTATACGCCTTTTGCGACAGCCACTGAAAGAGTTGAAGCTAAACAGATTTTCAATCGCAAATTGTTCTAAGCCTACCATAAGAAAGGTCACGTAATTACTCCTCAACCCTGTAGAGACTTAGTTTTAATTAGTATGCTTTCGGAGGTTATGTAGATGTGCGCTGGTCTCTCGCTATGAATATTTCATTGTCATGTTGAGTCAGAGAAAGAAATCCTCGAGAAGAATTGAGCTCCAAAAAGTGAAACAAAAGAGTGACGGTTCATTTGCTGACGTCGCACTACTAGTCATATCAGTAGCATCAAAGAGAGATGATGCACTTCGGTGCAAAGAAATTCGTACAAACGTTTTGTTTTTCGGCGATAGGGGTAAAATCATTGAGATGAGGTCTTTTACAAGCGTCTCCTGGCGGCTTTGCATTGCAGATGCTTCTTGGTATTTATAGTCCGGCCGCTCAGAGAATGCGATCCTAACACATTTTTTTGGGTTAAACATAAATCTGGTTATTATAACAGCGTTAAAATTACCTAACAATTAATTAAGTAACAATTTTCTTAAGGTTAAATAAATAAATAAATTTTAATATAGAGTCCTTCGGAGAAAAAGTATCGTGAGTTATCTGATCAAAGCAATATAGAAGAGATCTGCATAAGGTCGCATAGATAATAACTCCTTTCTGTCTTCTGGCGTTTTTTTACCAAATTTTTGCTCTTGAATCTCTTTAAGAACTAAAGGTTTTCGAACGTATCTTAGAGCCCCCAATAATGCAAGGAAATTTGAACAATTTGCTCCTATTTTGGCATTGACCAAAAAAACATACTTTTCATGCCCCCGAGTGTTTTCTGACGTACATCTAACATCAATTCACTGCTCTCTGTTTTTGCAAAAAGCGTTTTAGAGCAAAGGATTTTGCTCGAAATTGGTTTTCGAAACTTTAGAAAGCAAAATACTGTCCTTCCAGGCTTTTGACATACAATGACAGATAGAATGGACTAATAGCATTCTATGTCAAAGCGTTAAAAAATAATAATAAAATAATAAATAATACTTTATACTTTGGCGGATTGGATGCCACGGATTATCTATCTCTATATATATAAAACTCAAAGGTGACTGACTGACTGACTGACTGACATAGTGATCTATCAACGCACAGCCCAAACCACTCGACGGATTAAGCTGAAATTTGGCATGCAGGTAGATGTTATGACGTAAGCATCCGCTAAGAAAGGATTTTCCGAAATTCCTTCAGGAACGGGAATTACGGGACTTTATAGTTAGTATGAAAAATCGACATTATTGAGTCTATCGACTTGAAATTTGGTGAACAGGTTCTTCAGTGAATGAAAGAGTGTTGAAAGAAAGGAATTTACAAAATTCCCACGAGAAAGGGAATAACGGGACTTTTTTGTGAGAATGAAAAATCGACTTCCTTGAGTGTATCGACGTGAAATTTGTGTACAGGTTCCTCAGTGGATGAAAGACATCAGTCAGGAAATTAACAACATTCCCAAAGCAACATGGGTCAAAATTTCAAAACAAAAATCAGCCGTCCCGTACATTGACCCCGTCAGCTGATCGAACCAATGTATGGAACAGCGGTATTTTTTTTGGAGATTTTGACCCATGTTGCTTTGGGAAAGTTGTTAATTATAGTGAGCAGAATCCCTCCTTTGATTTATTATCGCCTTGTCAGAAACACCCAGTATATTTCTTTATTTCGATGTAAAAATAGGAAAACGGGGTCTTCAGTGGTTGTAATTAGATTCAGAGTTATATTATGAAATGATTAACCAAAATTCACATGGTAACGGAACATTCCCAAAAACATAAAGCGCCTAAAAAAACTTCAACTTTTTTTTACTCGAGTCCAACTACTTTTACCCAACCAGCTAATAGAAATATTAGAAGTTTCAGTGTCTGAATGGTGGAGTGAAGAAAGGAATTTCTGGAGTTGCAACGGGTACTGAAATAAACAAAAATTAATACTGTACATAGGTATATATTTTTAGGGGGTATAGGTGCGATCAGAAATGATGTCACCAAAATCCTGAGTAGTAAATTAACCAGTAATTAACGTTATTAATGAAAAAGCGCGTGCGAAGCTGCGGGCAAAAGCTAGTTGTTTTATACTCTTGGTTCCGAATGGGGTCATATTTCTTATCTAAAATAAGTATGAGCATTCGATGACAATGACGTATTTGAAACCATTACCTACATACTACTTTTCTTAATGCATTTACTTTTGTGGCTCAATAAAGCAGCAATGCATTTCGAATGGCATTGTGTAAACGTGATCATGATTAATTATTAAAAAAACTTAACTCAAGTGTTTTGTTTGTGGGTGCTTAAATAATCCTTAAGGAAATAATAATATACGGTACCTACCTACTTCGTGGCTGGGCTACATTTTTAAATAACTCTGGCTTGTTCAAGAGTGAACCGTTGTTTGAATATTTATTTAAATCTATATCTATGAACTTAAAGCTAAAAAAAAAAATGCGCCACAAAGTTATTATATAATAATATAGAAATACTGTTACAGTAAAATGGGCCAGTTATATTATTCTAAGCCAGAAATCACTTGTTCAATATTTCAAAAGCTCTTTAAAAGTCAGCCACGAGCGTTCTGACTCGATACGTCCGACTTCAATAAATCGACAAAGCCCACGAGACGCACATGGCTTCAAAGACGAATCGTACACTCCAGCGGTGCTCAAACTGTAGAAACTACCCCCGTAATAAAGCCGCACCTTTACTCCTTTTGTTCATTTTCATTTGTCTGATTTATCTGTTTTATCTAGATTATAGATGAATGAATAGTATTCTACCAAATGTAACCTTCTTAGAGCCCATGCTTCTCTTTGATATCCATGATTTTATTCTATTTAATTCTGAATTTCATATAGCGGTTGTGAATTATAGAATAAAATAAACACATTAAATACATATTTTTATTAAAATTTGCTTAAATATAACAATACTAGAGGCTGCCCCGCGGTTTTTCCCGCGCAGATTTCTCATAAACACAAAATTCCCGTTTTTTCCCGTTCCCGTGGGAATTTCGGGAAATGCCTTCTTAGTGCTCACCTACACTCCTTAAGGAACCTACATGCAAAATTTCAGCCCGCTACGCCCAGTAGTTTCGGCTCTGCGTTGTCTGTCAGTCAGTCAGTCAGTCAGTCAGTCAGTCAGTAACGGAAGAGTTTTATATATATTGATTGAATTAAAAAGCAAATGATAGCAATAAAATAATGTATCTGTATTTTTATGTATTAAAGTTACCTACATAGAACCTAAATCTGAGACTTGCGGTTTATTATAACCCCCCCTTTCACACGGCATGGCAGTCCAGTTTTCTGTTTTCTGCAGGATCACGTTGGTGGCGAATGTGTTTATTATATGCTAGCGTTCCTGCAAAATACGTAAAACTGAACTGCCGAGTGAGGGGGTAGGCTTTGTACGCACTCGGCAATTTTCCTCCTCCTTTCCTCCTCCTTTCCTCCTCCTTTCCTCACCCGCACCACCATTGCCGTTTACCACCATGACTTATCGACTCGTAATCGCATCATGGGGTACCTACTTACTTGTCTATATTTGTATATTTTATTTTTGCATTGTTGATTGTTTTTATTTTATGTATTTTTTGAATTTATTTTTATTTTTGAATTTAATTGTGCTTGCACTCGTGGGGAAGCGCTTGTGAGTCACTGCTGGCATTGACTGAAAATCAGTGCTGTTGGTTCAACAACCTTCAGCAAATGCTGAGTCAGTGCCATTTTGCGGCAACTGCGACACACCAAACCATATGCCTAGGCCAATTGTTAATTTGTTAAGTTTTGTATATTTTTGTTTAAATCATTTAAGTTTCTTCGTGTGTATTTAAAATTTAAATTATTTTTGTTTGTGTTGTATATTTTTATTTATTAATTTTGATTGTTGTGTATACGTGTGTCATAGTTGTGCCAAATAAATGTTTTTTCTTTCTTCTTCTTCTTCTTTCTAATTAAGTGAGGCTGTTTCTCGTGAGGGATTGCGTTAATCTAATTTTTTTTTATAAAAAAATGAAAACTTCAACAAGTGAAAAGTCTGTCTTACTTAATGTCATATAAAGACTTTTCACTTTTTGACATAAACTGTTTTTTTTTTACGAAATTTGTGAAGCTAAAGTGGCAACGGTGCACCTGAGAGTTGAGCGCCACTGGCTGACTCAGCGGCGAAGTTTCTAGTGTTTTGCTTGATCTCGCGAGGTTTACTGTGGCGACGGAACCGCCCTCTGGCGGATCTCGTTTTGATCCATTTTCTGACTGCACAAAGGTTGCAGATAGATCGATGGCTTTAGTTGGCTTTGTTTTACTGCTTTTGGAAGTCCATCCAGAATTGAGTATTAATATTATTGGCAAGCGATTCTTAATTTTATTAAGGTTGGGCTGCATAAATTGGCTACGTCAGGCACGTGAGAGTACACTAAGAAAGTTCTTATTAATTATCAGATCCCAGTCGCTGAGGCCGACTACGGCCGTACGGGATTAAATTATAGAAGACGAAGAACGTGACTCTGTTTATGGTATCTTAGTCGCGCTACTAATGCACAGTTCAATAACCTTTTCGTGCAACATGCTATTGATTTATTGGACAAAGTTAGCACGATTTCCCAAAATAGCAGAAGGAAAAAGAAAGGGAATTTAATGAGTTTTTTGTTGAAAAACTTAGTTTATAATTTTTTTTTATGCATTTGTATAAGCATTTTAAAACAACAACAATATTATACTCATACACAGTGCTACTTAGAAAACAAAATGTGATCCTCCGGGTGCATTAACACAAGAAAGACAAAAAGAACAGATTACTGCCTGAGATTCCAGCACATGTAGAACGAAGATTGCTTGTGCCATAAAACCGCTAGAAATAAAAAAAAGGTCCAAATAGTGTAGTCACGCTGAAGAAACTAGATTTTCAAAATTTATCACCGCCGAAATTTATCACCTTTGCTAAACATAGACCTCCCTCTTAGATCGCCATTTCACCAACGTCTGACCTCCTTATGTGGTGTCTGCCTACTGTGTTTCTTATTGTTATTATGCGAGTTCGCTACTTGAGAACCCACATTCGAGGTATGTAATATAAGCCCGCCAGTCCAGTCACTGCTAATAAAGTCGACCCGAATCGCATTTTTTTCTGCCTTTGATCAAAGACTACATAGACATATCCGCAGACCTGAGTAGGATTTTGATAATAAGACTGTTTATTCATCAAGCACACTACGTTTATCATCGATTATCATAATCATCAGCCTGTGTGAGAGCTCACTGATGAACATAGGCCCTTTGTTCTCGCGTGCAACGAAATGCGCGTCTTTTTTGCGATCAGTGAAATATGCTTATTACCAGCTGTCTCCGCCGAGACAGTTTTTGTTGTAGGCAACATTTTACAATAGGAAATATTTTATTTGACTAAACTTAAATTTATTAACTATTTAATTTAAATAATACTTATTTTATGTGTTTCGAGTGAATTTATTATATAATTCTAAAAACGTAAGTAATGTTTATATTAATTTATTTTGAATGTATCATTTTGCTTAACTAGCCTTCAATCATTCTCAATATTCTGTCAAATTACTTGTAACTTACTTGTCATTCTTACATTCATACTCTTGAACTTGCTTTGAGTTGCTCGTTACACGATTAACGTTGTAAAATAAATTTATAAATCTATAATCATCCCTCTTTCCTTTTAATATTTGTTCCTGCTGGGACAAAAGTGGCGACCGTGACAGGACCCTGTAATCCATACCGGGTTCCTTTTTCAGGCGAAGTCATCATTTACGGGAGTAGCCGCTACAGCGTGGAGCAGTTCATTTTGAAGATCAACCCTTCAACTGCAGCCCCTAGCAGCTTCATTTTGCTTCCCGACCGCCTGGATCATCGAGCGACTACATCTTTCAAGCAAGCAAGACCAAGGTTTAAGAAGATTAACCACTGCGAGCATCACTTCACGCGATAGCAGCCAGCGAGGTCATCGGCAGCTTAACCTACCATCACCTCTGCACGCCTATCTGCATTTAAAGTGAGCCCGTTCCTCTTCTTTACCTATCCTAAGTCTAATTTCCAGTTTCAATATGCGGTTATAGCGATCGCAGATCCTCGGGATTAGTGTGCGTGTGTTTGAGTACCTACTGTGTGCCTAATTTGTGTATATCACTGCACTCACCTAACTGTGGTACTCCTCAAGTTTCCACAGCGGTTTATTAGGCACTGCATCCATCATCACATTCGCAATTTATTTCACTTTTCCGAATTTCACTGGCACTATTAGGATACAAGGCGGCCATTTTGTACGCTTTTTCAAACTCAATTCACAGCTATTTAGGGAAATAACTAAGTTATTTAACCTTTCTCCCCTTATAAATAGCAATATTTACCACTTATTTCACCTTTTAAATAAAATTCGCAGTTATTTAAATTAAAACTCGCGTCAATTAAGTTTACGTAGATTTTCAGTTTCCGATTACACAAGTAATCAGTACCGCTTCCCTTTTCTCACTGACCTAGATCAAGTTTTTTTGCACAACCCGCATTGATAAGGTTTTTTATAATAGGTACTAATTACGCTCCCGTATCTTTCCATTCCAGCAATCAAGCGCTTGCTGCGACCGGGCGTCTAAACACCTATCGTGCGGTGCAGCGCTGCAGCGCTCACTTCAGACACCTGAGCTCGGCTTCGCTGACCGGTTATCAGCTGGTCGGCCCGTGCGTCGCGGGATATTGTTTTGAGGAGCGTATTGAACATTTCATTTATTTTAATTCGCTTCGCTTTGCTTTGCTTCTTTGCCCAAAGTTTGGATAATTTTAATATTTAACTATGACTACTAAAGACCAACCTAACAAACCATCAATGGTTACCAAGCCGGAGGACGATGGTTCTTCATTTTCAAGCCTGTTTTCGAAGCGTAGCTCGATTAAAGGGCGTTTAACGCGATTTAAAAATCAGTTAACTGAATTTAGTGCTAAAGACAAGCTGTCTGAGCTCGAAACGAGCCAGCTGTCTATGAAGCTATCCAAACTTGAGGCGCTTTATATTAACTACGATGAGGTGCAAAATCAAATCGAGTTTACGTCTGCCTCTTCAGCAGATTTGGAGTCTGAGCTTAGCATTCGCGAACTTTTAGAAAATGAATTTGAATTTTGTATCTCCTCTGCGCAATTGCTAATAAAAGCTAATACGCCGAAAAAACCTAGCATGGACGATCGGAATTCTAACTCGTCTAACTTTGGCAGTTGTAACGGGAACCATAATTTTGGCTTTAAGTTGCCGGTAATTAAAATACCAAATTTCGATGGCGCCTATTACAAATGGTTGGAGTTCCGTGAAACCTTTAACTCGCTTATCCACGACAACGATTCTATAAAGGACATTCACAAATTTTATTACCTGAATTCGTATTTGGAGGGTGAGGCGGCTAGGGTTTTGTCTAATCTAGAAATCACTAGTAAAAATTACAGCGTTGCGTGGCAGATCCTCTGTGATCGCTACAATAATAATAGGCAGCTAATTAATTTTCATTTGAAGTCGCTGCTCAATTTCGATTCTTTAAAGGAAACTGATAAGTCACTCAGGTTTATTGTAGACCACATAAATAAAAATTTGCGTGCTTTAGAGACGCTTGGTCTTCCCACTAAGGAGTGGGACATGTTGCTCATCCATTTAATTTCTGCGAGGCTTGATCCTCAGACTTCTCTCAAATGGGAGGAGTATAAAAATAACCTTAGGGAAATTCAATCGCTTAAGGAGTTTTTTGAGTTCCTGAGGGATCGCGCGGACCTTTTAGAAACGCTTCGTTTCAAGTCTTCGCGAAATGCCGTCGGTTCGTCGCAGCCCCAGGAATCCTTTCAGCGTCACAAGACAACAAAGTCCTTCGTCGTTTCGGCAAGGGCCCCTAAGGTGCTTCAGGCATCCAAATCAAGTTGCTTGGCTTGTAAAGATAGCCATAGATTGTTTGAATGCGAGGTCTTCAAATCAAAGGCTCCCCAGGATAGACTTTTCTTTGTTGAGACACACAAATTGTGTTCAAATTGTTTGAATAGTGGCCATAGAGCTAAGCAGTGTCGTCTTAAAAATCTTTATTGCCGTTTCTGCAAGCAGCGGCGTCACAACACTTTGTTGTGTCCGAATCAGGGCTCCACTAGCTCTACTGGCCGCGAGTATATGGCCAATACAAATGCGGAGTCTGTCTCTATGTCTGCTCTTTCAAACTCGGAGGTGCTTTTGTGTACCGCACTTGTAGATGTGGTTAATCCCGAGTCAGGAGTTACCAAGTCAGTCAGAGTGTTGCTGGATAGTGGCTCGCAGTCTTCCTTCATCACGGAAGCGCTCAAAGGAGACCTTAATTTATCTTCGCAGCCATCAAACACAAACGTAGTAGGGATAGGTGAACAGGCCTTACATTTGAATATTGATCGTTGTGCTATAAGAGTTTGTTCCAAAGATCGCTCTTTCGATGCACTCGCATCTTGCCTCGTTTTACCCAAAATTGCGGGAACTCTCCCCAAGGTTGCCCTTAATATCAGCCATTTAAAGCTAAAAAACTTTAAATTGGCTGACCCCCGGTTCTTCGAACCCTCCTCCATCGACATGCTCATAGGCGCCGACCTATTTTGGAATATTATAGGCACGAAGGAAGAGAATTTAGGGAAAGGCAATCTTGTTCTTCGGGACTCTAAATTAGGGTGGCTTGTTGCAGGCCCTATGCGGTCCTATAATGCACAGCCAAAAATGGTTCACTGTAATTTTACGCGAAGCATTGATGATGATTTGAGCCAGAACTTTTTGACCAATAGAGTCGTTGCAATAAATAAACTAACGAACTCCGCCCCTTCGCGCTATATTCCAACCTCATTTAATACGGCCGATCTTCTTTCACGCTCAGTGGATCCACAGCAAGCTGCTGGAGCTACTCCTTGGTGGCATTGCCTGCCCTTTCTTCGTGATTGATTCGAAGAAGAGTCTGCTTGGCCTCGCTCTGACTACAGAGGTTGTAGTTTTTATCAGAGGTGAAAGCTAACCCCGCTTTCGTGGGGGAGGTCCCTCTCGAGCCTATCGTCGATAAATAGTCTCCGAACTTGATAAATCTTTCAATTTAAATTGTAAACTCATCCTAAAAGGATAAATTTTTGAAATTTTATTAATTATTTTATTATTTATTTAATTTTAAATCAAAATCAGCAGGAGGAGCACACAACTTTGATGCACGCCGGGCCACAACATTTGCTTGTTTCTGTGCGAATCAAGTTTTGGCCTTTTGGCGGTAGCAAGCTTGCCCGCCGCGTTGCTCGAAGCTGCATCATTTGCCGTCGTTTTGCGGCTCAGCACATGAAGAATATCATGGCTGATTTTAATATTAAAAATGTTGAAGCTTACTTTCCGTTTAGCACTGTATCATTGGTTATCAGCGATTTACTCGTTGATTTGGCATCTCATTGTGGTATACATAGATATTAGATGTTCACCAGTGTACGCTCGCTCCTCATTTCAATGGCCAGGCCAGGGTGTTTAAGTCAGCAAAATTTAATATTCGTAGAGCTTTAGGGAACACGCACCTAATTTTCGAGGAACTGTGCTCGTTGTTTTCCCAGGTTGAGGCAATCCTTAAAATTCGTCCTCTTTGTCCCCTTAGCATCTTATCAATGACCTCCATCCGCTTACCCCGGCTCACTTTAATTGGCAGGCATCTTACTTCAGTTCCTGCGCCGGACATCATGGACGTCAAGACTCACCAGCTCCACCGCTTCAAGCGCTCGGAGCAGTGCAGACAGCACTTCTTGGCCATGTACTGACTCGGATGGTGTTGCTTCCCACAAACGAAGATTCTTGAAAGCTGGAGCTTTCAACGCCCCGGAATATGTCTCCGCCGAGACAGTTTTTGTTGTAGGCAACATTTTACAATAGGAAATATTTTATTTGACTAAACTTAAATTTATTAACTATTTAATTTAAATAATACTTATTTTATGTGTTTCGAGTGAATTTATTATATAATTCTAAAAACGTAAGTAATGTTTATATTAATTTATTTTGAATGTATCATTTTGCTTAACTAGCCTTCAATCATTCTCAATATTCTGTCAAATTACTTGTAACTTACTTGTCATTCTTACATTCATACTCTTGAACTTGCTTTGAGTTGCTCGTTACACGATTAACGTTGTAAAATAAATTTATAAATCTATAATCATCCCTCTTTCCTTTTAATATTTGTTCCTGCTGGGACACCAGCATTGGACATCTTTCGGTTGAAACGATGTATTGCACGTTACCCCGATAACTTCACTTTAGTCAAGACCTTTCTTTATAATTCATCTTCTCCCATAGTGTTACTTACTATAGTAAATAATTACACTCCTTGAGGCAGTCGTAATATAACAATGTTACGAGTCCCCATCCCGTAGTTGCGCGGCGTGCGCTGGTCTCAATTACCGAGCTGCTAACTACGTCAGAGGCACTCGAGGTGGGCCCTAAGATGTTGTAGGCATATAATTAATAGTGTTTGTAAGAAGGCACAATATAGTTAATGAAACATAACCGGATTTCGTAGGCTGTCTACATATTTGTATCAAATTCTTCAAAATATAAAATCTAATGTTTCATTAGGTAATGTTGACGAAGATTATGTGAGGATTTTCATAACTTCTATACATAGTTTAAAATAAAGTTCCTTCCCACGTCTGTCCCTGTGTATGCTTAAATCTTTAAAACTACTCTACGGATTTTGATGCGGTTTTTTTAATAGATAGAGCGATTCAAGAAGAAGGTTTATAAGTATAATACATGCACCAAATACTAATAGGTAAGGCGGTAGGAAGTTCGCCGGGTCGACTAGTAACTTAATAATTGCAGAATCCAAAAAGTGTCATTTTATCACCACACATCCCTCAGGGCTTAGAAAATGACCTTTTCCCGCCAAGAATGATATGGCGCCAAAAGATTCTTGTTACACGTCTTGTCCAGTAATATCGTCCTATTGTATTACTCGTACCCTTGTCTAAGCAAAGTATCGTATTTCTATTAATATATTTGAATCAA
This sequence comes from Euspilapteryx auroguttella, assembly GCA_951802225.1. Classification (NCBI taxonomy): domain Eukaryota; kingdom Metazoa; phylum Arthropoda; class Insecta; order Lepidoptera; family Gracillariidae; genus Euspilapteryx; species Euspilapteryx auroguttella. The sequence continues at coordinate 6,349,788 of OX637649.1, read as the reverse complement.
TATCATTTTCACCTTCTGTTAATGTTAAATGAATAGACTGAATTTTATTGAGAATAAGGTATCTGATTTTGATTAAAATTATAACAAAAAAATAAAATAAAAAATGTTTAATTTAATGGTGACTTATTTAGCTCAACTTCAGAAGAGTATTTTGCTTATGTCAGTTCTCAAATTGGGTTTTCAACTTCAGTGAACGACAGTACCACAGTATTACAATTGTAACACTGTGACAGTAAACTCTCGAATGAGCCAGAGATACAATAATAAGGATCGCTTAGAGCCCGTCAAGTGGTTCATGGTCGTCCCCACAGAACTATATGGGTGAATATTTAGACCTTCAAAAACATGCGTCCGGACGTGAAACTGCGAGATTGAAGAATCTATGAGCCTGAGTTTTTAATATGTTATTATTTATCCAAAAAAGGACCTAGACCTAAACAGTTAGTAATAAATTGGATTTGGGAAACATGGAAAAAAAATTTTTTTTCACCTAAAATCGGCCGTCAGCGGTGCGTCCGGACTCCGACCAGCGCTCAAAATTATGTTATAACTTTTTAACTATAAGAGACTGAACTAAAAACTTTATTTTAATCGATGGTTGATACGTTATTTAACACTAAAAAAAATATGATAACTTAATTTAATTATCTATTCAAGATATTATTCAACTTATACGAGCGTCCGAAGTTTAGTACTTTTTGAACTACCGCGCAGTTCTTCTTACATAACTCGCTAACCAATGGGTTTTAAGTTTTGTAGTGTCAGTGCCGTGAACCCTTAGTGATGCTGAGTAAGTCACAGTAGTGAAACATGTACTGAGATGCTTCGTTTCGACTCAATCACGTTATGTTTGAGCGCAGTTACGCTTGGTCACCCTTTCTTAAAAATCTGTTTTGTAGCATAGAAAAAAATCAAGCCATTATATCATTGTTGTAATTAGATTATAATGAAATACTATGTGTTTTGCATACTATTGTAGTATTATTTACTTGCTAGACCTTTTATTTCCTATAAATAATCAACTTTTTTTTTTAATTGCTAAGATCGCTGTCCATAAGATCGCTGTCATTTCTGAGATCGCTGTCCTAAGGACAGCGATCTTATAGTCAATGACAGCGATCTTGTAATTTACTTTTCAATTTCACTGTTACTATTTTTTTCTAGAATTCTTCTTTACTATGTAGTGTAGGTATAATGTTTCTGATAAAGGGTATCATCAGTTCAACCACAGGTGAACTTCTGAAGGCGGGTAGAAAACCAATCCTTAGGGCCAACCAACACCTACAGTAGGTAATTGTATAATTCCGTTTAGAGGCATAGCACAGGTAAAGTACCGCCACCCGCGAAGATATTTAATATCTTCAAAACAAAGGCAAATATCGAATATTTCACTAGATAATAAATGCCTTTGTAGGCGGGGAAACTCCTGACGAGTACCCTGCAGCCCCGGGGAGAGCCGCAGGATAATGTGGTTCGCATCCACTAAAACACAGCCGGTGTCCTCCTCGGCTGTTGGCAAGGGGGTCACGGCAGATCTTTGATCTTTATGTGTAACTCTGCTACCTCCTCCAGCATCGGCTATTGAGCCTCTTCACGGGGGGCCAAGATGGTAGTCCCCCCAGCGCGTGGATGGCTCTCCCAACGCTGAACGACGGAACTGGATACTGCGTTCCGTCATCCTGCCCAGGTTTGTTATATGAGCAGAGCTTGTTACTGGGGGGCCACGGCGGCGGAGTGTTGACATCGTGGTGGCAGTTGAAAAACCCTGCTACTTTCTCCTCGACCGCCAGGTGCTACAGCCATTCCATCTTGGCCACAGCACCCAGCGATCGCGCGTGGCAGTGTCCTAACACTGACACCCTCTCCTATGGGGCTTGTAAGCGCCTCATTGGTACGCCCATTGCTGTTAGCGATGGCGATATCAAGCCGACCGCAAAGCGGGGAGGAATGACAGCCCGGCATCTACTCCCCTGCGCGTTCGAATCAGCCGGATAGACCTGTGATCCCAACGGTCGGCGACTTAGTCATCAAGCCAACCGTGAGCGGGACTATTATTCCCAGCATCTAATAACGCAGGGTTTCTAATCAGCCGAGCCATAAATCTCCACATGGACGTGCCATTGGGGGAGCCCCTAAGTCCCGTAATCCACCTCTTCGCCATCTTTCCCTCTTCCTCTTCAATGACTCCCTTCTTCTTTCTCCTCGTTTAGCAGGGCTTTTTAACCCCCCCACGGAGCCGAGGAGTACGCCGTGGTGGGGGTACCAAGCCCCGCTCTCCTTATCGACTCACACTATGCTCTCTGATAAAGCACAGAGCATGTGGAGCGCCACTCTCGCCATATTATTAGCCACCGAGCGATCACACCAAACGGTAAACGAAAAGTGTCATCGATTAGTGTTGCCCAGGGTGCACCACGTGGAGATTTATCTGGCCAGAACCCCAGATAATGTAGCCTAGTATTTTAAAGGCACTGTTGAATAGCTTTTAGGTTTAATACCAAGGAAATCTACGGATTGTTGCCAAAAGTGGCCATTTTTAGCAACACTTTGTAGCTTTCTATGGTTTTTAACCACCATTGCTCTAAAAATACTAGGCTAAATTATCTAGGAGAATACTGTTTCACTTTTTTGATACTTGACTCAGTTTAGAAGATATTTACTCTTTTCGCTTGCTACTTTAGCTGTGCTATGCCTCTTAAGTATCAGAGATTTGAAAACTCCAGAAGCACGGAAAGGAGAGTAGTACCTAGTATTGTTCTTCAAAAAGGATGATAAAACCTTGCTGAAGAATCACATGCCGATCTAACTTTTTTTTTTAGCCATGTTTACAAACTGTTCTTGAGAGTCATTTGGAATCGTATTGTGCGCAGGATTGATGACTTTCAGCCACCCATTTTTCAGCCAGCCGTTTTCCGTAAAGGCTTCAGGACCATAGACCAGATACATGCTTTACGGCATGTTGATTAGATTTTTGAATATTCCACAGAAATAGTAGGTTCATCCAAAGAACCAAGGATAACGTTACTTTAACATAATTATAATATTACAAAATAAAATCTAAATAAGAAGCGATGGAGTTTTTTTATGTTTCTTTAATCTAAATCTGTAGATGCAAGTTTGTTAAAATTGTGCCAAGAATTCAATTATTATTTCTTGAAATAAAATAATAACTTTTTACAATAAAATATTATGTGCAACATGTTTTTATTTCAGTTATATGAGATGTTCTAAGATCGCTGGCAGTGAATATAAGATCGCTGTCCTAATTTTTTCAAAAGCGATTTTCAGAGAAACTATTGGGTAAAAAAGAGTCCCTCCATCATGAAAACTATAACTTTTTGTTCTTGTTTACGATAAACTTATCAAAATAATCAAATTCTAAAAAAAAATCATGGACAGCGATCTTAGATGAAGAATATTTTTTGTGAGAAATACCCATATATGGTCGTCCCAGACCAACGAATGTGAAACAGTTCACTGACCAGCCCAAATAACTGAACCTGACTGAACACTGTCCGGAGACAGCTGAAATGTGCGCTGGGTTTTAGTGTTTTCCTTGTTAGTTATCAAGCAGCCACTCTGCAGCCAATACTATCACCGTTCATCTTATTCTTAGCGCTGTGTCGGCCCACATTTCCACTGCATATTCACAGGCGCCGCACAGAGTGGCCACGATACCCGGTTGTTAAAAAATTCATTGCTTTAAAATTAAAGACCTTAGAACGCGTAGCAAAAACAAACTAAGTATTCCACAGAACAGACTAAAACGGACAAACAAATGCTTTATAGGAAACGAAGTAAGATTTTATAACAAGATCCCTGAAGAGATTTTGATCCTGAATCATAATGAGTTTAAAACTCGTATCAAAAAAGGTTTGATTAAGAAAGCTTATTACAATGTTGATGATTATGAAAACGACAAAGACGCATGGAAGTAGTCTAGCTCTGCACGATATTTTCATTATTTCATGTATGTACTTTAAATCTTATTAATTTATGTTCTTTGTATTGTAAATTGAATTGTAATGTCACATATATAAGAACAAAAAAAAAAAAAAAAAAAAAGAGAAATTGTAAAGTAGAGTTTGTTACCCCTTTCTTCTCTACGCTGTAAAATCATTGCGAAAGGGAGTAGAATCATTTGACAGAGGAGGGCTCGTTTGGGGGCGTCTCCAGGCGACCATTGTCGTAAGGCAAGGCAAACATTGTTTGCCTGAGCCAATTAGTGGGCACCCTGAACTACCTCGCCTCTATCAGTATAGGATACTTTACGAAATAAGGTATCAATATTAATTAGATTAGTCTAATTGACTTTCAATAAGCGATATCTTGTATCCTGTATTGAATAAATCATTTTTTACTTTACTTTTACTTTACTTTCATAGAGCTTAGAAAAGGAGGTAAAGAGACAAAAATGCTTTTACCAACCTTTAAATAATGAAAGACAACGCAAGGCCATCATCACGATTGCAATTTCATTTTGCGTACGTTTGTATGAGATCTTTTTACTTAAATACTAATAACGCAACACACACAAAGACCCTTAACTTCCCAATACGTAACTCAGCTGCACAGACCACAAACTTACCGTTATCTATAGCTCTGACCTACACGACTGACGAACAGCTAGAGATGCAGACTTTTTTTGGTAATGGAAGGAAATGCCTATAGCATTTCCCGACTTTAGGGGGAGCGTCGAGGGTATGTGGAGCTTGCAACCACTAAAACCCGTGGTGTTGTCTTGGCGTTTTTGGGAAGGACCCCGGAAACCATATATTATCAGCGTCTGGAGTCCTTCCCGCGCTCAGCTGCTGCTATATAGCTTCGTGGTCGGGGAGAGCATTTTGTTCCCTCCCCTTCTCGAAGTAGTTGGTGACAACTTTCAAATTCTGAAAAGTATGTACCGCCACTCGCTTCTAGACCTTTGATTCCTGGCTGGGAGATCCAAGCGTTATATCTCTGAGCTACAACCAAAGATGATGGCTGAGTTCCATCTTTACTATTTCACGCAAAATAGCTATTGCAGAAACACATCTTCACCTCTTTACTTTTTTTTTTTTTTCACCTCTTTACCTGTCATTACTGTTTTTTCTAATGTTTTAACTAATGTGCATTATTGCTTATGGCTTGTATGGTAAGCTGAATCAATCTTTGAATTTATGACAATCTTTTCTGAAACACACTGTTATTTATTTACTTATTTTTGAAGAAGCAATGTAGGTATAACTACTTTATTCCGCTATCATCTAGGACGCAAAATTATAACATTCCATTCTTTTCCTTTGCGTTTGTGCTAAAGATACGCTCTACAGACTTAAGATTCACGTAGAAGTAGCTCAATATTAAGAATGATCTAAACTATCTTCCTTACAAAAAAAATAATTTTACATTACTAAAAGGAGTCATAGTTTAAAAATGAATCCACGCATTGGTGAGCAGTAATTGTGAATTAGAGTGCAGGTTTTATTTTTATTTTATGGTTTGGTCTCTCTTTTTCTTTGTATGGTTTTCCTATATATATATATTGCGCCGATCGTACAATGTGCTCTTTGTATAGCTAACCCACCTTCGCTCGGCACTTTGGGACTGACGGGCTTTAAAATACGTCTGTACAAAGAGAATAATTTACACTGAGACACAACTACTACCGCGGCCTTATCCTTCCAGTTAAAGGCGTCGATGGTGGACTTTTGTTTTCAAAATGGCAAATCAAATCAAAGTATTTATTGGGGAAACATATGACAAGGGTTGTTACAATGTCTTTTTATAAAATTGATTTTGCCTTCCATTTGTGCACACAATTTTTCAAAATGGCTGGTTACAAAAAGTGTTCATGCTCATGGGTCATAAAAAAGGAACAGTATCTTTAAAAAATATCTTATATTAAGAGCGTAGGAACGTTTATCCAGAATCGTGTTTAGTTAAAATTATTTTTTTGGTAAAATTTAAATTTCTTTTCAATAAAAACTTTGGAAAATTCGTCTATTTCAATTTTAAATAACTCTGTGACGTGCCGATAGATAAAGTAAGAAATACAAAAAATAAAAGAAAAAACAGCGTTCATTAACAATTCTTATTGTTGCGGGGCTACGGAAATAAAAAGTAACTAGTAATTTGTTAATTAAGGGTCCTTTTACAAGTAGATTCAGGGTTCCTTGTAGAAAAACATAATTTTTTTGATACCTTACCTAATTTTGTTTAGTGCAGTAACAGAAAATTTAAAAATAACAAGGTTTAATTGAAAGATAACAATTAAGTTTAAGTAAATACCATAATTAATTGTTCTTCTGTTTTTTTTTTGTAAAAAATCTGCTACCATCCTCTAGGCGAGTGATCTGGTTTTGCGAGTTGCCTAACTATAGAATAGTGACACAATAAAATAAATAAAAGTCAAGCCAAGTGTTTAATAATGACCTCAATGGTTCAGTTGGCAGTGATATTGACTGTGACTTCAGAGAGCCGCGCTTACGTTAATTCAGTATGTTTAAAACTTCATCTCAGCCTAGAGAGGTCCGATGTTTGTCATAAGCCTCGCCTTCATATATCCACAAGGACAACAACATTATGGAGGAGGTTTTCACTATCACCACGCTGCTGTGCAGGGTCAAGTAGGCGACCAAAGTATGGCTTTTCAAGATTTTTAACGTGCGGTGCGTTCCCTAGTCGCCTTAAGATACCCATACAAGATGATGTGGTGGAGGTATTCTATGCCACCACCAAAAGGCAAAATGATTTAAACTTAATTCTGTATACATTTTAGAAAATATATACAAAATGCAAATGTATCACCTTGTTCAAAAATAACTTTACTCTCTGATAAATCTCGAAAGTTCCGGAAAGTTCCGAGACGAGCTTTAAGCGCCTTTTTTTCAAGGCCCGAAGCTCAACGTTATCGCTTAGCAAGCTAATCAATATTCTATGGAGGTTTGCTAAGACTGATTCTTTATTGAATGGGCGGGTAGCGTAGATATAAGCGATTTTATAAGCTCTGCTGTATTTTCAAAGAACTTGGAATGAAAAAATAGTAACATATAATGTATTAGCTGTATCGCTGAACACCTTTTCGGTGCCTGCCTTGTCTGTGCACAGAAAGGCGTTGTGGCCATCGCCACTCGATAAGTTTTGGGCACAGCTACCATCTGTACTTTATGATATGCCTACCTATAGCTACTTAAGTTTTGCAATTATTTGGACTATGGGTGTTGCGAAGGTTACCTTTTACAAAAGGCACACTTTGTTCTATAAATTTATTGAGGCAACAACGACTAACATCAGCATGAGCTTTTGCCTGAAAATTTAAGTCCCCGCTGCCGCCATCGCCACCTCGGACCTAAAAAAACCGAAGCGTGTTTTGTTTCGACAGCGACTCGGCAAGTTTCCGTTTTTGTCCGCGCTCGCTCGGGCAGCGCTGCTATCGCTTGATTTATAAGCAAACTTGGAACAATGCATTCGGTACCCTACCCATCTACATCGACATTTTATGTATGTATTTTAATATACAATGCACGTTTAATATTATTTACATTTCACTTAATTTGCCACAGCCATTAATGGTAGTAGGTATACTCTCTCTATTTTCATTACATTGTGCGGTCTTGTGATTTCGCATCATAGCTGCTCGCTTATCGTCCATCCCCATCTGTAAAAAATATTATTTTAAAAAGTCCTTCAGGGTCGGCCTCGTTTCACAACTTCTTGTTTTCACCTCGTAAATTTATTAAAAGAAATGTATTATGTATAAAATCAATGCCAACTTATACTTTAATGCGCTAAGTTTTACGCGTGTCTGTAGCGCTGAGTGGATACTACAAAAACAAATGTAAACACAATAAGTATATACTAACTTTAATAATTCGACTATTCCTATTCCACTGTTTGACAACAAGCCAACAATATAATGTTGTACCGTCTAAACCTAGCTCTGGGCAGTGGTTACGGTTGCATTTGGAGGTCGTCCAACCGGCCCCCAACGTTGATTAGATTGGCTCACTACTCGTGCCCAGCAGTGTAATAGACAGTATTGACTATGAAAGAACATTTTATTTCGTTCAAGCTATTTTCTTTGTGCATAACAAAATGGTTAGTGGTTTACATTTTGTTATCTTGAAAGGGACATTGTGAAACGTGCTTTTGTTTTTTAGAAAAACACCATAGCAAAAAAAAACTGATATCAATCTATGCGACCCCGCCGGGAATCGAATCCACCTGTACAAAGTATAAAGTTATATTCAAATTTTTTTTGCAACTCAATTACTAACATATCCGTACTTAACAAATATAAAATCGTTACATTTTGATTCATATAAGCATTTCAACAGCGTACCACACGTATTCCATCAATGAAAACGGCTGAAATATCGGACCACAAATATATATTGTGTACCAACAAAGCGGTACAGCAATCAGTTGAGCACACGGACTTCGTTTTGTTAAAGAATTTTCTGCAAACGATATTTGCAGGCTACTATGGCATCAAGAATAGGTAGAATCAGAGAAAAAAGAGGGGATTAGACCAGAAGCCCACCCAATATAACCTTGAGCGTAGCGTTCTACTATGTCTATGATACAAACACAACCAAATAAAATATCGATATCATAACAAATGATTGCCTTCGCCGGGAATCAAACGACCACCTGGGTTAACATCACTGCAAACTTAATCAAACTACAATACCTTATCTACTTAATAATGTGCAGAAGAACTAAATTAATCTTTCAACTCTTTGATATGTAGTCTTCAGTCTCTTTAGATCTATGTATTAATTATGCATGTAAAGTGTCTCAAGCAAACTTAAGATCGATTCCGAGAAGACTAAATCCTGAGTCAACATTATGCGACGTCACGATCCCATCAAATAGAGAAGTGTCGGTTTGTAGTGTGAAAGCGTTGAATAATACCTATCGATCTACTGGATGTTTTTGAGAAGTCACTAATTCATTTTTTTACTATTATTTTTCCAAAAATGGAAACCGCCTTCAATAAACTGACACATATGTTTACTGAAGACGGTTAAAATTGGCACTAAAACCTTATACTGAATGCAACAAATACTTTTCTGAAAACCGAATCAGTGTTGTTTCAGGCAAACGCGGGATAATCGTGGAGAAACATACATACAGGTGAAACTAAGAACCTCCTTTTTTGAATTTGGTTTAAAAGTGTTCAAGCTCTTTGCATGTATTTAACCATCTAAAGAGCCGCTAGGATACTACAGCCACCGTTTTAGCTTAAGGATAGTATTGAATAGACGTATCTGGTAATCAACTATCTACTATATATATAAAAATCAATCGTGGTTCGTTAGTCTCGCTAAAACTCGAGAACGGCCGGGCCGGGCGGATTTAGCTGAATTTTGGTTTTTAAATGTTCATGAATTCCAGGGAAGGTTTAAAAGGCGAAAAAATTTGGAAACATTAAGAGCAAGTTAGACAAAGTATCACTTTCATTTTACCATACAAATTGTAAGGCGCGATATGAAGTTCGCCGAGATAGCTAGTAATAATGAAATAACAACTTGAATCTCGAACAAAACCTACCTAAGTAGGTAGCTAAGTGTAACCCCTACCAACAACACCATGTCTTAGATAACGTCTAACACGTTTTATGACACGCACCGCTATCTCACGCAATTTGTCGCTATTTATGACTTAATGTATAAGGTACTAGGATAAGTAAAAGACAATGTTAAGCGTTTTTGGTGAAACATTAATTTAGTCCACCTTGCTGGGTTGGCAGTGATTGCGGAGGTCCGGGCTTAATTCCCGGCAGGGCAAAACGTCTATGTTTCCTTTGCGTTTGTATGTTTTTTATAATATTGGGAGATCAGAGTGTAATGCGTTATTTATTTATAATAACAACGCACCACACTCAGAGCCCATTGAGCCCACATTACCAGCTTGAGCTAGAACCTGTGTAGGGGCCCGAAATACATTACGAACGCACTTAGTACGAGAAGACAAATCTAGATAATATTATATTTCGTGGTTTCATTTTCGATATAAATCATTTCACTAGGTAGTCCTTTCACCTACAAGGCAACATTCGCACGTTCTTACAAATAACTATTAGTCGATCGATTTAATCGATATCGATTACTCGATTAATTTGAAATTTACCCATGCTCCCATCCCTACCACTCTACGCGCCCATCACTAGCAGCGTCCGCCAAGCCTGTCATTCTTTTTCCGTGCGAGGCAACGAAAGCACGCGTTCGGATCTTGTTCGCAAAAAATTAATTTTTCAAGATACCGAAAAGATCCTACGAATATTTAACAAAAAATTAAGTGAGTTACTTAAACTTTGATGGATTTCATTATCCTCATACTATAAATCGAGAGACAATGTCTAATGTTACGGTAAGTTCATCTGCTTACCTACCTTCAAAAAAAAAAAATATATATATATTTAGACAGAAATTTCGAATTGAAATTCTGCATAAACTTACATTTAAAAAGTGTAAAAGAAATATTTTTGCAAAGCCATAGATTCGAACAAGAACCAGGCTGCCATACTGCCATAGATTCCAATAGGAACGCGGCAAAATTTAAAACTGTACATCAGTTTTTATCAATATATTAATAATTTTTTTTGCAAAGCCATAGATTCAAATATGAACCAGGCTACCATACTGCCATAGATTCCAATAGGAACGCGGCAAAATGCAAAAATAATCATAATTTTTTATGTAAGTATAAAAATATAAAAAGCATAATTTTCTTTTTTCTTCTTATTCCAGTAGGCGAAACGCCTTTACAATTTAAGGAATGTGCCCAGAGCAAATATCATTCGAATATGAGGATATATTTCTAGCCGAAACTATTCCCTACAACCCATGATCAGGTCTAAATGAGACTGAATCACCAAAAATCATGATGGCGACATACCAAGTGCCAATTGCCACCACTGCCCCAACAGTGATCACTTTCAATACCGTCACCAAAAACAGGTCCAAGCACCAGCAATAACTTCCTTATTGGAACTAGTAGCGGTTACACCAACCAATTGAACTCGGACCCTGAGGCAAAGTTTAAATTTCCGGAACTGGACCCATAAATTTTATTAACCCTGGGCGAAGCCCTGGATGATGAACTAAAGTTGTGTGATTGAATCTACGATAATCTCTCTCAAATGGCTAGAGAAGTCAAGGAAAAAATCCTTCAGCAATATACTATACCTAGCAACTACATATTGTTTCAAGCTTCAAAGCTAAATACTAAACTACTCTCATCTCAACTTGGACTGACTTCACATCAGACCGGGGAGTAGGGCCATGGCCATTCTCATAACTCAAGATATAAAATAGAGGCAATCAAGATTCTAAGCGAGGGCTCCCGTACTTCATGCAACCTTTATAGCTCGGAGACACAAGCTCGCATTTAAAAGACCGCACCAGGTCTACCAAGACGTTTTTGAATATCTTTCAGTACAGAAAACGAGATAAAGCACTGTTCGGTGCCAAATTTTAGAGAAAATTAAATTAAGCTTCATAATTGAATAGCAATGCCTTCAAATCAGGAAGACAGTAGTCTTCCCAGAAATACTGTTGCTTACACAACACAGCCGCCTCTACGAGCTCCACGGGCACAGCTTGGCCGCAGTTTCAGGAAAACTCAGGCCCTCCTCGCTTTGCGAAAAACAAGGGGGGGGCGTGCCAGGGCCAGAGTACGAAGATACCACTCGTCAAGTTCCAAATTACAACGACCCAATACCGACGCAGTCGCACGTTTAGAGAACGACCCATCAGGCCACGTGCTCAACCACCATTCTGGCAGAATTCAGTACAATATTTTTAAAATGTGTTGGTTGTATTGTATATCACAAACAATAAAGGTATCCTTAATTGGATTTGTAACAGAATAATTAAATCTTTTTCTAATTTTCCACTTGAGCAATAATATGTTCCTGTTGTAACATGGTTAGCACAGTAACAACAAGAAATGTCAATCGCAACTAATAATTTGCTAGAAATCGTATCTAAAACCTTTTTGACACCAATTCAAATGGAGGTAAGAGATTTCATTTTAACCTAAAACTGTTAAATAAATTTGTAAGTAACTAAACTTCATTTCGAAATGGCAGAACAGCATGCAAGCTATTATTACATGGCATCTATTGACCTAAAATGTCTCGTAACTTTTTATTTCTGTCGCTTAAAACTATCGTAAGTACTTACCCACGTTTCCTGTTTAAGGATGTGAACACACAGAATCTTGTTATCCACCTATGATTTCAACCCAATGCCTTATCTTATTGGCTCACGATAGCTCCTAGAACTTTTACTAAGATTAAAGAAGGGGTCTTAGGTCACTTGCGTTCATTTGGTCAAAAAAAAAAAAAAAAAAAAAATTGTATGTGACGATATCCTTTACATATACCGTAGTTACATGGAATATTTAAATAAAGTTAGGTTTACACGTAATAAAATAATAGAATTGGTTCTGAAGTGTTCTCAACTACCACCTGTTACAATCAGATAATTTTCACAAATGATTGGCATCCTAATGTCCGCTAGCGCAGCATTTTACAAAAGGCTGGTTGAAACCAAAAATACTTGAAAGGCAAAGGTACAGGTACCTTCTATTCAGAGAATACTATGATAATTATTTTACCTGAATTGATGAGATAATAATATTAAAAGCTTTTAAAATTTCATTTAAACACAAAAATATGATTCATAAGTTAACACGGACTCGAGTCGTAAAGTCGTAACTCAAACTTACTATAGTAATTATATGTCGTATTATTAGCAATATACTAAGCCTTAGATGCCCCGAAACTTAAACAATTTGTTAATTTTTATTATGGGTAGATAACATATTAGCATTAGCTATCAGCTACATTACGACACGAAGTTGCATACAATTTCCTAATTTCAATTAACTTACCAGATATATTTGGCCTTGGTTCGAGAAGCGAAAAATCTAGCTATTAGCATCCTATATTACACGAAATATAATTTAGAGGCAGATCGAAGATTTAATTTAAAGATGCTTTTCAAACATTCTAGCGCAAAACTTAAGAAATACTTTTCTTTGAAACAAGACCCAGATGCTACAAAGGGGCAGATGCATATTTTTTCTATGCCGATCCTTCATTTTTCGTTTTTCTTAACGGCCTACAAAAAATTACTGAGGACGAAACGACCAGTACCTATTCTAGTATTCCCTTCTCGTACTTCTAGACCTGCCTGTTATCCTCCATTGATTGATATAGTTATTTCGTAATTATCACTTGAGGGCGTGACGAAAACCTATGTTGTCTACTAACAGGGACCGTCACCCTCTCCTACTCACGCTTACCCTGAGTGCCGCAGTATGCTCGAGCAGGCAATGCCAGGTCTCATTATCCCCTCAACAGCATCTCATCAGCATCTTATACTAGCCTCACTTTCTAATATTACTATTCAACAATATCAATATAATGTTATTCAATACTATGATTAAATTAGATTATTTCGAATGTTCTGTTTTTAGTGTAATTACTTTTCCCTCCGACGTCTTCGAAAAAGACGCATCACAGGATTCACAGGGCATCATCATAAGAGCCACCGCTTTATCTCTGCTTTTAGGCAGAAATATTTCTTCGGATGATTGCATCAGCGCCTTCCTTAAAGATGTTATAAACTAATACCCAATCCACCAAAGTACACAGGTACTTGGTAAGTATCCACAATTGGTTCTCAAAAATCTCTAAAAATGTATACCAAACAAGAATGAACTTATCCTAGACAAAAGTAGCTTTATACTAACATTATCTACAGCCTACAGCACACATGGTTGAAAGTCTTTCTCTAAATAACAGATTATTATAAATAAAAATAGCAATGGCATTAGAATCATAAAGTAAATGAAAATTTTAACAAAACTATAGGCGCTAAATGCAATCAAAAGCTATCAACCATTGTTAGTTTTACTATAACTTACGGCGAATCCGTCTATATATAAGACGGTTATATAACCTTAACTAAATAAATCAGACCTAAATAAGCCAATCACCTCTTAATAACTGTGAAGCGTAACGTCCTCACAGGAACACAACAGCATAGTCAATAAGCATGTGGATCAGGCAGATCCTTGCGGTGTACGGCACACACAGCAGCACGCGACACGCCGCCGCCACATCGGCTGCTCATGCTACCGGCGTCAATCTTGATCAGATCAAAAGACGGCCGCCTGGACCTCTACCTCTAACAAGTTTGCTAAACTTATCAATGTCCTATGATGATTGATTATCAATTTTTTATCAAATCTCTGACCAAATTAGTTCATTAAAAAATATACAATAAGTATATAATTATGTTATAAATAATGTAGCTGAGTACCTACCTACCAAGTACTTACCTAAGTAACTACGCAATGTTAAACTTTGAAGTACTCTATAAACTAACTATAATGATTACTTTTATATGTTAAAATATAGTGTTTTTAACTAATAAGATGAGTAATATTATTTATAATTGTAGGTACCTATACTAAGAGTTCAAATAAAACTAGCCAAAATTACATCTTTTTAATTAATATTGTTTCATTATCATGAAAAAATATAGACAAAACAATGTCTCTAAACATCTACCTAGTGAAATGATTTATATCGAAAATGAAACCACGAAATATAATATATGATCAAACGAACTTCTCAAGTGAAGTTCGATCAATATTATATGAGTGGTTTCATTTGAAGATATAAATCACCCTCCCTACCCAAATCCCGAGTTTTGTCAAAAAAAGTCAATAAACGACGTAATTTATGCCAGAAAACTATATCTCTAAAAAGAATGACAGGCTTGGCGGACGCTGCTAGTGATGGGCGCGTAGAGTGGTAGGGATGGGAGCATGGGTAAATTTCAAATTAATCGAGTAATCGATATCGATTAAATCGATCGACTAATAGTTATTTGTAAGAACGTGCGAATGTTGCCTTGTAGGTGAAAGGACTACCTAGTGAAATGATTTATATCTTCAAATGAAACCACTCATATAATATTGATCGAACTTCACTTGAGAAGTTCGTTTGATCATATATTATATGCATTAAACAATGTGGCACGTCCGGAAGTTTTAGCATTTTGTCAAAGTTGTATGGTGCTTTGTTAACTCAACTCCGGGGAAACCATCTTAAAATAATAATGCTACAAAGAAAATAAATTAATCATTTGTAATTTCGATTTAGCTTGTAAATTAATTTTCTCACTTTGATTTGTGCTAACCCGAGCCGGCCTCGTCTCGTCGCGAATTGTAATTAATTGGTCCCGTGGTCACACATGAAGTTTTATGTTCGTCAATACTTGAAGGGCTCCGTACTCAGTATGTGGAATAGGATCGTGAATTGGGCCAACATTGGCTACTTGTTATTATACTTATATTTTTTGTAAAAAAAAATTGGACAGTTAAAAATGTATGAATCCTAATATAAATCCGAAAAAGTGTAGTCCTCCGAAATTCGGGACGATATGGTCGTGTGTCGCGTGAACGTAACGGGAAACCCATGCGTACCCCAGGGCTAAGCCCGCTTTTTTGATGAATTTGACTGTGAACAGTGGCGCAACTTTGCCAAACTCACCCTAAGTTTCAACGCCATGGCGTTGCAATGTTCAATATAATTATTTTTTAATTAAAGCTAAATTGAATTTAGTTCCAGCTGAAACTAAGTTTAACACAATCGGAGGGTCAGACAACATTCGTGCCTGGATTGCGAAATGGCGCGTACTTCTTGGTTACTTTTGATTTTTTGCCTCTTTTTTGCTGTCCAGCAGGTTTGTTAGTTTTTATTAAAACATTTTGTCTTTATTTTTTAAACTTAGCTAAGCGTGCCAGCCCTCTGAAAAGAGATGCAGTTTAAAATCAACGGCACAAAGTTCAAAACAGGTTTTAAACCCTTAATTATTCTGGACTACCATACTGGATCTTGCTTGACCCTGTGCCATAGAAGTCAGAGAATGGTTATCCTCCGGTGTCTTCGCCGCACCTTGTCAGGCGGGCGAAGTGCATTCCTATGACACTCTCAGAAACCCATATTCAAAGTAAAAGTCTCCACACAAGCACTCAGTTAGTAACCGAAGAGTTAACTTGAATTGACTGGAATAGTTATTCCTATTCCATTCATATTATTAGGTCTTAACACATTAAAGTTTTTTTTATGTTATTAAATTCTTATTAAAACAATTTATAATTTTATTTGTTTTTACAGAATGAGGTTTCGGGTGCGGTAAGTTTAGCAAACTCTGAAAATATTGTCTAGCTAATAATAATAAAAAGTTAATGGCTTAATTTTATAGTATTTTATGTACCTATGCATGACAAAAAACAATTATTTAAGTAAATGTTAATGCTTTGTAATTTTTTTTCTAGGTTATAGTACGTATTAATTTTTATCATCAAAAAAGTTGCTTGCAGTCTATCTGTATGTATGTATACTTATATCTTTAAAAATCATACGCCACGGAGTTTTTTTTAAATAGATAGAGTGATAAAATACAATCACAGCATAGAATAAATGTTAGGCGGTACGAAGTTCCTCGGGTAATAAAGGTAACTAGTCAACCTTTTATTCGCACAAAAATTTAATACATAGCATAAATCAAAGTCCTTTCCGCTGACTGTCTGTCGCTATAATATTGCTTAAATCTTTAAAACTATGTAACGAGTTTTAATGCGGTTTTTTTTTAAGATAGATTGATTCAAGAGAAAGGTTTTTTACATGGACAACGCGGCGGTACGAAGTTCGTTGGGTCGACTAGTTTAAATATAAGTATAAGAAAATCTATACGTTTTATTTAATTCTGTTCAATTAGTCCATTTGCTAATGTGGAATGAAGCGCCGGTAAAGCTGTATGCTTCTACTACGCAATATTAAAATATGTGTGCACTAAGCTTGAAATTTTAACTGAACTGAATATCGATTTAGAAAAAAGTTCAAGATTTTAAATTCATAAATTATTTTTTTTAGAAAGCATTAAAAGTAAGTATCATATCACAAAATTTTATTGCTTAGTCAATTTCATACATAGAGTGCGCGCCAGTGTCCATACAAAAAGAGAAAACGTTTTTCCACTACTAATTATTTTCCAATCGTCATGAAATAATAGTATTGTTACTTACACTTTATAAAACTAGGTTTGTACTATTTCCTTTTTTCAAAATTCGCAATAAATTGGCATTAGGTAGAAGTTAAATATTTAAAGTTGATACTATAATTACAGATTTTGAAAGGAGCCTGCAGTGCGCTTGTTGCGAAGGTACATTTAAAAATATACTAGTCGACCCGGCAAACTTCGTAACGCCTTTACCTATTACTATGTTGTGCATGTATTCATATAAACCTTTGCCTAGAAGCACTCTATTTAATTTATAAAAAAAAAACTGCATAAAAATCAGTTCCATAGTTTTAAAGAGTTAAGCATATTAGCGATAGACAGCGGAAAGGACTTTGTTTTATACTATGTATTGATACCCAAAGGAAAAAAGATAAAATAGTAAATTCAGGTGTCATAATTTTTTAATTTCGTTTTTTTTTTCTTTAGGATAAATTTACTAAAGAGGTAAGACTTTAACTTTGCTAAAGTAAATACTGTCTAGTAACTTATTTTTATTTTATAAAATCTTCTAAAAATCTACTTTTCAAACAAATATCGAGACAAAGTTAAATTTTAAATAACGATAAACATTAAAGGTAATTTACTTAAGTAATCGTTTATTTTAATTTTACAGCATTATGACAAAATAGTAGTAAGTGGTATTTTTATGTCATTATTATCTTGGTAACATATTTTTTGTAAGTACCTGTGTACCGACTATGCTTGGATATCGATGTCGAATACGACAGGTCTTTATTTAGTACTAGTGGACCCGGCGAACTTCGTACCGCTTAACCTATTACTATGTTGTGCATGTAATAAACTTATGAACCTTCCTCTTGAATCACTCTATCTATTTAAAAAAAAACGCATCAAAATCCGATGCATACTTTTAAAGATTTAAGCATACGTAGGGACAGACGCGGGAATCGACTTTATTTTAGTACCTACCTAGCTTATTTTTTTTATTTTCGATAAAGGGACATTGGACAAATGTAAGTCGAAATAAGTTAGTCATAATAGACAGCTAGCTTTAGTATCCAATCTTGTGCGACCGGCATCTAGTGCCATGCCGCCTACCTTCACAAGGTCGTCTGAACACCTTGTGGAGGGTCTGCCTACTCTGTATTTTGCGATGCGGTCGCCACACCAGAACTTTTCAGCCCCAGTGACAACGCTGTATGTGCCCTGCCCTATTCCACTAAAGTTTAGCAATTATTTGGGCTATGTCGGTGACGATAGTTATTTTTAATATAAAACTAAACAAAAACATTGTGAGTGGTATTTGGAAACTAGGGTTTACATTTTTTAGGGTTCTGAATTTCTGTTTTTTTTGTTTGCGCACGTTTGCACGTTTGCACGTTGAATGGCAAAAACTACTGAATCGATTTTGTTCACTATAATCAAGGTTCATCAAATTTCTGTATTTTCACCTAGATGTATAGGTAGTTAGAGTGCTGTTATTATTGTAGGTAAGTATTGTATAATGATAAATCAGGTTAAATCTATCAATAATCAGAGTTTTGTTTATTACAGGCAGTTAGCCAAATAAGAAGAATTCTACCATTCCATCTGAAAGTAAGTTACTTTAGACCGTATCACATATTTTGTGTTTTATTTACCAACATGAGTTTAGAATTTGTCGGTATTTTATTAAAATAATATAATTTAAAATCAATAATGTAATGTATTTTTTAGGGTCCGAGTGATGTAAGTGTTTCTTTATCATTTCAAACTTTAAAACTAAATATAGTGCGACACAAAAACCTAAAGATTAAAAAGTGCCAACACTGTATGGAAATTTTTGAATATCCGTCAAATTTCCATACAGTGTTGCCCTTTCTTAGTTTCTAGATTTTTAAGTCGCACTCTTTTATAATGCAGATCATGTACCTAATTAAATCGTGTAAAGTTAACAAAAGAAAAACTATGCATATTAACTAGGTAATTCGATCGATATTTAATTCTAATTTTTCAGGGCCCGCTTTTACCGGTATGTTTTTTGTTTTTGTCATCTAATAATAAGATGTTAAAATTACTTTAAATGCATTTTAACCTAATAACTTAATAAAATAAAACATAGTTTAACATAACGTAATAATTATAAATACAATAAAAAGATCAGGAGCAATATTTAATTGTATGTTTTATTTCTCTAGCCACCGGAGGTAATTTAATAAATAAATTTAAGCACAGTTTTAAAGATTTAATCATATATAGCGACAGACAGATATCGAAAGGGGGCTAGCTTTATTCTATGTATTAATGATATAACTCAAAAATTATCATATTTAATATGAAATGTTTTCTCAGGCGCCAGAGGTAAGATTTCTTAATTTTATATGTATTGTTATTATTTTTAGTTGATAGTTTGCAATAAAGTGTCCATGTATCTATCTATGTAGTAAATGGTTGCAATCACAATAACTCAATAAGTAAATAAATAAATAAACTCATCACTTTTTCTAAAAAGAACCTGTATGTAGAAACCAAGAAATACAAATACACATGAGACAAAAGTAGCAAGGTTCTAGAGTCTAGAGTCTAGACTGTCCGTATACCATATTTCATTTAAATTGGATAAGTATTTTTGGCGAGAAAGCGAATTTAGAATATACGAGCATTTAGAATATTGGTATGGAAGCGTGGATAGTATTGGGTACATTATTTTATTTTTATATCGACAAACGTTATCGTTTGTACCACGTATTTCTATACACTCCCTTAGCCTGTGTCTACGCAAGGGGATGATATTGCAGCGATTCTCTTTTTGTCTGCCGCGGTTCCCTTGCTCGTTGAGACTGTGGCCCCATGTTCGGGCTTCATGTGAAACCTTGTTTCCAAGTTAATTTGTTTCTAAGCCTTCTTAAATTAGCGAAAACTGCCCTTAATCGGCTAGTTATGATTACAGAATCTATGCGGTAAAAGTGGTGGTTGCCCCAAGAAGGAACGATGGCAGCAACATATCAACTCTGGTGTGAGTATAAACTCCGGACCCGAGCTTATCTGGCGTGGTGCGTTGATCGTTACCAATTCGAACTGAATGTATAGAATTTATAATTAGGTGCGTATTCGAAGTTGTGACCAATCCGAACTAACCCGCGAAGGAGTTAGATCGAACTGGTCAAAAGTTTGTATTGGCACCCGTTAAAAAATAGTTCGAATTCGCACCAATAATCAATAAAAAAAAATCAAAGGTGCAACTTGTCAGAAATTCACACCTACAAAGTAATAATAAGCTCATAAATGGGAGAAAAATTTGTTTCATTTATTCTCTTGGTGTCATCGCCGCGCCTCGCCAGATATGTCTTACCTACTAGTTATATCAAGCAGCCACCAAGTGATTTAGATAAAAGCCATTGAATTGTGCCTTGTAATAGATGATTCTTCTATTAGGTGTATCTGTTTAGTTTAAATACGAAAATACAGATTTTGCTTTTAAATTATTATCTCACGGCTGTAATGAACCCGCAATCACTTTCTGAAGTATTTTATTTACTACTTAGAGCGTATTTAAATACTTATGTAATTATGTTTGCTTTATGTTTATGTTTGTTTGTTTATTAGGCGCCGGAGGTAAGAATTTTTAAATTTAGAGCTGCCTATTTACTTCTGATCAATAAATTGTACCTAACAATAGTAACGCACCACACTCACCTCACTAGGAAAAATCTGTTTTTGTGTGGCACTAAATACACAAACACACAAATATACCAGTTGAAATATTGATATCCATCTATGTTTACAATGTAAGCCCCTAAGCCGGGAATTAAACCTGAACCTCCGGGGGACGCCTATGTCCACTGCTGGACAAGCCACAACGACCGGTCTTGAGCGGCCCTTATCCAGTGTACTCCCGCAGCTTTCACCAGGTCTGACCAACTTCTGGGGGTCTGCCTACTCTGCGTACTCAGTGGCCATCTGTTCTTTGAGATGTATGTCGATGACTTTAGTTCTTCTTTAGCTTGCTTAATCGGCTAATAATTCTTACAGTATCTAAAATGCGGTAAAGGAAGCGGTGGTTGCCCTAAGAGGGATCGAATCTGGCAAAACATTGACTCTAGTGTAAGTGTAAACTTAAGCCCAGCCCACATCTGGATAAGGTTGGCTATAATACCAAAAGTAGGAACAATTTGAACTGGTCACTTCGTTATATAGCCAAGGGAACAAAACAAAGTACCTAACTTAAAAAAACTGCACGCAATTTCTCCTCAACACTGTGTCATAGATTTAAAGAACAGTTTAAATTATTATCCTTCGCCGCGCCTTGCAAGTTGTGCGCTGGGCCTTAAAGGTAATAACCTTGTACCTTCTTGTTATTGTAAGCAGCAATAAGTGAATGAGATAAAAGCCACTGAGTTGTGATTTGCTAACCTAGTTTTTTTATTCTCTGTTTTCTTTAAATATTATATTATAGATTTTGCTTATAAATAATTTTATGATTAAAATGAACCACCATCGTCTCTCGGCTGAAATGTGTTTAAAGCTTTCTTAAATAATATTATTAATATATTTTATTCACTTCTTGCCGCTTTAATATTTGAAATGTAATTGTTTATGTCTCTTTATAGGCACCGGAGGTAAGAATAATTATCTTTATATCTACATATTTACTTCGTATGTAAAAACAAACAAATATACCAATTAAAACATTGACATCATCTATACACTGTAGTGTAGGTAGGCCTAAGCTGGAAATTAAACCTAGATCTTCGAAGGCGCAGTCGATATCACTAAAAAATATATATGTCGCCGCCGTATTTGATAATTCGCCGTATTACAAAACGGCTAGCCGGATTTCAAAACAGCGCCGTTTTCTAATACGGCTAAGTCATGATTAGGTGCATTGAATTAACGATACGTTTAACAAAGCGGCGGCCAACGTTTAGCCGTATTGAAATCATAGGATGACCATGATTTTATGAACAATAGAACAGGTTTATCATTAATCAATAAGTATATTTATTAAATTCATATAAAATTATGTTTTCAAATATTAAAACTAAAATAAGTGCCTTAAAAATAAAATAAATGGCGCTAAATTGGAATAAATTATTAGAAATTATCAAATACGGCGGCGACATATATATGTCGTGGCCAGATCGTTGAATTGGCCATTTCATGATGTGCCCGGCCATTTCATGAAAAGTGATTTTTTCATGAAATGGCCAATTTCGTTGGCCGGATCGTTGAAATGACTTTGAAATGACAACGTTCAACGATTTGGCCAACCACGTTTGGCCAAATCATGAACGTAGAGTGATATAAAGGTGAAATAAAAAAATATTATGCTTAATCATTTTTTTATTTATTATAACGTTACTTACATAAAGAGATCTATGTATCTTAATTAAAATAGCACAAATAATGACTTAACATTAATTATAAAATGGCAAAAATAATCACTTAACATTAATTATGTTTGTACTAGGTATGTAGGTACTTTAATATTAATTATTTAAATTGGAAAATAAAAGTATGTTACTTATACAATAAATGCTAATATTGCTAAATTAGTGAATGTCTAAAGAATGAAGCCCTCTCTCATCCTCAATTTTGAAATCACTAAGTTACCCATCACTAATCAAAACACAAATGCAACAACAGCGCCACTAGCGGTTAAATTTTTAACTATTCAACGATATGATCGCTAACGTTTGGCCATTTCATGAAATAGTCATGCAATTACTTGGCCAAATCGATAAACGTTGACATTTCAACGATCTGGCCTACGAAAATCGGCCATTTCATGAAAAAATAACTTTTCATGAAATTTAACGATCTGGCCACGACATATATATATCCATCGCCAGAGTGCCTTTCAAACGTGCCCATTCTAATTACAGTATCTATGTGGAGGCGACGGACGCGGTTGCCCGAAGGGGAAAAACAGGCACAATATCGACTCTGGGGTAAGTATAAACTCAGACCCAGAACCCCTCTGGCAAGGTGAAAATAATACCAATTTAAAAAACTAGTTTCTAAATTTTTTGAACAGTGCCACAACGCAACGCCGTGCCATAGATTTCATAGAGCAGTTTAAATTAAAATTGACTTTGTAGAATACGTACTAGTTATTTTAAGCAGAAATAAAAAAAATAATAAAATCCATTGACTAGTGACATGCGATTAATAGTTTTTATTTTCTCTGCATTGTTTAACAGAAAACTGTTTTTTTTATTAAAAAACCCACTAATTTTCTTCATGTGGGGGATGCCTATGTCCCACAGTGGAAAGCTCTCGGGTGAAATGAATAAAAAAAAATAACACACACTATAGGAACTACTTTTATATTTTATACTTTCCTGGGAAAAATAATAATAATGTTGTTTTTTATTAGGCTCCGGAGGTAAGCATGCTATATTTTATTTTAAAGGTATTCATAGATTATCACCGATTGATATAAAACAACGCATCACACTCACCTAACAAGGATACCTGTATATGGTTCCCTAAACACAATTACTCATAAATACATTTGTTCTTTGATTTGATTTGTTCTTTGTTTTTTTTTGTTTATATTATGTGAAATGTGTCCTTAATGTTGCAATTCTGATTACAGTATCTAAATTGCAATAAGAAGGGCGGTTGCCCTTGGAAAACCCGGCAAAGTGTCGACTCTGGTGTACGTATAAACTCAGGCTCAGAGCCCATCGGGTGAGGTGCGGCGAATACACCAAAAGAACTACATGAAACTGCCACTATATTCTATGACACTGGTTAAAAACTGGTTAAAGCTACCGAAATAATAGGCACACTATTACTCCTCTACGCTGTGCCATATAATTCCGGTTTGCCGCACCTCGCACTATGTGCACTAGGCCTAAGAGATCGTGAATAAGATTAAAGCCACTTAGTTGTCCCTTTCTAAGATCGTTTTTGTTTTTCTCTGTTTTCTTGTAATTTTTAAATACAGATTTTGCTTCATAAATATTTTTTTGATTTAGATGAAAAACCATCGTCTGTCGGCTGAAATGTCTTTCTTTGATAACCTATATTACCGATTTTATTTTAATTACTTGATAATAATTATGCTTTTATATTTGAATAATAATATGTAATTGTTTATGTCTGTTTATAGGCGCCGGAGGTAAGAATAATTATCTTTATATGTTCTTACCTTATTAAGCAACGCATTGCACTCACCTAACTAGAAAGCACCTCATAATGTGGTGCCCTGAATCATAGGTACAAATTTACCAGTTAAAACATTGATATTATCCTTAAAATGTAGGTAGGTATGCTTTAGCCGGGAATTGAACCTAAATCTTTGAAGGTGCAGTCGATATCACTAATTTTTTTTGGTTTATCATTTAAATTATCAAAACATTAGACTTTTAATCTCACGCCATAATTTCTCAAAGGCAGGTTTTCTGATAGGACATGATCCCATATATATATCCCGGTATAACGTGCCACCGTGTTTAAATGCAAAACTTGCTCTTTTAATCGCGAAGTTCTGATTACAGTATCTATGTGGAGGTGACGGACGCGGTTGCCCGAAGGGGAAAAACAGGCACAATATCGACTCTGGAGTAAGTATAAACTCAAATCCTGAGCCCATCTGGCAAGGTGAAAATAATAACAATTTGAACTAGTTTCCAAATTTATATATTAAAAGGGGTTCAAAACAAGTTTAAGCTACCAATATAAAATGCAAGCTATTGCTCCTCAACGCTGTGACATAGAATTTCATAGAGCAGATAAAATTATAATTATCTTGGTATCTTCGTAGAAGTACCGTCTAGTTATTGTAAGCATCAATGAAATAATAATATCTACCTGAGATAAATTATAGCCATTGACTTGTGACATAATTGATTTTTTTGCGATAAATTGATTTTTTTTAACAGAAAACTGATTTTCATTAATAAAAAACCCTCTAATTTTCTTCATGTGGGGGAGGCCTATGTCCTACAGTGGAAATCACTTGGGTCTAATGAAATAAAAAAATAATAACACACAAGTTTCTGAAGGAACGTTATTTATTACATTACAGATTTTGCTTTATAAATATTTTTTTGATTAAACTGAATATAACCATCGTCTTTCGGTTGAAATGTCTTTCTTTAATTACCTATATTACCGAAGTGTTTTAATTACTTCTTGCAGCTTTTATATTTGAATAATAATATGTAATTGTTTATGTCTGTTTAGGCGCCGGAGGTAAGAATAATTATCTTTATATGTATTTATTAAGCAACGTATTGCACTCACCTAGGAAGCACCTCATAATGTGGTGCCCTAAATCATAGGTTCAAATTTACCAGTTAAAACATTGATATCATCCTTAAAATGAAGGTTGGTATGCTACAGCCGGTAATTGAACCTAGATCTTTGAAGGCGCAGTCGATATCACTTTTTTTTTTTGGTTTATCATTAAAATTATCACAACATTACACTTTTAATCTCACGCCAAAATTTATCGAAGGCAGGTTGGTTGTCTGATAGGACATGATCCCACTCATCGCCTGATTTCCTTTCACTTATAACGTGCCACCGTGGTCACATGCGAAACGTGCCCTTTTAATCGCGCAATTCTGATTACAGTATCTATGTGGAGGCGACGGACGCGGTTGCCCGAAGGGGAAAAACAGGCACAATATCGACTCTGGTGTAAGTATAAACTCAGACCCTTTTTTTTTTTAAGGCGGGGAAACTCCTAACGAGTACCCTGCAACCACAGGGGGAGTACCAGGGTTATGAGGGGTTCGCACCCACTTAAACCCCGCCGGTGTCCATCTCGGCTGTTGGCAAGGGGGTCACGGGTGATCGTTTGATCGTTGTGTTCAACTCCACGACCTCCTCCAGCATTGGCTGTTTAGCATCTTCACGGGGGGACAAGTGGTGGTAGTCCCCCCTGAGCGCGGATGGCTCTTCCCACGCTCGACGGCTGAATCGGGACACCGCGTTCCGCCGTCTTTCTCGGGGCCGTTATATGACTACACGAGGCCCCCGCCTCGTGCACCCAACGACCCTGGGGTCCCCTCTTAGTTGCCTCTTACGACAGGCAGGGGATACCTCAATCCTATTCTTCGGCCCGGTACTGCATGGCGTAAACTCAGACCCTGGGCCCATCTGGCAAGGTGAAAATAATTACAATTTAAGCTTTTTTCCAAATTTATAAAAAGGGGTCCAAAACAAGTTTAAGCTTCCAAATATAAAATGCAAGCGATTGCTCCTCAACGCTGTGACAAAGAATAACATAGAGCAGTTAAAATTATAATTATCTCGGTATCTTCGTAGAAGTACCTACTAGTTATTGTAAGCAGCAAGAAATTAATAATATCTACCTGAGATAAATAAAAGCCATTGACTTGTGACATGCGATAAATTGTTTTTTTTCTTTTTTAAACTAATTTTTGTTATTAAAAACCCACTAATTTTCTTCATGTGGGGGAGGCCTATGTCCCACAGTGGAAATCTCTCGGGTCAAATGAAATAAAAAAAATAACACACTGCAAAAATTTGTGAAGAAAATTTATTTATTATCACTGAGTTAAAATATAGGAACTACTTTCATATTTCATACTTTTCTGGAAAAAATAATAATAATTAATAATTATTTTGCTTTTTTATTAGGCTCCAGAGGTAAGCATGCTATATTTTATTTTATATGTATTCATAGCTTATCACCGATTGTATTAGTACAACGCATCACACTCACCTAACAAGGATACCTGTATATGGTTCCCTAAACACTTAACACAAATACTCATAAATACATCGATTTGTTCTTTGTTTTTTTTTTTGTTTATATTATGTGAAATGTGCCCTTAATTTTGCATTTCTTATTACAGTATCTGAATTGCAATAAGAAGGGTGGTTGCCCTTGGAAAACCTGGCAAAGGGTCGACTCTGGTGTACGTATAAACTCGGGCTCAGAGCCCATCGGGTGAGGTGCGGCGAATACACCAAAATAATTACAATTTAAACTGGCCTCTATATTTTATGACACAGGTTTCAAAGGGATTTAAGCTACCGAAATAAAAGTCACCATTATATGCTTTACGCTGTGCCACAGAATTCAAAGAGCAGCAAATTATTAGCCTCTGGTTAGGTTTGCCGCGCCTCGCACTGTGTGCACTGGGCCTAAGAGGTAGTGAATAGGATAAAAACCACTGAGTTGTGCCTTTCTAAAATAGTTATTTTACTGTCTGTTTTTTGAAATTTTAAAATACAGATTTTGCTTCTAAATATTTTTATGATTAAAATGAACCACCATCGCCTCTCGGCTGTAATGTGTTTAAAGCTTTCTTTAATAATATTATCTAAATATTTTAATTGCTTCTTGCAGTTTTTATATTTTAATATGTAATTGTCTATGTTTGTTTACTAGGCGCCGGAGGTAAGAACCTTTATATGTACATACGAGCTATCCCGGCTTACTTCGTTAAGCCAAAGATAGAATATAAGATACTACTTAAGACTTGGCTCTATAGACTATGTTATTTTGACTGCCCAGAATGGTCGAATAAAAAAACAAACAACAACAACAAACCACCTGTCTAAATATGTAAACAACGGAAAATACATTGCACCTTGGGTCAAATTATTTGAGTTTAAGTAAGGATCCCTAATTTTTTTGAAAACCTAATATAGCCTATGTCACTCGGGGATAGTGTAGCCTCCTACCAGTGAAAGAATTTTTCAAATCGGTTCAGTATTTCCGGAGCCTATTCGTTACAAACAAACAAATCTTTCCTCTTTATAATATTGGTATAGATTATAGATGGTATAGATTTACTCCGTATCAATAGTTGTACTTAATTAAGTAACACATCACACTCACCTAACTAGGAAGAACCTGTTAATGCGGTGCCCTAAAAACATACAAATATACCAGTTAAAACATTGATATCATCTTAACAATGTAGGTATGCCTAAGCTGGAAATTAAACCTAAATTTTCTAAACCGCAGTCGATATCATTATTTTTTTTTTAATTTCTGAAATTGATGAAATATTACTTCACGCCTTTATTTCCCGAAGACACGTTTTCTGCTAGGGTATGATCCCATCCATCGCTAGATTTTCTTTCACCACTTAATCATAAAAATAATCAATTATTTCAGGCAATATTTACATTAGTGGAAGTTAAATAAAATAGATAGAGGCCCATATCATAAATCCCTTACACCTAAAAATATATATCAATATATATTAAACTCTTCCGTTACTGACTGACTGACTGACAGACAACGCAGAGCCAAAACTACTGGGCGTAGCGGGCTGAAATTTTGCATGTAGGTTCCTTAGTAAGTGTAGGTGTGCACTAAGAAGGGATTTTCCGAAATTCCCACGGGAACGGGAAAAAACAGGAATTTTGTGTTTATGAGAAATCTGCGCGGGAAAAACCGCGGGGCAGCCTCTAGTTACTAAATAAAATGTTTACTATTTTGTTAAACTAAAACTATTTTACACATATGGTCGCTGTCGTGAGGGCAGAATCGGCAGGCAGTCGACCTCGGAACTTCCGAAATACGATACTCTGCGGCCAGAAGTCCTCCTTCGTGAACTTTGACAGGTGATGCGTGGGCACTCTCACTAGAAAATAATTGAAATTCGTTTTGTGGCGAGCCTCCAACAGTTCGACCCTTAAGTTGAAGTTTGACTTCTTCACCACGTAGTCTACGACGTCTGCGACCTTGGTAGACCAGTGCAGGCGGGCCACGTACAGCGGCGTGTGTGCCACCGTGTTTAAATGCAAAACGTGCCCTTTTAATCGCGCAATTCTGATTACAGTATCTATGTGGAGGTGACGGACGCGGTTGCCCGAAGGGGAAAAACAGGCACAATATCGACTCTGGGGTAAGTATTAACTCAGACCCGGAGCCCCTCTGGCAAGGTGAAAATAATAACAATTAAAACTAGTTTTTTAATTTATTGAACAGGGTTCAAAACAGCTTTATGCTAACAATATTTCTATTTTCTCAACGCAGTGACATAGATTTCTAAGAGCAGTAAAAATTATAATTATCTCCGTTATCTTCGTAGAAGTTCATACTCTACTATTTATTTTAAGCAGCAATAAATTACAAAAAAAATAAAATCCATTGACTAGTGACATGCGATTAAGAGTTTTGATTTTCTCTGCATTGTTTAACAGAAAACAAATTTTCTTATTAAAAAACCCACAGTGGTTATCTCTCGGGTCAAATGAAATGAATAAAAATAACACACACTGCTAAAATTTCTGAAGAATCTTTATTTATGATCACTGAATCATTAAATATAGGAACCACTTTCATATTTTATACTTTCCTGGAAAAAATAATAGTAATTATGCTTTTTTATTAGGCTCCGGAGGTAAGCATGCTATATTTTATTTTATATGTATTCATAGATTATCACCGATTGTTATAGTAACAACGCATCACACTCACCTAACAAAAGATACCTGTATTGTATATGGTGCCTTAAACACTTTCAAATTCTCATAAATACATCGATTATTGTTCTTTTTTTGGTTTATATAAGTGTGAAAATTGCCCTTAATCTTCCAATTCTGATTACAGTATCTAAATTGCAAAAGGAAGGGCGGTTGCCCTTGGAAAGTCCGGCAAAGAGTCGACTCTGGTGTACGTAAAAACTCCGGCTCAGAGCGCATCTGGCGAGGTGCGGCGAATACACCAAAATAAATACAATTTAAACTGGCCTCTATATTCTATGACACAGGTTTCAAAACAGCTTTAAGCTAGCAATGTTAAAGGCACGCGATTGCTCCTTACCGCTATGCCATAGCAAAAAACATTTATAATAATTATCCGCTCGGTATCTTCACCGTGCCTCGCCAGATGTGCGCTGGGCCTTATACCTACTACATAGTTATAAAGAAGCAACATTTACACGTGAATTAGATAAAAGCCATTGACATAGCCATTTTCACTAGCGCTTTATTAGAAAGAAATTCTTTTCACTCTTTTGTTTAAATACAAAACGATACAAAATAACTTATTTCATATGAATACATATAACCCACAATATTTCGATCAGCTGTCACGAAATTATGAAATTAGCCCACAATTCCAAAATTTCTGTAGAAACTTTTTTTATTAAACTTCTGCCTAATTTGAACATATCATTTTTATTTAGGCGCAAGAGGTAAGAAAAATTTATTGTTTAAGTAATACTTACTTGATATATAATAGTAAGGATTTATATAGAATCTAAATTAAGATATACACTTGATTGCAATCAATCATCTATACAATCAATACTTAATATTATAAATGCGAAAGTAACTCTGTTTGTTTGTCTGTCTCGCTTTCCTGAGAAAACTACTGAACCGATTTGAATTAAATTTGGTTTATAAGCCTAGGGCCTGAAAAAGGTCATAGGCTACTTTTTATCTCGAAATCTACGGGAATATTGGTAATTTGATGATACAAGGAAATAGGCTCTGGAGAAGCCGCGGGTGCCTACTAGTATTGTACATAAAGTTGCTATAACGCTTTCAAACTCATAGAAGGCACTATAGCTACCTACTATCTAAAATTTATTTACAGTATTTAAAAACTTGCCCTGGCGGCCATTGCCCGAACAAAAAACCAAAATATGTTGATGTAAGTAACATGATGATTCATTCATAAGTGAGTAAAATTAATGGTGATTCAAATGTAAAATAATATTAACTTACACCAAATGTTTACTTTTCTGGCTTTAAAGAATAGAAATACTCTTAATTGCAATCAATAGACTTAACATAGATGATTTAATTACTACATTGATTGCAATTGGCGGCCTTATTGCTTAAAGCTATGACTTCCAGGCAACCCATATTTATAAAATAATGTTTGGCATGGTTACTTTTTTACTACCCCGGAATGTTCTACACATGGTTAGCATTGTTATTTGTATAGATAATTATTAAATACAAATCAGTTAAAGTAAAAAATATTTAAAAAATCAATGCTCTAAAAGCTAGAAAGGAATAAAATAAACTTTTCCTTTAAATTTTTTCGATCAACTTATAACGTCAAAATATATTTATGTTGGCAGGGTCGTTGCATGAGAACACAATATGATTATTAGCCTTTGTACACAAAGGTTAAAAAATAGTGTTACAAAAATCGTCAAGTCATTAACATCAATTCGTACATACAAAAGACATTTTGCTAAGATTATGTTGTTATTTACTAAATTTTATGAAAAATTAATGTTTATTTAAAAATAAAATGAAATTGCAGTATTTGAAGAGAAATTGTCCTGTCGGCGGTTGCCCTAAAAAACTGAAAAATATCGAGTCTAATGTAAGTAATATTAATAAGATCTTGCGTCTAGTCCGCTAAATATTTTCTGTCTTTTAGAATAAATTTATTTATATTACTAAAACTATTATTGTTGTGTTTATCTCATACAATTTTGTCTTTTAACAGGCGCCCGAGGTAATTTACTCTTAAGGGTTTAGCGTACATTTCCGGAAACCGTCAGAATTTAAAAGCTCATGCTTTCTTTAGACTTTAGCGATGCTAAGTTTAAGAGTTCTCAAGACAGACACTCAAAGGTTTCTTATTGCAAAAGACCCTAAGAACTGTATCTAGGGTGCCTGAAACACATAAAAATATGTACACATATAAATTTTGTACATAATACAACATTGATAACCATCATACCAACAATGTTCGGCTCGCCGAAAATCGAGCCCGGACCCCCGAGGACAGAGTGAACATTACCGCAACTAAAAGCACTATCTCGATTTTTTATTTCGACTATAAGTAACGTTATCGTAAGGCTAAAAGAACAGCTTGTATAAAATTAAAACATAGAACTTTTTAAAGGTGGGGAATATGTACCATTATGGCAGATAGTTAGCTACTATACTAGCTCCAAGGGCAAACATCAAAATCTAGTGCACAGTGTTGATATTTACTGGTTCAAAAAAAGATAACCGAAATCCATCAGGTTACCATATTTGGGGCATATATTACGAGATACTTATATCATAACTTTAGAGTTTCTGAAGATACAGTCGCTCGTTCAGCGTGACATTTCAGGTTTTCTGTATTGCAATCAAGCCCTTGATCTCTTGTATAACAGTCTAGTACGCACGAGACCTACAAAAGTGTTACGCTGAACAAGTCCGTGACTGTTCGATGCTCGATGACTCCGTGAGTCGCACAGACACCTTTCATACATTTTTCTTAAGAATATAAGTATTCGCCCGCACGCATCGAAATCATACCATGACACACAATTTATAACGCAAAAGTATCTGGGATGATAAATTTCTTAAAAAAAATTTTTTACAGTATTTAAGAGATTGCCCTGGTGGCAAGTGTCCTTGGAAACAGCTCGAGTCCAATGTGAGTAATTTTATCGTGCTTTAAGGAGGTAAGTCACGGTATGGCGCGAAATTCAAAATTTTTCGCGTTTTTTAATTATTCTGGCGAAAGTATTCAGTTTTAATAAAGTTTTAATGAATTTGCGTATCTAAAAAACCATTTCTCACATTGTAATACAACGTTTTTCGAAGACAGACCTACTAATTTTGTGTCTAAGGACCTAACTTGATTTTTGGCCTTTATGTCCTTAGGCACAAAATCAGTAGGTCTGTCTTTTAAAAACGTTGTATTACAATGTGGCAAATAGTTTTTTACATACGCGAATTCATTGAAACTTTTAAAAATATGTATACTTTCGCCAGAATAAATAAAAAACACGAAAAAATTTGAATTTCGCGCCATAGCGAGAGTTACCACCTATAAAATATGAATTAGCATGCGTCTAGTGCGGTAGGTAAAGGGCATCTTGTCTTTATCTTCCTAGTAAGTTTTTACTGTTACTTACTTATATTTATTATTTTCTTAAATAAAAATTAAATATTTACATATAGATAGTGGTTTTTTGGCCAACCGGGGCCAGAGGTAATTTACTAGATCACTAATTGGGTCTATCTAACTTATATTTAATTTCCATAAACCATCAGAATAAAACAGTTCATGCTTACCTATTGTTGAGATTGTTACCTACTTTTAGAGTTTTCAAGTCCACCCAAACGTTCTTTACACTACTAACATCAGAGTTTTATAAAATACCAAAGCATATGAGATTACAAAACTTTGAGAATTCATTAAAATAAGCGCTAATGTAGGGACATTATCATTAGGATCACAAAACAATTTGAATATTTTTTTTTTTTAATTTTACAGTATTTAAATAAAAAATGCCCCGGTGGCAAGTGTCCTTGGAAACATATCGACTACAATGTAAGTAAGATGTATGGTGCTTTAAATGTAAAATTAAAAATAGTATGCGTCTAGTGCGGTAGGTAAATGCCATATTTTTTTGTCTTTCTAACCTCATGATTTTTTTTTGGTACATTTATTATTAATTTCTTCAATACATAGTATAAAACAAAGTCGCTTCCAGAATTTGTCCCTATGTATGCTTATATTTTTAAAACTATGCAACGGATTTGATACGTTTTTTT
Organism: Euspilapteryx auroguttella; assembly: GCA_951802225.1. NCBI lineage: Eukaryota > Metazoa > Arthropoda > Insecta > Lepidoptera > Gracillariidae > Euspilapteryx > Euspilapteryx auroguttella. The sequence goes on along the minus strand of OX637649.1, from coordinate 6,316,285 downwards.
TTAAGATAGAGTGATTCAAGAGAAAGGTTTATTTGTATAAAAAATGCACAACTTAGTAAGAGGTAATGCGGTACAAAGTTCGCCAGGTCGACGTGTTCTTATATAAAAAGACAACATTCTTAATACTTAGTTTTTTTTTTATTCAACAGGGGCCAGAGGTAATTTACTAGATCACTCATGGGGTTCATCTTACTTACATTTCCCATAACCATCAGAATAAAACAGTTTCTGCGTACCTATTTTGTCATTTTTGTGTCACCTACTTTTAGAGTTTTCAATTCCTCCCAAACGTCCTATACAGTATACACTACTAACTTCAGAGTTTTATAAAAATCCAAAGTATATGAGATCACAAAACTTTTATATTGATTAAAATAAGCGCCAAGGTCGCTTTGATGGTCACATGTATGAGACATAACATAACGCTGGGATTGTCGTTTTACTAACTTCAGAGATTGTAAGGCACCGCAAAAGTATCTGGGGTCACAAAATATTTAAATAATTAATTTTAAAAATTTATTACAGTATTTAAATAAAGATTGCCCTGGTAGCAAGTGTCCTTGGAAACAGCTCGAGTCCAATGTGAGTACATTTTTTGGTACTTTAAATGAAAAATATTAATGAAATCGAGTTTCGGTTTTGGCAAAAGGTTCGGCCGTTTTTAGCCGAAACTGAAACTGTGGCCGAAATCTATTTCGGACCTTCGGTCGGTCTCTACTTAAAGGTTACGATATCTTATAGCAAAAAATAACCTTTGGTGAATCGATCATTTACACAGCGAAAAAAAAACATGAGTTTTATTATTTTCTGAACATAAGTTTAATTATTTGTTGGGGCCTTTCCAATAGAGCAGATTTAAAGCCCTTGTGCAAGGAGAGGTAGACCCTTTTAAGAGTAAATTACAGTTTTCCGGAAAGCAAATTGCTATATTTGGCTTATGTAAGAGACTATCTCTGGGAATTCAGCTTCACAAACTTTATAATAAAAATTAATAGTATCTGGGATCTACTAACTATTTATTATATTTAAACAAAAGTAAAAAACTTGCAGTATTTGGAAAATTGCTGTGACGGAAGTAGTTGCCCACATAGTAATGCAAAACATAATGAATCTGATGTTAGTAAAATGAATGGCGTTTTATATATAAAAAATAATATAAGTAAAAATTCAAATAACTTTACAGCTTTATGATTGATTTAAAAGCCAACAACAGGGAATCAGTTTCAAAAAAAATATCGACAAGACAAACAAAGGTCTCATTAAAAATGCACATATCAAGGATTTTTTTTTATTACTGTGCCCATAACTGTAACATAAACAAATACACCCAAAAAGAGAAAAAAAATCCATCATAATAATGTTTGCTGCAGCGCAGCTAAGAATCGGAGGTCCAGTCACAATAATCAATACCGCCAACTTAATTACAGAGGTGATCGAATATGTGTTACAGTGAGAAATTATATTTATGGCATAAAGTGACAGCTTTAAAGGTTAACGAATTACATAAGGTAGGACAAATAATACATTATTTAATATTATACTTAAAATACGTTTCATGACTGGAGGGGCCCATGTAAAGTCCCAGTGCAAAAAGGTCAAATGCATCTACTGGAAACCATCAGGCAATATCTGGCAAATTTACGAGAAATATTGCTGCGAGTTTTTGAGACACCAAAACGTATCTAAGAACATAAAACTATGATAAGTAAATTATAAGTATAATTATTAAAAAATAATTTAAAACACCACCATTCCAGTATTTAAAATTTTACCCTGCTGGCAGGTGCACAAAAAACAAGAGAAATAGACTTATCGAGTCTGACGTAAGTAAATTCATGATTTTAAATATAAAATATAAAAAATCTTGCATTTAATAACGCCAAATGACATCTTTCTTGTCCTCGTCAATATATATACATATACCTACTGTTTAATAATTACTTCATATAAAAATAAAAGGTTTTTGATAAGTATTTATGCAAGATTACTTTTTTAATGTGAAGAAAAATTTTACTCACAGTTATACAGATCTAATTCATTTAAATTAAATTAAAAAATAATTCACAGTGGTTTATAATATTGTAGTCCTTCGATGTTTTTGTAAAAAAAAAATGATGTAGTAAATACCATCAGAGCTACTGTGACTTACCTGGCGCCAGATGAGACGGGGGCTTAGGGCAATGCGTGGAGGGGTGAACTAGGGGTCTATCGGCCTTAAATGCGTTGAAATAAAAATAAAAAACAAAAAAGAGAAGTGTTTTTTTTTATATTCCAGTCATATCAAGCAGACGACCTAAAATACTAAAAATATTAAAAAGTGACCGTGTATAGCTAAACTTTTTATTGGTTTAAAGTGCATTCAACTAAACACGATAAAAAAAAAATATTAAACATATTTGTATTTTATTAAATTTACGAGATCACTCTTTCGGTCTAGTGATATTTCCAGGCACCGTCAGAAGGGGTGCTAGTCAGATAACCTCCACGCGGTGCACCCCGGGCAACAGCGGACGATCACACTTTTCGTTTCCCGTTTGGTGTGATCGTCCGGTGGCTGATAATCTGGCGGGAGTGGCGCTCCACATGCTCTCTGCCCTATCAGAGAGCATAGTGTGAGTTGAGAAGGCGAGCGGAGCTTGAGACTTCCACCACGGCGTACTCCTCGGCGCCGTGGGGGGACTAACAAACCCTGCTGAACGAGGATGCAGAAGAGGGGAGGAAGAAGTAGGAAAGGAGATGCGGAGATGGCGGCGAGATGGGTGCGGGAGTTGGGAGCCCCCCAATGGCGCGCCCACGTGGAGATTGATGGCTCGGCTGATGAGAAACTCTGCGCTAGTAAATGCCGGGAATGGCCTGCCCTCGGTCGGCTTGATGACTACGTCGCCGACCGTTGGGATCACAGATCCACCCGGCTGATCTGAAGACGCAGGGGAGTAGATGCCGGGCTGTCACTTCTCCACGCTTTGCGGTCGGCTTGATGTCGCCGTCGCTGCCGCAATGGGCGTGCCGATGAGGCGCTCACAATGCCCCGTAGGAGAGGGTGGCAGTGTCCTATCCAGGGCACTGTCACACACGATCGCTGGGTGCTGCGGCCAAGGTGGAACGGCTGGTAGCACCTGGCGATCGAGGAGGAAGGAGCAGGGACTTGCAACTGCCACCACGGTGTTACTAAGCCACCGTGGGGGGGGTGACAAGCCCTGCTCCCGCTCGACTGCTGGATGGGGCGGTCGAGGAGGAGAGCGGGCGGGGCCTTGGTCCCACCACGGTGATCAGCCATACACCGTGTCGGGGCCAACAAGCCCCCCAATCCGCCCTGCGGCACCGCTGCAGGACCCCGGGGTCGTTGGGTGCACGAGGCGGGGGCCTCGTGTAGTCACATAACGGCCCCGAGAAGGACGACGGAACGAGGTGTCCAGTTCCGTCGTCGGGCGTAGGAAGAGCCATCCGCGCTCAGGGGGGACTATTACCACCTGTCCCCCCGCGAAGAGGCTTCACAGCCGATGCTGGAGGGGGTCGCGGAGTTGAACATAACGATCGAAAGATCACCCGTGACCCCCTTGCTAACAGCCGAGGAGGACACCGGCGGGGTTTTAGTGGGTGCGAACCCCACATAACCCTGCGGCTCCCCCCGGGGCTGCAGGGTACTCGTTAGGAGTTTCCCCGCCTTAAAAAAAAAAAAAAAAAAAAAAAAAGGCACCGTCAGTAAGTTACAGTTCGTGCTTACTTATTTATTACTTCCTTATAATTTTAATAAAATGTTTAAATACTAAATTTCAAGACACCCAAAGGTTTTTCATTGAAAAAAAAAAAACAAAACTAGGATGAACCTGTATCTGGGGTGCCCGAAACACATAAAAATGCACCTAGAACTCGTTTTAAACCTTACCGCGTCTTGCGCACATAACTGTGCATAATTTATATGAGGGTAGGTAAACCTTCGACGGGTTAAATATAAATATCCATCATAACAATGTCCGGCATAAATCAGACCGATGTAGTCACAGTCAATATGACATCCAACTAAAACATGGAGTGGCTAGGTAACGTTAGATTATGGCAAAAAGTAACAGCTATTTCCAAGCATACACAAAAAACAAACACACAAAAAAAAAACATTCAAATTATAATAAATGCTTAATATTTGTTTAATTACTCGGAGCGTCTTCCATTAGGGCAAATATTAAGCCCTTAGACATAGAGGGTCTACTTACATGATCAAATATAGTTTTCCAAAAACCGTCAGGCCACTTTATGGCACAATAATATATAGGTATGGAAGTAGTGGGTCGTTGCGACATTTAACGTGAACGCAGTCGTTTCTTTGTAAACGAAAACTAGTCGACGAAACGGTTGCAGCGGCAGCCGGTTTGAAGTTGACACGACTCGACGATGTCTGTTTTGATAGCATTCCCCGACGAAGTAGACTGGTTTGGGATGCCGCATGAATTGATGCGACGTAATGAAACGAACTTAAATTATTTTTACACCCTACTGCTTTCATGCATCTTATCGCAGTCGATCGATGTCGATTTCGAAGTCCTAATAATTGTCGACTCTATTTCTTTCATTTTCATTAATTCTCCTAAACAGTTCTTTACGCGACGAGACTGAATGTAGGTTAGAATTCGATCGTTCTGAAAACATGAACAAAACGATGACCTAGGAATCGTTTTCGTTTCTTGCGTCGACGCGACGACTCGATTTCGACGAGGCCAAAGTGGTCCACGGTCCACGTCGCGTCGTCGACGGTCTACCGAAACTGTCCATCGACGCAACGCTCACTCCTATAACTTCAGAGTTACGAGACACCCACATTTATCTAGGATAAAAAAACTAAGAAAAAAATTACAGTACCTACTTAAAAAATTACCGTGTGTAAAATAACATAATTTTAATTTTAAATAATCTTGCGTTTAATGCACCAAATCCTAGTTCTCTTTATTATACTGTGACCAAATAGTCCTTTGACCTGTCCCCCTGTTAATTAGGTTTTATTCTAAGTTTTGTTGCTGAATTCATTATTGATTTTGAGGCATCAAATTAAAGACCATCTATTACTTAAAAAAAAAAACACATTTGTGATAATTCCTTTAGATGCATTATTAAGTATCTTTATTCTTTCTCAACAGGTGCCAGAGGTAATTTACTTCCGGAATCCGTCAGAATAAACAGTTTATTTTATTAAAAGTTAAGATTTTAGTGATTTTAACTTTTCGAGATTTCAAAAGACCCCAAAGTTCCACATCGCACTACTGTAACGATTATTTTACGTAATAAGGTCGCAAATAACTGGAATAATGAAAAATCACTTAGCCCAGGCATAAAAACGCAACCTTAGATATAAATAAATAAATAGTTTATTTGTTTCCCATACATAATAACAATAATATACATTTGGAATTTCTTATTTCCAGTATTTAAAACCTCATCATCACCATCGTCATCATCATCTTGTCGACGCTGGGGGAAATATTCTTTATACTTGATATTGCACGAAGCAACAATTGAATTATATGAAGTCATCACCTATAGCTACACCAAATGTCGATCTTGCGTTTCAACTTTCTTCTAACTAGGTAACTTCAAGAGCGTTCTGTGCTATTTTACTACGCATGCATGATATCGTTTATACCAGTGCGCCCTTCGGATGCCAGCAGTCAGTTATCAGAGTAAGACGCAAGTTGAACGCAAAAACGCACTCGTGTGCTTATAGATTGGCTTGTGTATTGATAAGATTTTATTGTTTTCTCTATTTTTTTAGTTTTGATACGAAATAACCTTTTTTTATTAGAATCATATTAACACACAATTCAAAAAACTATTCTTAAATATGTCTGTCTGCTGTTTTATGCTACATGCAGCTTATGTTTCTAAGATTTTATATCCGATGTGTTTCTTTTTTTTAATAGGAGCCAGAGGTAATAATTTTTTAAAGATCTTATCCATAAGTACCTAAAGGTAACATTATGTTTTGCTTAAGTAAAGCATCTCTTTTGTTACACAAAAAGTAAAAATTTATAAGTTTGTAAGTTTGTATTACTTAAATGTTCTTATTTCCATTACTTAGTCACAATTTGTTTTTTTTTTGGGTAGATTTAGGTTTACTTAGGGCGAAACGTGGCTAAAAACTACTAGGTACTGACTTTAATCGGGCCGGGCGTTCTCAAGTTTAAGCGATACTAACGAACCACGATTTATCTTAAGTATAGTATAGTAGAAGTAGATAGATAGATAGAAGTAGACAAGAAAAATTTAACTTGTCCTGGAGATAACTAACTAGTTAAAAAATACCATTACAATAAAATTAAGTGATTATGCTAAAGATTTATGTTAAAGTTACCCAAATATTTTCCTTGTCAAAATGTCTGGCGGGAAATTGGAAACATATCTATCTAATTATACGTTTCTCATTAAATTCCATACTTGTTAACATAAATGTGTGTGTGTTCCTTTGCCGTGGACCGTGGTGCGTGGCGTGCATGATAAGAGGCATATATCCAGAAATGGGCTGATGGTGATATTTAGCGCAGTGCCATACATCTCCGATCTGGATCAAGAGCCGATTCTAAGTCTAATAAGCGCCAAAGGGGCATATTAATAAAGATTTCCGGAAACCGTCAGACATACCGCTGTGTTTGTGATGATACCAACTTATGAGTTTTAAAGACACGTAATTAAAGTGTCAGGGATCACATAACTATCATAATTATATAAAATAGAAAATACTTAATAATTTATTTAATTACAGTTTTTAAAAAAATGCCCTGGCGGCAATTGCCAAAAGAATAAACCTACCAAGTTTGGTGTAAGTAAAATTAAAAACTATAAGAAACTCTACTTTACTTTACTTATTTATAGTAACAATTATAATGATTATTGTTTTAACGTTGGTTCCGAAACCACGTGTTTTTTTAGCGGGCTTTAAAACAATAATCCAATAAACTTATAATAAGCGTACAACGTTGCCGGGCTTTAAGCCCTTTTTACATAATTTGTGAATTTGACATTGGCAAAATACTCCACTGAAGTGGAGTCAAGTCCATTAAATTAAAATAATAACAATACAATTATAATACCTACATAAAAAAATCTATACTTTTTTAATTACAGTAATTCATGTGACAGCAACAGAAATTTCAAAAAGCAACAACTAAACTGATGTAAGTAAATAACTTTACTTCAAGAGAAAAGAGGCACAACACTGTACAATTTCTTTTTTTTTTACAAAAAATTAACCCGCCTTCAATAAACTGACACTATATGAAGTGAGCACTCCCTCTTTTTCGAAGTTGGTTAAAATAGGTACTGGAAAAATAGGAAAATCTGAAAACCGCATTAAGATCAGTTCAGACAAACGCGAGATAATCGCGGACAAACATACATACTTCTGCGGAGAAGTTGATAAAATTTATATATTTTTTACTGTATAAATAAATGAGTATTGTAATAATTGTCAGCATAAAATGTAAAAATCCCATACCTATAAGTATAAAATAACCTTCTTTTTTTTCAGGAATTTATTTTATCATCCCTAAACTACGGAACACATCGGATCTATCTTCAAAAAAATATATTACTAATAAAGTGTGGCTAACTAATTTGTCATTTATTTAGTTTCATTGTGTATAGTAGTAATATTTTACGATATAATTTCTTAGGTGGGAAGCCTTTACTAGCAGTGGGGCACAATAAAAGCAACATACAAAAAAAACTTAGGTTTTAATTATTTTCAGATAAATTATCCTAATACGAACGATAAATTTACGACGAAATAACTCCTAGTTGCTACAGAAACACAAAAAAACAGTAAATGAATTGGTTTTTAGTAGCGTCTTCTGATGAAAATCCACTTTGATTCATGGTGATGTGCAGCGTGAATTAGATTTGAGTGGTAGGGGAAAATAGCGGCGCTGAGCAAGTCTCAAGTCTCTCCCCCCTTTAGTTTATTATGACAGCTCAGTTGGCATTAGTGATGTGGACTGAGATGCGTGTGCACCGGTTTCGATTCCCGTCAGGGCGAAAATTGTTATGATGAATATAAATGTTTGTTTCCGGTGTGGGTGTAATGTTCGTCTCTGTATATGTTTCGGGCACCCGAGATACAGGTTCTTATTATTATTAGTATTAACAATGGGACGGCTGACGACGAGGCTGACGAGGAGCTAGATATGCAGGGCCCTCGAAGGAAAGAAACGGCGATAACAATATTCAAATCCTGAAAATAAAACAATTATGTATACTGTGCCGCCCACTGGGATAAAACCGCGAACTCCGGGTGGAAGACCCACGCGAAAACTCCTGGGCTACCAACGCTTCAATAAAACCTTATTGCATTATCAGATAACCTGATTCAAAATTTAATACATAGAGGGAGTCCTTCTTTAATTTGAACGCGCAATGCGGAACATCTTTCGTCCATCTAGACTCTAGATTCTAGAGGTTATTTATTACATTGAATGTGAGTAAAAGTATTTGCATAGAGCCATCAATTTATCGAGCCACGTTACCTTAATAAAATACACAGTATTTTGATAGATACTTTATTACGTAGCTTCGTAGTTTTCAAGTAGATCTACTAATAAAATACTACTTTAATGTTGTTACTAGGCGCATGATTTTTGTCCAGTCTTCACATCAACTAGACATACTTCATTTGCAGTGCGTTTAATCTGTAAAAAAAATATAATTATAACTTTTAAATACACTCCTGTGTGAGTGCATTTTCTTCATGCGTAATTTAGTACATTTTTTTTATTCGGTTTTTTCCGTAAAACGACAATTAGAGAAGATCTGCTTACGCATTATTAATTTGGGTGTACTTTAGGGGCTTTGGCTGTAACGCATTATTAAATACCTATTAGGATCATGCTATAATTCTCTTATGATTTTATTGCAAAAAATACTTACCACAAGTTGTGATGGCTCAGCCTGAAAAAAATACTGACTTTAGCGGGACCACAGAACGCTGGGCACGAAATCAGCTAAATGCTTTTTTTATAATTTTGTGTATACAAAAGCCGGATAATTATTCTTCTTCTTCTCTCTTAAGAACTGTGCCGTGCTCTAAATAATAATATAAGTAATTATTATAATTATAAAAATTGTAAACTTAAATATTACTAAAAAAATATTTCCGTCTAAATTGATGCCCTGATTGAGATTGCTCTGTTATTTTGCCTGTTCTTTGCTTTGTCTGCGGAATGTTGGTTTCTCATTCACTATAAGATACTATAGTTTTCAATGTAGGTATCTAAGGCATTGTTGTTGTCAAAGCTTGCAATATGAGATAACTTGTTTGTGTCCTTATAAATATCCTAATTTATCATAATCGCACGCCTTTTATTCTCCCAAGGGTTAGGCAGAGGTCCCAGCTCAAGAGCCAGACCCACGTTTAGCCAAATTTATGCTTTATTACCAACGTGACAAGCGGCCAGCTGGTCGCCGCGGTTATAATGTAATTAATAACCTATACTTTTATAATAAATGTACTATGTCTTTTACTTACATGTGGAGTATGAAAACTAGTTACAAGTCGCGAGTCGACTTGAGGAAATGGACTTTGATCATCGCCATTGAGTTTTTCATATATTTCTGCACAACCCTGTAGGTGAAATGAGTATAGAGAAACTGAACTTAGGTCTTATATACTTATCGTACAGCGAAGATACCAGAAATTATCGTTTTGATTTGGGGCCGTATTCTCTTTTTTTGACAGCACCTAATTTTGTGCCTAGCGCCAATCAATATTAATACCATTACACAGATCCATCAATTGAATTTTTCTTTAGAGAATAGCAAAAGGGTAAATTTTGACCATTGAGGTACATATCAATGAGACTATAAGAAGAAAACATATTTACTATTTTTAATGAGTTCTTGTGCTTTTTTAATAAGAGAATGCCACCCAGTCTTCAAATTCTATGGCACGTTGTTAAAAACAGGTATTCAATGGGAAATTATTCTTAGATAAAGAAATTGGTCGTGATTTCCCAACCCTATTCGATTGAACGAAAATAAATAATTAAATTAACCAACTTTAAAAAAAAATGAATTGTGGCAGACTTGGTTACTAAAATTTGTTACAAAACACCCACTTTATTTGAATGTACATACATTTTCAGTCAGACATTCAGTGATAAAAGAGATTTATGTATTATATTATATAAACTTTACCTCATCGTTTAAGATGCCCTGTAAATAAATACATTATATTAAAAAATATATATATATTTACATATACATACATAGTTTATTATATTTTTTGATATTTATACACACACACAAACCGAGGAAATAACCTATAAAAGAGAGGTTACATTACTAAATTTGTCTGAAATATGTTTCCGTCGAATTCCTCAAGTCACGATCGATACCCTAGAAAAAAGTGAATCAGTCCCTAAATCAGTTTTTTTTGCAGGTGTATGGAAGCTGTTACAACTCTTTAACGTTACGGCCTCGGTGTCGTATAGTCTGAAATATAAAATATGTACTTACAACATGATTTCCCTGAAAACAGGAAATAAAAACCATGTTAATGTCGGTACAGTTTAGTTTATTATTATTTTAGGCACGCCTGCATGGACCCCTTTATTAATACAAAGCATGGCATGCTATTTGATTCATTATACTTATTCGTTATTAAAATCATCATCATTATTAGGCTCTATGAGCCCATAAAGTCAGTCATGGACAAGTCTCTTCACTCGCACGTCACCGCGGCAATCTTTACTACGTCGTCAGACCATCATCGGGCTGGTGGTCTTCCTACTTTACGTCGTCCATCCCTAGGCTACCACTCTGTGATTGCCCTGTCATCTACGTCTGTCCTGGCCAAGTACCCGGCCCACGACAACCTGTTATCGAAATAGCTCATTCATAGATCGTATACCCAATACCGAAATCCAACTAATAACTACGTACAGTGGCGGACACGGACTGCGCAACACTGTCTCTTTATTATACTGTGCTTTTGTCTATGGTCACTTTTGCACTAGACTGTAATGCCAAAGAACAAAAGCTATTTTGCAATACAGAAAAACTTGAAGTTTTGCGCCGTCAGTGTCCGCCACTGTAATAAATCCACTAATATCTGAATAAGATATAATGAACTTACTTTAAGATAATTATGCTTTAAGTCTTTTAAAGCCTGTAACAAAAATCGTGTAAGAGATTAGTTAAGTATGTAAAAAAAATATTTTAACCACCTCCGTTCTTTTGTAGTGATGTTAAATGATCCGGGTTCGTTTCCCGGCGGGGCGGCCGGCGGAAGCGAACATTCTTATGGTGGATGTTCGTTTCCTGGGTCTGGGTGTGTTTGTATGGCACCCTAGCTAGATACAGGTTGTACCTAGCAAAGGGCTCTGGTCTGGGTGTGATGCGTTATTTATATCTATTTAATTTACATAAGGTACATTAGAATCTTTTATTAAACAATTAAAACATCAGCCGTTTGGAAATAATTATCGATAATCGCATTAAAAAAAGATTTTATTTATTTTTTGAGTTTATTTATCAATTGATTTTTATTTTTTTTAACTTTTTATTATAATTGTAAGTATTTTGCTTTATTTTTTAAAGTAACAAAGTAAATTAGAGTAACTTACGGTCACCATATGATGCTAGAGTAAAAAAAGATATTATTGATCACGAGAAAATAATATAGCAAAGTTTTAGCACGGGTTTTCTGTTGCATTAAATACCTATAAATATAAAAATTTAAATTATACTTACAAGTGCTGATGCAATATTCTGTAAATAAATATATTAATTATAAAAAAAATACATGACGAAAAGTCAAAGAGTAATTTTTACAGATAGTAGATGATATTTTTCTATGCACAAAACAAATGAACAAGTAACTGATTAAATTTAACTTTACACTTTTATGTAGCGCGTGCATAATGGTTTACGCACGAACAAGGCAAAGTTACAAAATAAAATGGATAGATCGACCTAATGGATAAGGAGGTGGCGAGCAAATTTTCTAAATAAAAAGCACGCTTGGCAGACGCTATTAATAGCGATAATAATACCCTAACAAACATCAAGGACCGCGTCTGCCAATATGGTAGCCCTGCGTTTTCAATTGACAAGGTTTCAAAAATGTAAAAAAAAAAAACTCTACTAAATCATTTGCACGTGTCTGCCTCTGGGGCTGATGATAACAGCCATCCTGTTAACACGTAAAATCGAAGAGGCAGAAATCTTGAGATCTGACTTTTGTAGTTATTAATTTTTGAATTTATTTTTATGATTTAAAAAAAAATTATTAGCACGCTTGGCAGACGCTATTAATCGCCATAATAATACCCTAACAAACATCAAGGACCGCGTCTGCCACCATGGTAGCCCTGCGTTTTCAATTGACAAGGTTTCAAAAATGTAAAAAAAAACTCTACTAAATCATTTGCACGTGTCTGCCTCTGGGACTGATGATAACAGCCATCCTGTTAACACGTAAAATCGAAGAGGCAGACATCTAGGGCTCTGACTTTTGTAGTTATTAATTTTTAAATTTATTTTTATGATTTAAAAAACCTATATATTTGCACGCTTGGCAGACATGTATAGTTTGAATAGAAACAATAAAAAGGACCTTGGAAAAATAGTCTGCCAACATGGTGGCCTTGCGTTTTCAATTGACAACGTTTCAAAAATGTAAAAATATGAAAAACTATACTAAATCATTTGCACATTGTCTGCCTCTGGGGCTAATGATTATATAGTCATCCTGTAAACGTATGACGGAATTAAAACTATAAGTAATCCTATTTATCAGATAAAATACACGCATTGCTTTGATTCCGTGAATTTCAAACAGTCGTACAGCATAAAAATCAGCGAGCAAAGTGTCTTCCAAATGGTTTTTTTTATCAGGGAGTCCAAATGAATCGAATGATCACAATTAGAATCGAGAGCAAATGATTTAGTAGAGTGTTTTTTTTACATTTTTGCACCTCCGTCCCATGAAAACGCAGAGCTCTAAGTGTCTGCCTCTTCGAATTTTGTGGTTTTTAAGATGATTGTAATCATGAACCCCAAAGGCAGACACGTGCAAATGATTTAGCATAGTTTTTTTTTTTGACAAGTTCAATCCGCTGTAACGCGAAAACGCAGCGACATAGGAATAAATTTTACTGAACCAAATCAATTCGTACTGACCGTGCAAGTACTTTACCGAAATGCTACCCACCTCCTTATCCATAACAAAACAGCTACAAAAAAAACAAAAAACTTACCGAAGGTGTAGGTATCTAAAATAATTATTAATAAATAAAAGGCATATAAAAAATATTTAAAAAACTAGAAAATTCAATAGTATACTTAATAACTATTAAAATTAAAATAGTACATACACGTATAGCTCGTATAATACCACACACGTAATTGAATGCCTGAAAAAGTTATAAAACATTTTAATACGAAGATACGTGACAACTAATCTAAAACTAATAAATTTGTATTTCATTAAATTAGTTTACGAAAGTTAAAAATTTTACCAAAACAATTTTAATTACTTACTTCATACGCTCTCTATAAAGAAAAATAATCAAATTACAAACTGACTCTTCATTATATTTTTTATCCCATCCCCTCGAAAATATAACTTTTTGGTTACTGTTCTCAAAATCCTAAAGTTTCTCTTTATGGACTTCCAGTTTATAGCCAGCAATAATTAATTTCCATAAATTCTTTGTAGTTCCTTGGTCACTTATCAATGCATATTTAGAATTCGGACAAAGCAAACAATATTATTCAATTTAATCTTTGCTTATACTGACAAAAAAATAGGGGCAAATTATTGTTTATTTGGTGTTTTTTTTACTATAATATGTAATTTAATTTAATATTTAGATTTATAATAAAACTTACTTGTAGTTGTTTAATGCACTGTAAAATTATAAAATTGCAATACATTATTGTTGCTCAACAAGATTTCCTGCAGAGAGGTCGCTATCTCTCACTCAAGAAAACTCTAACGTGCCTCTGGCTTAGTAATATTACAAATGAGTCTAATTTAATAAATATACTTAGACTTACCATGGAAGAAACATTATTCTGTTAACAAAAAAAAATGTATTAAAATTATTAGTATTATTTTACAAATCTTAACTTTTTCTTTTATATCTAAATTAACGAGTCTGAGTCGGTTACATCAGACGTGCTAGTTTACGCCCTGCAGTACTAGGCCGAAGAATAGGTCTTTGAAACTCCTAACGAGTAACCTGCAGCCCCGGGGGGAGCCGCAAGCTTATGTGGGGTTCGCAGCCGAAGAATAGGACTGAGGTATCCCCTGCCTGTCGTAAGAGGTGACTAAGAGGGGACCGTTGTCGTTAGGTGCACGAGGCGGGGGCCTTGTGCAGCCATTTAACGTCCCGGAGGAGGGCGACGGAACGCAGGTGTCCCATTTCATTCGTCAAGCGTTAAACGAGCTAATTCCACAGATCTCCCGTGACCCCCTTGCTTGCAGCCGAGGAGGACATCGGCTGGGTTTTAGAGGTTTTTAGGAGGAAGAGTCCATCCTGCTCACACTCTCACTTTATGGTGGGATAGTTGTAGTAATTGTCACTTTGTAAGAACGTTCTCAGGCTTGTGGACTGTGGAATATTTTGCTTTGCTTTTGTCGTATTTACAACGGATCCTTCCTAATTTAATGATGAATTTAACAAGAAACCCAACCTGATGAAATGCGTAGAAAAAACAGAAAAAGAACAAGAAATACGAAGCTCGTGCCATGTTCTAGTCCTGACGTGACACGACTGTTCTATTGCTTTTGGCTCGAACGAAAAAAGAAAATAATTTATTTTCAATTAAAACTGATTATTGTACGACAATGTTCAAAATTAAGCATTGTGATTAGAAAATTCGTAGAAGTATACAGGATGTATCGAACAAGTCGGTACAAAATTAAAGGACTGATTCAGCTCCCTATACCAATCAAATTTAGCTATGGCACATGTATCTTTCAAAATATTTTAAATTTGATCGTCCCTTATGTATTTTTACAGATATATAATAATATGATATTTAGATAGACACAATATTGCAATTTTAAAAATTTTTTTTTCGTAATTAATATATTGACTGCAATAACCGGCTTTCGCAAAATAAAGAATTTTGAAAATTTTTGAATTTGTTACAAGATAAATAAAACGAATGGTGATTCTCTGTACGTTTATAACTCTCTTGTTTGGAGCTCAAATAATGCAGTTATTGTCCTCAGCTTTTCAATTTATAAGTTAACCTCGCAAGGTGCAGTTTTAAGGATGCTCAGGTAAATGTTGAAAGCAATCGGATTTCAACTTGGAAGTTGGGACCCGTATACAACAAGCCGGCAAAGTTTTTTAATTCGTTCAGTTTGAGGTTGAGAGATTACATCGCCTTATTTGTTTATGTGGTTCTTGTACTAATAATAATTAGGTTTATCATTTGTTATTATATTCGTTCCGGACCGAAACCAGTGTATCGTTAGCATTCTTATAAACAATAATACAATTAATTGCAGGGCTTTATGGACAGCCTTTTATTTCTGGATTTTTCCAGAGTGAACACTGAGAGTTCAGATAAAATCGATTTCATAAAATAGACATTTTCCAAATAATGCACTGCAGTGGAATCAAGTATGGGATGAAATTGAATAATTATTTAGTACATAATTAAAAACAACTATAGTCCTGTTCTCCGGTGAAAGCTGTGGGAGTACACTGGATGAGGGTCGCTCATCCAGTGTACTGAAGACGCGATTTATGGAAGAGGCCTATGTCGCTGGCGTATTTTGACTAAAATGTTGATGATGATTATGATAGACCTGTTCCATTATCATAGGCATATAATTACTTAATATTATTCAGTTATGATTGTAGCGGATTTAGTGGTAACCAAAACAATGTTTTAATACTCTTTCTTTTATTTTTTGCTTATGTACTAGCTCCCTGCAAGCCTAACTCATTCTTCCTCTACTTAGCTTTCTAGATTTCTTTTGATTTGCACTCAGGCACTATAATTCATTGAAGTGCTTATAGCCTACTTTTCTCTACCACCTTATATAAAGATGGCTGTTTTTCATAAAACAGTTTTTTATAGTTTATGTAGGTTTGTAGGTTGTAAAGTTATCAGTATTTTATGAAGCGTCGATTAGAATTATATTGCTTATGCTAACGCGTTTAAATATTAAATATGTCGAAATTCACGGAAATTAAATTTATAGTTTAGGTGCCGTGTGATGTCGGCATGGAATAAAATTACCCCAATCTTCTCCTCTATGTGTATCTTAGACAAAGAGAGCGATTCGCAGAACGGACATCATCGTCCTTCGTTAAAAAAAAATTGAAGAGCCACACTGCGATCGCCAACCCGCTTACCAAGCAAATTAAATTGATTTGGTATTACACTGATGATTTTGATCCACTAAGCCCTGCTTTTTTTTTTCTCCCTGAATCACCATATAGATGAAGTAAAGAAGAAAAATACAGAAATAAAGTGATTTATCTGACTTTAGAGTCTAAAGTTTTAGGGGGGTTAATATCAAGCAACAAAATTGGCAGCCTAGTTCAGTAGAGGTCTTTGTAAACAAGTTACACTGGTGTTATGCGATCACACGCCTCGGATATTGAAGACGTGACTGCCGGTCGTGAGCCGTGAACCTTCACGCCTAGATACTTCAGAGTAGACAGAGCCTATAGTAAGCTACAGCTGTCCGGTCCGGAGTCTAGTTTACGTAATTTATCGTTTTACAAATACCTACATTATTAGTATGACAAGGTCAGTGAGATCTAAGACCCAGCGTACATCTAGCAAGACTTAGGGAAGATACTGAGTGATGAACTATTTCAATGGGTAAAAAGGGTTTATGTTTCTCATGGTACCTTATCCAGTGTTGCGGATAGTATCTCCTATAATATTATTCTGCAGCATATGCAGAGCCCTTTCCGTGTTACAACTACTATTGTCTTATAGTTAGCTATTACCAGCTCCATGACCTTTTTTTAAATATTCTGTTTAAAAATGTTAACAAAGAGCGCTCTGTGAGCTAACGAATTATGAAGAGATATCAAAAGGAAATCAAACCCGCTTTACAATTTTAAAAATCTAATTTAAAACTACATCGGGTCCGTTTCCGGCGCCTCGGAGCGGCAAAGTCGACTTCCGGCACAAGTTCCTGTGAAGGAAACCAATAAATCATTCACAGGCATCCGCGCTCTTATGAAAGCTCGAAGCTTTCGAAATCACCAAAGCTTAATGTTTTGCATCTTGAAAGTTTCGTAAAATGTTGTAAGTTTGATGGGAATCAGAAACTTTTGGTTATTTGCACTTAATCCAGTCATCGAAGCGTTTTCATCTCTGAATTTCACTTATTTTAAACGTCCAAAGTCCAAGGCCCCTAGTCTAATGACGCTTTTGCAGGCTACAATGTGTGAAAAAAAGTACTGTCTTAAGGACGCAACAATTTCGTCTAGCGTAGTGCTAGAGTGACACACTGCATTTTTTTTGCATCGCTGCCACCTATAAAGGAGTGTACCAAGGGCCTAAACAAACAAAATAGCTATAATAACCACCACCACCACGGTACAAAAACTGACAGACAACCGGACGCAACATCTACATCGAGAGTATAAGAGTTATGAGCAGACTCCTTGGAGCCTGGCCGGATCCCACCCCCTTCACCCACTCTTTTCTTTCCACCCTCCAGTTTATCATTCACTTAGAGGGAGAGGTAAATGTGCCTAAGGATTTTGACATCGAGGTCAATGATTACTACTATCGTTTACGACTTCTATTTTTTTTCTAAAATTTATTCTGTCTGGGCTTTTACTTTCCCATCTCTAATGACGCATCGTAGATATAAAAAAATAATATTATGTATATTAAATTAACACATTGATTGCAATGGCGGCGTCATCGCTAAGAGCAATTTCTTTCAGGCAACATAGCTTCGCTACAGACTTGTCATTAATATTTTGTTAGTGTAGGTGTTTGGACGACGGGGTGCTGGCCAGAGAACCTCCACGCGGTGCACCCTGGGCAACAGCGGACGATCACACTTTTCGTTTCCCGTTTGGTGTGATCGTCCGGTGGCTAATAATCTGGCGGGAGTGGCGCTCCACATGCTCTCTGCCCTCTCAGAGAGCATAGTGTGAGTCGAGAAGGAGAGCGGGGCTTGAGACTTCCACCACGGCGAACTGCTCAGCGCCGTGGGGGGACTAACAAGCCCTGCTGAGCGAGGAAGAAAAATGAGGGAAGGAAGGAGGAGAGATTGGAGAAGAAGGATGGCGACGAGATGGAGTGCGGGGATTGGGAGCTTCCCAATGGCACGTCCACGTGGGGATTGATGGCTCGGCTGATTAGAAACCCTGCGTTATTAGATGCCGGGAACAATAGTCCTGCCCACGGTTGGCTTGATGACTACGTCGCCAACCGTTGGGATCACAGGTCTACCCGGCTGATCCGAACCCGCAGGGGAGTAGATGCCGGGCTGTCATTTCTCCACGCTTTGCGGTCGGCTTGATGTCGCCGTCGCTGCCGCAATGGGCGTGCCGATGGGGCGCTCACAATGCCCCGTAGGAGAGGGTGGCAGTGTCCTATCCAGGGCACTGTCACACACGATCGCTGGGTGCTGCGGCCAAGGTGGAACGGCTAGTAGCACCTGGCGGTCGAGGAGGAAGGGGCGGGGACTTGACGCTTCCAACATGGCACGTTACGTGGTGCCATGTGGGGAGTGACAAGCCCTGCTCCCGCTCGACTGCTCGATGGGGCGGTCGAGGAGGAGAGCGGGCGGGGCCTCAAAGGTCCCACCACGGTGGATCACATACGCCGTGGCGGGGCCGACAGGCCCCGATCCGCCCTGCAGCACCGCTGCAGGACCCCGGGGTCGTTGGGTGCACGAGGCGGGGGCCTCGTGTAGTCACATAACGGCCCCGAGAAGGACGACGGAACGAGGTGTCCAGTTCCGTCGTCGGGCGTAGGAAGAGCCATCCGCGCTCAGGGGGGACTACCACCACCTGTCCCCCCGTGAAGAGGCTACACAGCCAATGCTGGGGGGGGTCGCGGAGAATTCCACAGGCTTACCCGCGACCCTCCTGCTATCAGCCGAGAAGGACACCGGCGGGGTTTTAGTGGGTGCGAACCCCACATAACCCTGCGGCTCCCCCCGGGGCTGCAGGGTACTCATTAGGAGTTTCCCCGCCTTAAAAAAAAAAGGTGTTTGGACGACCGGTGGAGGCTGCTGAAATAAACTGGATAAAAGTTGCTCAATATCGATATGGTAATATCAAAATCACTAAGAAAGAGACAAAGCCAATTATTTGATGTTCTGTACTGTGTAACCTGAAATCTTAAGCCCCCTTACAAATTAAACTCCCAAGAGGTAACGTCAGCAAAAATGTTCCTTATTAAAATCTCGTTCTCATTTATTGATCTTAGAGGCAGCTTAATCTAAAATTATTGTAAGAAAATGTTCGTTCAAATGTTTTTTGTCTGTTATTACTTTAAATTAAATACTTTATTTTAAATTGATTGCATATTAACTGGTTTAATACTATTAAAAATTTAGTATGCTATGTAAATAAACACAAATAAAGTATGTGATCAATCAATATATATAAAACTCTTCCGTTGCTGACTGACTGACTGACTGACTGACTGACAACGCAGAGCCGAAACTACTGGGCGTAGGAGGCCGAAAATTTTCACGTGGGTTCCTTGGAGAGTGTAGGGGAGCACAAAGGAAAGAATTCCCAAAATTCCCATGGGAACGGGAAAAACGGAATTTGGTGTTTATGAGAAATCTGCGCGAAAGAAACCGCGGGGCAGCCTCTAGCCTCTACAACTTTTAGGTCCAACTTTAAGGGGCAGTGAAGATACCGAGTGGATAACCATTTTAAAATGATCAATAAAATTGTATATGGGCAATCGCATGCCGCAAGACTACTAAAAACTACTTAGTAGTTTAAAATAATACTCGATTGAAGTCCTATTTGACCCCTGTGTCATAGAATTTTAACACCTGTTAAAATTTTTAAGTCGGTTAATTCGCCGCGCCTCGCCAGATGAGGTTTTATCTTCTATCACATTGTTAAAGAGTTAGAAATAAAAACTATTAACAACACAATAATAGCTACATTTGCCGACCATACACAGGCGAAAGAAAACTCAGTCCATGAAAGATCTTTTGATGAACTAACACAAAAACTTCTTTAAATAAAGAAAGTAAGTCGCTAGTTTATTTTTATACCGCACTATTGTTTTCTCATTCTTTTATTTACTGGTTTACGGAATACGAAACACTAGAAGCTATAATATTTTTATCTTGGTATATAAAAAAAAAAACAACGCAGAGCCACTAGATAGTGTCATGTATCTAAGGTGCCCGAAACTTGTAAAAACTCACCCTGACTGAAAAGTGAACATCGATATTCATTCATATTAAGAGGACTGTATACCCCAGAAGCATTCATACAAAAAGAGAAAACTTTTTTCCACTATACTATTTATTCTCCAATCGCCATGAAGTTTTAGTATGTTACTAACACTATAAAAAACTGTGTTTTCCTGGAAACGCAAATTTCATAAAAAATTTGCTCTCTCTCTGTCGCATGGTTGTGGTTAGGGTGCGATAGCATAAGTTTTTCTTAATATTTTTGCGTGGCTATACTGTCCTCTCTTTTACTGTAGCAACAGCTTTCGTGTGTCTGCACAGGGGAGACGGTCCTCGGGGCCGCCGATTTTAATGTATCGTAACTATAGTAATGATTTTTACGATGCTTGTTTTATATATTTGATTTTTCCCCTTTATAGTTGTTTTTCTCGTTTTAGGGTTCCGCTGTGTGTTGAGGGAAATTTGATGTGAATTTTATGTGACTACTTATTAACTTAAGTAGGTATCTCATTTTTATATCGCTTTCCAAACATTGCGCAAATATAACAAGACAGTAAAAATATAAAATTAAAATACAGACAGTAAAAATATAAAATTAAATTACGTTTTAGTTTTTGCCGCGCCTTTCCACATGTGCGCTGCCGTCTTAGGAAAAAGGTTCACTGTTGCAAATTCTTTCTATTCTAACAGAGTTTTAAAAAGTCGTGTGAGCGGGGCCTAATTCAGATTACCTAAATTTTTATCATGTAGGCACTTTTCTTTTTCAATTATAAATAGGAACGATTTTAATGTATGTCTGTTTGTATGCATTAAATAGGCTCCGAAAGTACTGAACCGATTTGAAAAAGTATTGCACTTTTGGGAAGCTACACTCCCCGGATGTCATCGATAGGCCATAGAGTATTCTCAAAAATGTATAACGCAAGGCGGTATGAAGTTCGCCGTGTTACCTAGTCCTATATAAAACAGGGTGCTGATAAAGTTTTAAAACTAGATACTTCCGGTTTAAGCTTACGTTGAAAGCTTTAAAAGCATGTGCAAAGTTATGTTATCAAGTTTGCAATATTCTGAATGCAGCATGTCTAGAAATACGTAAACCTTTGAGTATACCTGTATAACTTTTAAGTATACCTGTATAAAATACACAGACAAACGGTTTAAATGTTTTTATGGGACTACGTATAAGTTGTAGCATATACCTTAAAACCAGGGTCAAGCAATAAAGATCTAACTCATATAATTTTTGGATATCTAATTACCCTTGTCGTTATTTCGATAAAAACAAATGGTGACAAATTATACGGTTACCTTAAACCTCATCGCGTCGTGCACACATAAACTGTGCATAATTTAAATGCGTTTGAGGGTAGTCAATCGTTCCACGGACTTTGGAAGCCTCCCATCCTCACTCTCTCTACCTCGACGAGACACTGTACAATAAAGTCGTGTCGCTCAATTTATCAATTACTTTTATGGCAGGGGTCAAACGAGGTAACCACGGGGAGTTAAGGAGTATTCCCATGTGCATATTTTGCTGGTTAAAAAGTGCCTGTGTGTGTATGTGTGTAACATTAAAAGACTTGGTCCCCTAGTGCATTTTTTTGTCATGCACTACTAGCACAACCTCAGGCAATTGACCGCTGCAGCAGCTCTGTTGTCGATGTATAGAAGATAATAGTTTGTTTGTAAGTTTACATTACATAAAAACATTATGTTTAAAAAGGTTAAGAAGTGCAGTGTAATTAATGATTTAGTAACTTTAAGAAAAAAATACGTTACAATTATTTGCGATTAAAAATCATTTGTAACCAGCCCTCGCAGCATGACGGACCATTTGTCGAATCTTTCTGTCACTTTTGATCGCATTTGACATTTTAATGCGGGAAAATGTATGGAGACGATCGACAAAAGTGACAGATTGATACGACAAAGTCGACAAATTTTCGTCATGTTACCACTGCAGGTGCCAGAGCTTAGAAATTCGTTAAAATGTTTATCCTCTCAATATCTATGGCGCGTTTTGAAAAATT
The DNA here is from genome assembly GCA_951802225.1 of Euspilapteryx auroguttella. Taxonomy (NCBI): domain Eukaryota; kingdom Metazoa; phylum Arthropoda; class Insecta; order Lepidoptera; family Gracillariidae; genus Euspilapteryx; species Euspilapteryx auroguttella. The sequence continues at coordinate 6,293,881 of OX637649.1, read as the reverse complement.
TGCGCTAAGCCAAAAGTGACATCGAAGGAGTACCATTTACCCTTCGGGACGTAACTCCAAAAAAATAAGATTGAAATCTCCGGACACATCTCACATCTCACCCAGTCTCAGAAGTATTATTCGGATGGCGGAAAAACACGCGGTACTAGCAGATAAAATATCCACATCATATAAATCTACGTCTCGAACGACAAAAAAAGGGTACAAGAATATAGTTCCCGGAACGGGAAAGCTATCGTTTCCCGCAGGAACTCGTTTACAATGGAGCACAACTTTTTGCATGACAACATGAGAATTCGAGTTTTTTTGCTACTTGCAAGTTGTGGTAACTTTGATTTCAAGTTTTAGTAAACGAGGAAAACTTTTTGAACGCTCGAAACATAGAAACGTAGCGTTATATTAGCTACGCTGCGTAGCTGCTACGGCGTAGCACAATTTGCTACTTTCGTAGCATTGTATAATTTGGACTGAGATCGATGACCGATTTCATCTAGGGATTTGAAGATTTGAAAAATCAAAGGTATTTAAAAAAAAATGAATAAACGTTTATACTTTCTAAAGTAACCTAATGTTATTTTTGGAACAAATTGTATTATTTAATTTTTTAATAGCGTAATTTTTGTTTAAAGTGTAAGCTTAACATGTTTTTTCTTGAATTAAATTAGTTAAGGTTTTAAAGATAAGATCTCTAGTTTATAAAATTGCACTGTGGAAAAATGAGGCGTCTCCTGGCACAGATATTTTTATATCTAAAAGGAGATACCTTGCGTGTTGTTTTATGTATTTGAAACAAATAAATAAACTATTATTATTATTATTATACTTATAGCAAACTCATCCCCGCTAAGCAAACCAAATTTGTTAGGTTATTTTATTTTTGTATGCTTGTGTGTCAATTGATTACCTTACCTATACTTATTTTTATTATGAAGCTTTCATTTAGTTTTTTTATCACAAATAAGCTCCTTTAGTGTATAATTTGTATACTGTTTAAATTATTGCAAAAATAATACATTATCAGCGTTTTATTACACTCATCTAAAAAACATCCTCATATATTCTGAATTTCGCACAACTTTTGATTGCTAGAACGCAAATCTGTTGTTGGACTGTTATAGGTTAGGTTCACAGTACAAAAATTACAGTAGTTTATGTTGATTTTAAAGATCTTCCCTGATGGTTTACCATAAATTTTTGTTCTACGATTTTCTTCTTGCGTTTCAAATCCAAATTAATTTTGTCTTTTTATGGATAACTAGAGGCTGCCCCGCGGTTTTTCCCGCGCAGATTTCTCATAAACACAAAATTCCCGTTTTTTTCCCGTTCCCGTGGCAATTTCGGGAAATCCCTTCTTAGTGCTCACTTACACTCCCTACCAACCCACGTGCAAAATTTCAGCCCGCTTCGCCCAGTAGTTTCGGCTCTGCGTTGTCTGTCAGTCAGTCAGTCAGTCAGTCAGTCAGTCAGTCAGTCAGTCAGTCAGTCAGTCAGTCAGTCAGTCAGTCAGTCAGTCAGTCAGTCAGTCAGTCAGTCAGTCAGTCAGTCAGTCAGTCAGTCAGTCAGTCAGTCAGTCAGTCAGTCAGTCAGTCAGTCAGTCAGTCAGTCAGTCAGTCAGTCAGTCAGTCAGTCAGTCAGTCAGTCAGTCAGTCAGTCAGTCAGTCAGTCAGTCAGTCAGTCAGTCAGTCAGTCAGTCAGTCAGTCAGTCAGTCAGTCAGTCAGTCAGTCAGTCAGTCAGTCAGTCAGTCAGTCAGTCAGTCAGTCAGTCAGTCAGTCAGTCAGTCAGTCAGTCAGTCAGTCAGTCAGTCAGTCAGTCAGTCAGTCAGTCAGTCAGTCAGTCAGTCAGTCAGTCAGTCAGTCAGTCAGTCAGTCAGTCAGTCAGTCAGTCAGTCAGTCAGTCAGTCAGTCAGTCAGTCAGTCAGTCAGTCAGTCAGTCAGTCAGTAACGGTAGAGTTTTATATATATTGATACTAGAGGCTGCCCCGCGGTTTTTCCCGCGCAGATTTCTCATAAACACAAAAATCCCGTTTTTTCCCGTTCCCGTGGGAATATCGGGAAATCCTTTCTTAGTGCTCACCTACACTCCTTAAGTAACCTACATGCAAAATTTCAGCCCGCTACGCCCAGTAGTTTCGGCTCTACGTTGTCTGTCAGTCAGTCAGTCAGTCAGTCAGTCAGTCAGTAACGGAAGAGTTTTATATATATTGATTGATTGATGATTATTAATAATAATAATAACGCATTACACTCGCAGCCCCTAACTACGCAGAACCTATATTTAGGACGCAGTAAGTTTCCTTTTTTTATAACATGATATTTTTCTTGTACATATCTGTTCCTACCGCAGTTGCTATGTCACGCACTGCGCTCCATTTTATTTATTGCCGCGAGTTTACATCGGCAGTTGATTGTTCATCTTCGTTTTTTTTTATGCAAAACTTTTGTGCCAGTCACAGTTTTTATTTGGTTTCAGGATTATTTTTCCGATTCGTAGTTTTGTATAGTGACTTAACAAGTTTTTGACCTGGATTGGTATCGTATAAAAATAGTGTTGCCATTTGGAACCCTTGAGTGCAATTTTGTACACTTTTGACTCCTTGGCTCCCGCTTGGCCTCCATGCTCGAATTCAATTCTTCGCAATTTGAAGGCAAATGAGTGCAATATGCAAGTAAGTTACATCTAAGATCAATCCTTATTATTTTATTTGAAGGTTTTACGGATCCGTAATTCAACAAGAAAAGTGTATAGATAAAAAAACGCCCATTTGATTAGATAATATGAAGAAAAGATTAAAGCGCTTTAAGAAAGAAAAAGCAGATATAAATAATACAAATAAAGTAAAAATTCATTACCTTTGTAATCAATATATATAAAACTCTTCCGTTACTGACTGACTGACTGACTGACTGACAGACAACGCAGAGCCGAAACTACTGGGCGTAGCGGGCTGAAATTTTGCATGTAGGTTCCTTAGGGAGTGTAGGTGAGCACTAAGAAGGGATTTCCCGAAATTCGCACGGGAACGGGAGAAAACGGGAATTTTGTGTTTATGAGAAATCTGCGCGGGAAAAACCGCGGGGCAGCCTCTAGTCAATATATATAAAACTCTTCCGTTACTGACTGACTGACTAACTGACAGACAACGCAGAGCCGAAACTACTGGGCGTAGAAAGCTAAAAATTGTCACGTGGGTTCCTTGGGGAGTGTAGGTGAGCACTAAGACGGGATTTCCCGAAATTCCCACGGGAACGGGAAAAAACGGGATTTTTGTGTTTATGAGAAATCTGCGCTGGAGAAACCGCGGGGCAGCGTCTAGTTCGAAATAAAGTAAAATTTCATATTAAAAAGCAATGGACAATGGGCAGCGGCCTCATCGCAAAAAAGCTATTATTTATCATAAGTTAGGTATAGAAATTCCGGCCATATAATCCAACATTCAACCACAAAGCACAAGTCTTAAAACAAAATAAACTACTATAAAGATCTCAAAACAACATGTCGTTCTGGACAAAACTGCAACGTCGAAAACATTTCATCTTCCATTGTTCTAACATTGTTTACAACTGTCGCGGGGGGGTGAACACTCGTGGCGGGGAGGGGGGGTCCTAGATCAACATCTGGACAATAATTAGATATTAATTGAAAAATATAACAAAAAAAAACAGCTCGTAACAATTAATGTGGAATCTGCCGAACAATAAATTAATTTACTTTTGTGACATTTGTCATGGTTTAGAATATATTTATATGGTTTAGAGCTTATTGGTGCTATTATCAGAGTATGGGCGTAATAAACTCGTTGTAGCAGCCCTTAGAGTTTCTTACACATTTTCTTAGAAAAGTATCTATTCCATTTCCATGATCTAGGGTTGTAAAGTATGAATTTCCGGCAAACAGCGCCACCATTCAGCCTTATATCGCACTTGAGATCTGTGCGCGACACCCGCGCTAAGAGATAGCTATGCAGGCAGTCTTCCACAGTGTTATGAACGTTTATGTTATCTTGAATTGTAATTAGAAAATACAGGATAACGCAACTATGATTTACACTCAAAGCGCCTAAGGTAACCTGCCTGTGTCCAAGGTACCTGAAAGACATATAAACATACCAAGACTAGCACACATCACAATATTCGCCGCCACTGAGAACATCCGCCTACCAACATCATTACCAACTGAACCACAGGGGTGGTTGTTTTTTGGTGGTCATTTAATCATATTTCAATCATAAATTTAAAAATCTATGTAAATAAAAACCAAATAAAATATGAATTGTTCTCCTAACGTCGCTCTCTCGCTATACGAAGTAATTGCACTATGTACTTTTTTTTTTACATCACACTCAGAGCCCCTATCTAGAAAGAACTTGAATTCAAATTAACTATTTTTTGCCTAATAAAGTAAAATGTGAGGTTGATATGCTGGCTACTGTGTATGTAAAATCACTACCTCTCTACTGACGCACCGCAAACTGTTCGACTGCCAAAGTCCTCTAAAGTTACAGAGCGTTCGTGAGAGGGGTGTTTGCTTAGCTAATAGTGGGTCACTATAATTTACACTAGAAACTAATTTTAGTGAAAACATCCCTATGTTTAAAAATTCCAGATATTATTAAACTTTCGAAAATGAATTGAAATATGTTATGAATGAAACTCACTTAGACCGACAAAAATAAAAACTAAAGGCAAGAATCTGCACAAAATCTAGCAGACGCAAAACAGTAAGTAGTCAGCTATTAATAATTTGTTTCTAGTTATATTTTTTACAATTTTGGTCACAGAAAGTGTTAAAATACAAATCCAAGCATTTGTTAAATAAAAATATACGCTCCAGTTTTCTTGTAAAACGGTTTTGCTGCGAGAGCAATATACAGCAGGAAGCAACATACGCTAAGACTGCATTGCCAGCGCAGACGAGGGCCGTCAACAGGATGGGACCTATATTCGCTGATCGTATGATCGCTGCAACTTTAGCTGTATAGCTGTATTGCAATTTTATATAAGCATTTATTCAATACATCTAACTATACCTATTGAAAATTTAAAAAGCCATACTGCGATAGCCGACCTGCCTGCCAAACGCGGCGATTATGGTAAACGACCATCCTCCTTCACCCCAATGTTTCTCCTTGTGGCATTCTGTGGGGGAGGCCTATGTCCATCAGTCATCATCATTCTCTCGGCTGAGATGATAATGCTATGTACCTTTTTTTTAAATTCGTGAACGGTTGACAGTACCTAACAGAAAATATATTAAAATCAATTTCATGACTAATTTATAACCGCTATGAGGAGATGCTGTACCGAGCTTATATGAATAAGCGAAAGTTTTAGCTGAAAATTTTCAGCTTAAATTTACTGGTTGCATCTTGTATACTCATCCCTCATGTGTGCGAACAATATGCGCAAAGAATTTCCAAAGTGAATATTTCGCGCTTTTTAATATAGGTACAGTTGCGTTTACTATTGAATCGATATGACGTGCTGCCCATCAAAAGTTGAGCTTGGCAACAATAGAAATCATCTTCCACGTCAACAACAAAAAATGTAACGAATTGAAAAAAATCAAAAAAAAAATTGTTACAATTACAGTTGTCCATTTTAAAACACTCACCCGATACATACCATAAATACCAAATTAAATATTTCAACTGTGTGCTTAGATTTAAGATATTAAAGTATTTTGTTGATCAAAGCTTTTATAGGCTTCCTAAGTAAATGTTTAGGCAACGAAACCTAACAAATTCCTTCGTTCGGCTTCAAACCTCAGGAGATCAAGCTATACAAATAGCCACATTAAGAGGCAAAAGCTAAACTGCAAGCTGTATCAAGGACCGCTAGCTGGATTACAAGCTGGCAGCGGAATTGAAGACATCAGTATTCAGTCGGGAGGGTAATTGCTGCAGCTGATCACAGGGCGGGGAATTGCTGCAAGGCTGCGGGGAATTTAGGGGAAATGGGAAGGAAGAATCACTTTGTCCTTTGCGGCGTAGGCTACAAGATAAGTAAGTTGGGAAAACGAATCAGGAATGGAAACTGAGTTAACTTTGTCCGTTTGGCAGTCTGTCAAGCAAGAAGCTCTACCACGATGGCGATCACAATAGATCTGCATAGGTCGCTGTGATATTGGGCTGTTAATGCACCACATTAAGAGCCTTTAACTAGGAACCTGCATTTAGGATGCCCGAAGCGCTTACGAACACGCCCAGACATAAAATTGCATCATGACATCATAAACATCATTAGAGATTGCCAAAATTACCGGTCTTGCGTGACCCTAATTCAGTGCACTCTCGCAACCTTCATTAGCTTTCTTTTTGAATCAAATGTTCATCCCCTTAGTATCCAAAACAAAGCACTAAATATTTAAGCGAGCCTGTTCATTCACGGGTGATACCTCGCCTAGTCAACATGTGCGACGTCTGCTTCCGGACCTTGGGAACGATTCAGGAAGTGTGTAACTAAATCATTACGTTGTTTTAACGTTATTTCACAAGTCACAGCATCTAAAGGTAACAAAATATAGAAAGGGATGAAATTACAAGAACATTTGCAAGCGGTCATATGTGGGCCGTATTTTATGCTTGGCATTCACAGTGTATCGCAGTTAACAAACGTATGTAATTAATTTGATTGAATGACAATTTTATATATCTTATTAATGATTGATTGCAAAAAAAGTTTCTATCCATCTGTCTTTATATTTAGGCCAGCAAGGTTTTCAATTGCAAAAAAATTAGGCTGCCGTAAGAAAAATATCATAAATCCTTTTTCTGCTTCTAATTATTTTCCTTTTCGTCCTTCTCAAGTTTATTTTAAGTGTACTATTAGTGGACAGATACGCTTTAACCAGAATCGAACGACAGCCTGGCCTAGCGCCAAGTACGCTGTACCTCCAACGATTTGGGTAAATACCAAGATACATTTTAGATAGCCCGGCGTGGCCAGTGCAGACAGGCCATATTATATTGTTTATAGGTAAACTAAATACAAATTGTTTGTTAGTTTTAGGAGACTTGTTTATGATCGAATCGTTACGGTTTCTGGATTCAATTTTACATATCAAACTTTACATTATATTTTATTTTCCCACAAGGTTTACTGGATTTGTAAACGTCTACACGTCTGACATTGAAAAAGCAATATGTCAGACGTGTTCAGTATCATTAATTAATCAAATACATACTTGCCCTGTAGTTACGGAATTGATACCACCGTCCCATCTCCTGCTGCGATGGTTGTCGTAAAAGACGACTACGTGGTCATTTATCACTGTAGAGGAGTTTTACAACAGAAAACTTCAAGACGATGCAGAGCGGAGGGCTTTATCTATGGACTCACTAATATAAAATATTAAAAAAAAATAAAAATACATTACCAAACTTCAGTCAGTTTAGAAATAAAAAGCTACTCATTCTGTAATTACAGATGCCCTTAAAATTTCAGTAGCAAAAATAAACTATTCGCAGGTAAAAGAGTCAAATGAAATAAAATTGTTATTTCATTGAATCTCTGAACTTTGCAACCAAATACTCTTGCTCTAACAACCGAACTAACAGTGCCAACTACAGAGCAGAATTGGAAGTCACTCCTGTAACTTGAATGGTTCGAAAGTTGAATTATCTATTGTCAAAATGAGATAATTAGTGTTAATTGCAGTTGCGACTGTCGCCGCCTGTACCGCGGTGAGGGAAGTTCGAGCTTGTTCAGTAACGCTACACTGACGTGTATTGGTTGGTACAGTTGGCTACAAAAATATTTAAACAAATTTTTTATCATTAACTTAATTCGTCATCGCAGCCGCAAAACGTCCACTGCTGGACATAGGCCTACCCCACAGATTACCACCACAACTGGTCTTGTACAACCCTCATCCAGTGTACTCCCACAATCTTCAACAAGTCGTCTGACCACCTTGTGGATTCCTGCTTACTCTGTGTATTCTCATGTATTTCTTATGATGACATAAAGACATGTGACTTCGGATCTCTGTTTTGTTATTGAGCCCCGCCAACATGCTATTTAATAGAGGACGTATCAGTAATCTGATCCTGAAGCATTACAGGACAATTAATTTTGGTCATTTTAAAATGTTTTTTTGTGTAGACTTTTGGTTTACACAGTACTGAGCTAAGATGCAGCAATGCAACTAACTGCCACTATTCAGTAAACTTTTGTTTTAGTTTCGATAAAGTTAAAACCAATAATAATAAACCGCATAAAGAAAATTCTGTGTTTAAATAAAAATTCAGATCTTACATTTATTTGAACATAGTTTAACAAATTGAAACATGTAATAGCATTTATGTATTTGAAGCATCTTACTTTAATAGCGCTACAAATACCACTATACAAGAAATGAGAAGTATAGTGGCTATAATCGTATTCTGCTCGTGGTCGGCTTCTCTAGCGTAGACCAACCGTTAAGTACTGTATAATACATTATATAGAGAAATAATACACACGCAACACAAAAAAAGCAATCACATTCATTGAAACGTAATATTATAAAAGACATTTGGTATAATAGAAACCATATCAAGCGTGAAAATAATCTTCTAAAGCAATTTCCGATATAACAAAAGAGGTTTTTGGTATTACATTATTAGAATCTGTAACCAAATTGGCCCTTTTCCACGGATCGACCACTGAACGCCGCCAGCAGATTTTGTTTGGTTTATTTACTGCAAATTGAATATTTCGGTGATGTCACGCAGAGAGTAGCGACTTTATACAAAACACGTATTTCGTTTTAACGCAGATAATATCGCATCTTAATATCTTTATACATTTTATTAACTTATTACTCTGCCTGTGCCTCTGTCTTGAAGAATTTTTCGCTAAGTTTACTGTATTATTCTTCTTTTATTTAAGAGCCGAGCTCTTGTCTCTTTACCTCCTCCGCTCCAATCGTCTCTTCACTCTTTTGTTCACCTTCTTAGAAGCGAACACTTTAACTTTCTCCTTTATCTGCTTCTTCTTCATGTAGCTTCCTCACGGTCTATTCGGCCTTCTTTTTCCGCCTGTATTCGAATTACGTATTTAGTCCTTTAAAAGTTTGCCTTCAAAGAGTTTTCTTTATAAGTAAGTCTTATGTAAACAATTTATATTATTTCACATTCTTTTGTTTATTTCTTACTCTACTTACACCGCAACCGAAAATACCTACAATTTTGTTCACCGGCTCTTTCATACGTGGAATTTGTTTTAGTTGGTTTTCAGTGCGAGCATGCTATTAGCTTTATGAATAATAGGTCTTTAAAAGCAAACTAATTTAGGAATGGAAAAAGTAACTCATTATCAATATTTTAATTAGATTTTAATATAGATTAAAATTTAAAAAAATATACTAGTAGTGTTGCTAAATTAACGCCATGCAGATAATTCGTTCGAGTATAAGTACATATTCTCAAATTTGGCTCCACATTCATCAAAAAAAAACAGATCACAAACTGAAAAATACAATTATAATAACGGTTCATTTAGTGCTTCTTAGTAAGTAAAACCTGTACCAAGAATCTTCATAACACATCAAAGACATACAAACACACCCAGAACCAGGAAACGAACATCTTATATCTGATCTAATCAACATTCTTATCATCCGTGAAGCTGAACTGAACCACTGACCTGGTCACAAAAATAAATAAAAAATAATATGGAGAACTACAATAATCTTCCCTAAAAAAAATTTTTTTTTTTCTTATTATACTTACCTATTCCTATATTTGATTGATTGCACTACAAATATTATAATAATAACCACCCACTGATTTTTCGTCAGGGGTTAAAAACACTATTATTTACTATACTTTTCTACGAATGTGTGTGACCAAACCACATCCGAGGCTCATTAATAATTAAAACATAAAATTACTTTTAACTTTGTTAATTTTTCAATCAAATAATTCTATTAATACCAAACGGCGATAAATTCGTACAGATTTGCATGAGATTAATGTTGCTCTTTAACAAAACTTAATAAGCTTTAAAACATTACAACTCTGAAATATGAAAAAATATTTATTAAAATAATAACTGCTATTTCTTTATCATGAAATATATCCTTATTAAAAACGTCAATATATTCCAGTATATCACAGGATTAACCACTCAAGCATTACTATTTATAGCCATTTTAATTAAAATATGTACAGAGAGAAACAATTATTCGTTTACTGTTTTATTTAGTGCGTGCCCGCAGTAACGTCTGAATAAAACCATGTGTTTGGGGTTTTGCTCCTGTGTGATGGGGCGAAATAAAATCCTTTCCTTTTATAGCGTAATTCCAATCTTGTATTTAAATAGTGTTAGTACTTTACAGAGGTGCGTAAACTGAACAAGAACAAAGCTGGTCGCGAGTGAAGCTACGAGTTTTAATTTCAAAATTTGTGGATAACGACTGCCAAAATCTTCCACCGTCCCTCAGGCCATTGGTCGGCTGCAGCTGGTGCTCCGTGATTGGCTCCCGGCTGCAACGGCTGTGATGACGCTAGGTGCTCCACGTCGACCGCCAATTGATTTGAACCTCGGCGTAACGGTGGTTGCTGGGGGGGCAGTCGCATATACTGCCTGGGCTGTTGCGTGTGTGACGACGGCTGATGAAAGTTGCTTCATCTTTTTGTGCAGGCGTTCAGATTGTCTGAACATACTCCCGGCCTTGAAAGCCTCTGGTTTCAATAATTTGATGTGTGTGTTTTCATTGGCTTTCATCCCATAGCGGGCAGATCTTCGAACATGCCCTTGTTATGGTGCCAGATTCAGTGCGTATGTCAGCAACTCTGGATACTGCGTCCTTGCCAGGAATTATGCGTGTGATTCGTCCCAGTTGCCATTTGAGAGGAGGTAGGTTGTCCTCCTTGATCAGGACCAGTGTGCCGACCCTCAGCTCGTCCTTGTCCGAGGCCCATTTTGCGCGCGTCTGCAGCTCGGAGACGGAGACATACACCTTCGACCATCTTGCCCAGAAGTGCTGTTAGGCGATGCAGAGGTGTGCTGCGTAGATCCTTACACACTGGCGCGGTCAACGGACGGCCAACCAAGAAGTGAGCTAGGCTCAGGGGAACAAAATTATTATGATAATGTGGACATAGGATTAATAGGACGGGAATTCAGGACGGCTTCTGCTTGTGTTAACACCGTATTGAACTCCTCGTACGTTAGATGTGCATTTCCTATGACCCGTCGCAAGTGATATTATATCGACATGACCCCGGCCTCCCAATATCCACCGCAATGAAGACTATAGAAATTAATTGTCTGACTGCTAGTGTAATATAAAATATCCTGAGAGCCTGTTGATATAAATTGAGCAAATTGAATTGCAAGCAAGATGCGTCTGTTGATCGGTCCCCTACTAACTCTAAATTTAATGCGCGTGTGGTAAAACGTATAAAAATGCAAAGGTTCGGCATGATCTACGGCTGTGTGCAAAAAAGGAAATTCCGCGTCTCGACGCTGCTCTGGTAAGTTGCTCTTGGCTCCCGGCTGCAACGGCTGTGATGACGCTAGGTGCTCCTCGTCGACCGCCAATTGATTTGAACCTCGGCGTAACGGTGGTTGCTGGGGGGGCAGTCGCATATACTGCCTGGGCTGTTGCGTGTGTGACGACGGCTGATGAAAGTTACTTCATCTTTTTATGCAGGCGTTCAGATTGTCTGAACACCATGACGTTGTAAGATTACGGGCTCTAAGAAAAAGTTTTTACAGTACCTTTCTAAATACCACTGATCTACTCACTAACTCACTCATCATCGCACTACCGAAACCGTTTAAGAAAGAAAGATGTAATTTGGACAGACAGTGGGGTTGCTAATGTCAGGTAACCTCCTCGTGGTGATTCCCCGGGCGCCATTCAGGAGTACTCCCTTGCGGGTCTACTGCTGGATGGTGGCAGATGGCCTAGACAAAACAAACCGAACCGTGGCGGTATATCCACCCCTGGGGCAGCCACATGTCCCGAAAGGCTAATCCCTTTCGAAAGAGTGCGTGGACGGACCATTCCTTTCTGGGGCTCCGTTCTTGCGTCAACTTTTAACAGAAAGGTCATGGAGTCAGATAAAGAGAGACTACCCCAGGAGGGTACCGACTCTAACAGAGTTGGAGAATCCCTCCCTGAACCATATGGTTCAGGCTGCCCATCGTATTCTGGGGAGGGCAATTTGACACCATTTGAGATCATTGGATCTCAACCTCCAGAGTCCATTTCTATGGACTCTATCTCTGCTGCTCTGGACACTGTCCAGGTAGCAGAATCTGCCATTCAAAATGGGAGCACTTCATCCCTATTGAATGGCAGCACTCTGCAAATTGAGAGGTCGAACTCCGTGGTAAACCAGGTCTCGCAAGAACTGGCCACTCCCGAAGCGACAGCCTCTCAGCAAAATACAAACAAGGGTCGCAAGCGTCTCTCTGGTGCGGCCAGGAAGAGGTTTCGCAGGCTTGTGGCTGCAGACGTAGAGGCTGAAAAAGCCCTAGACATGTGCCGCAAACCCTGGTCGGAAATCCCCCTGGACAAACCTCCTCCTCCGGTGAAGAAGGCGATTAAACGCATTCGCTCCGAGGAGGAATCACCCAAAGAGCACGCCCACAAGACCCCCAAAATCACTGCGGTTGAGACTACCAAGCTCAACTTCAGTGAGGTGGCGAGCTCCTCGCGAGTTGGCATCCGTAATAGGGTGCCAATGAGCGAGGAACAAATGAAAATGGTGCACCGAGCTCTTATGGCTTTGATTATTCAAATAAGCCAGCGGGGAAGTGCACCAAGATTCCTGGGTTTCACCCACAAGTCGGGCTGGGTCCTTGTCACGTGTTACGATGGCAGGAGTCAGGCCTGGCTTGTGGAAAAGGTCAGGGATCTGCGACCGTGGGATGGGGCAGAACTCTCAATTATGACGGAGAGTGAACTCCCTAAACCCACGGTTGCGACTGTTTTCATCCCCAAGAGTGAGGCGGACACCCTTGAGATTGCCCTTCACATCTTGAGGATCCAAAATGATGGGCTGTTTACGGAGCACTGGAGAGTCCTCCACAGAGGTGAGGAAAGTGAGAGTGGGCGCATAGTTGCCTTCTCCATTGACGAACCCTCTGCGGAGGCTCTACGGCGCACCCAGGGAAGGGCCACCTTTGGCTTTAGAATGATAACATTCAAAGTCAAGGGTGGTCAATCCCACCAAAGCCCATCATCGGGGGGGGCTCTACCAGCTGCTGCTAGTATGGCGGACTCGCAACCGTCGACCTCAGCTGGACTGGGGAGGACTGCCACAGTGCAGGCCACCACACCCAGGCCGGCGGGGGGAGATGGAAGCAGAGGTACCGCTTCAAGCGGGGCTGGGAGAGGGGGTGGGGAGACAGGGGGGGGTTTCCAATCCCAACGTGGACGATCTCGTCCGCAACGGGGGAAGAAAGCCGGACCCGGTCAACCCACCAAAAACAAGAAACAATGATGGCCCCGGGCAAATCGGCGAGGTTTCTCCAGGCGAACCTTCACCATGCAGTCGCTGCGACTGCTGTTGTGGAACGCTGCCTACTGGAGGACAACATAGACCTCGCCTTGATCCAAGAACCCTGGGTCAACCATTCAAAAATTCTGGGTCTCAACGCAGCCGGTAAGATTCTGTCCTCAGACGGAAATAGACCCAGAGCATGCATTGTCTTCAACAAAAATATTGACTTTTTACCTGTTCCAGAGTTATGTTCTAATGACCTGGTTGCTGCTTTTGTTAACGGGATGGGAGGAGCTAGAGTGCTTGTTTGCTCGGCTTACCTTCCCGGAGACAAACCTGATCCCACAGAAGACCTGGCGCGGGTGGCAGAATACGCTCGGGTGCACCAGGCCGAACTTCTTGTGGGATGCGACGCCAACGCGCACCACACCAGCTGGGGAAGCTCCGACGTCAACACAAGGGGTGAGTTACTTTTCGACTTTCTTCTAACAAATTGCTTGTTCACACTTAACACAGGTTGCATGCCCACCTTTGATACCAGAACTAGGCAGGAAGTTTTAGACATAACTTTTTCTTCAACTAATCTATCTAGGAAAATTACTAACTGGCATGTGAGTAACGAAAATTCCATGTCAGATCACAGACATATACGCTTTGAACTGAGGTCCATAAATTACTCAGCTGAACAAAGCGTAACCTACAGAGATCCTAGGGCGACTGACTGGCTTCTCTACAGTGAAAAGCTAAGTCAGAACCTTAGTCAATTTCCAAAATCTATCAAATCGATCGAAGGTCTTGAGGATGCAGCGGAAACAGTCACAAATGGCATCATAAATGCCTTTCATGATAGTTGCCCGCTCAAAACCAAGGCCTCAAATCGACAAGTGCCTTGGTGGAACTCAAAACTGAGTAAACTAAGGAAACAAACTCGTAGTCTGTTTAATAGGGCCAAAAAGACTCTCAATTGGGAGGCCTATCATAAAGCCCAAACAGAGTACAACAAAGAGATTAGGAAAGCCAAAAGAGGGTCTTGGAAAAGGTTCTGTGAGGAAATCGTTAGCACGCCTCAGAGTGCCAGGATCCATAAAGTACTCTCCAAAGGTAAACCTAAACAAATAGGTCTACTTAAAAAACCTGACGGCTCGTTTACCACTAGCGAAGACGAGACTCTGCAACTGCTGGCGTCAACCCATTTTCCTGGGGCAAGGGGCTCCTGTGACCCGTTGCTTGAGGTCCCTAGCCCGCGCAGCCCCCAATTAGAGGACTGGCAGAGGGCTGCACGGGTTATAAGACCAAACCAGGTTATATGGGCAGTAAGTACCTTGAAACCATTTAAATCTAGCGGAGAAGATTGTATCAAGCCTGTACTACTACAGAAAGGCATAGACATACTTCTGCCCTATTTAATAAAACTCTTCAGAACAAGCTATGCCTGGGGTTATATCCCCAACAACTGGAGAAAAGTTACTGTCCTCTTTATACCTAAAGCTGGAAGAACGGACTACGCACTTCCTAAAGCATTTAGACCAATAAGCCTGACCTCTTTTGTTCTTAAAACAATGGAGAAGGTTTTGGACAAGTATATTCGTAACGGAGCGCTAGCGAAACACAATATACATCATACCCAACATGCCTACCAAAGCGGGAAATCAACGGAGACTGCACTAATGAATCTTGTTGACAAAGCTGAAAGAGCAATTGAGGATAAACAAATAGCACTGTGCGCATTCTTGGACATAGAGGGGGCCTTCGACAACACGCCCACTGAGACGCTAATGAGGGGGCTAACTGTAAAAGGCGTGGACCTCACTACTGTCCGGTGGGTGAGGGCAATGCTCACAAATCGTGACGCCAAGTTATCACTGCACGGTACCACTATAGCTGTTCGAACCACACGGGGGTGTCCGCAAGGGGGGGTTCTCTCACCCTTGCTGTGGACCCTTGCGGTAGACGAACTACTCTATAAAATGGCAGACCTTCGCATTGACACCCAAGGTTATGCAGATGACCTTGTCGTGACCATAAGAGGGTTCTGTCAAACCACTTTATCCAGTCTTATGCAGAGGGCGCTTAATCTGATAAGTGGGTGGTGCAGGGACAACAATCTGTCGATAAACGCTGATAAGACCGTAATAGTACCATTCACCAAGAAACGACTACTCGGCAACCTTGTGATGCCGACTTTAAACGGCAAACAAATTAATATGTCCTCGGAGGTCAAGTACCTGGGAGTAACCATAGACCAGAAACTAACGTGGAATACCCATATTAAAAATATCATTAATAAGGCCAAAATGGCCTTAGGCATTAGCTGTCGACTGTCTGGGAATTGCTGGGGACTTAACCCTAAAATATCCATGTGGCTATACACTGCCATTGTGAGGCCGATCATTACAAACGCCTCTATGGTCTGGTTTAAAAAAGCCAAACAGAAGACAACCATAGACACATTTAGTAGTTTACAAAGAATGGCTTGTCTGGTGGCGTCAGCAGCCATGTCCACCACACCTGGAGCAGCACTGGATGCACTGCTTAACCTGCCGCCTCTACATGTGCATGTGCGCTTGGAGGCGAGGGCTAGCATGTGCAGACTTGTCGCCCAGGGAGGAATAAGCTGTATCTCTCAGTCACTGAGGACTTTCCTGGACTCACTGCTCAGAGAGCCGGTTCTGGCCATGGTTTCTGATTCCATGATTCCGACATGTACATTTGTAAAGTACTTCTCTATAGATATTCCCTCCAGAGAAGATTGGCTTCACAACCGACTGATCTGGGAGGACAGCTGTAGTATATGGTACACGGATGGCTCAAAATCCGGAAACGACGTAGGCTGCGGAGTCTATGGAGAGCGCCCACACTTTGTCAAAAGTGTTAATTTGGGAAAACATGCCTCCATCTTCCAAGCAGAGGTTTATGCCATCATTGAATGTGCCGAAACCATCCTGCTACAAAACTACGGTAACACTACTATCTACATAAACACAGATAGTCAAGCAGCTCTCTTAGCACTAAGCTCGTACACATGTACCTCAAAGCTAGTGCAGAACTGCATCAACTCACTAAATACTCTGGGTGCAAATAACAGAGTATTTATTCGCTGGGTTCCAGGACACGCAGGGATCGAAGGTAATGAAAAAGCCGACGAACTTGCTAGAGCAGGAGCACAAGGAACCTTTGTCGGGCCTGAGCCCTTCTGTGGAATACCTAAAAGCCTCGCTCGCCTTCATCTTAGGAACCAATGTCATAAAGAATCCCTAAACCTATGGGCCCATACCAAAGGTTTAAATCACTCCAAAGCAACCATAAAACCTTTCAACAGCAAAGCTGCCAGGGAGGCTTTGGCGCTAAATAGGAACAACTTACGTACTCTGGTGCGAGCACTCACGGGACACTGCAAGTTGAACAAGCATATGTTCAACTTAAAGTTGAAAGACACAAAAATGTGCAGACTCTGCCTAAATGCAGATGAAACTGCGATGCATATTTTGTGTGAGTGTGGTCCCCTAATACATAAACGGTCAATCCATCTCGGAAAACATTTGTTGCAGCCGGATGAGATAAAATCTCTCAGTTTCAAGGACATACTGTTGTTCCTGAAAGCAACAGGCCTTGATGCTGAACTATAAAATATAATAGTGGCGATCACAATAGATCTGCAAAGGTCGCAGTGATACTGGGCTGTTAAAGCCCTGCATAGCCACCAATCAAATAAAAAAAAAAAATTTGGACAGAAGCTTCCTTCCGTGTAGGCACCAACTACTACTAAATGCTATACATCGTATAGCATTTATTTTGCATCGGCAAAATATTTTCTTGTTTTTCAAACAGACCAAGCCCCAGTACGAACCAATACCATATCCCGACTGCTGCTGTGAGAGCGGTGGAATTCACTTTTCCTGTTATGAGCAGAAAAGCGGGTGCTTCACGTAATCGAATCTTGTATGCCTCGGCAGGCAAGCTCTTGCTGTATAAGCCTGCTGTTTTATTGTTAAGCGATTTGCGAGACTATGCCTTGTAGCCAGTATTTTTTTAACCTCATCTACAGAACGTTTTTGAGAAGCCGTAATAAATTAAAGTAGATGATCCTACTCACCATTTCTAAACACTTTCCCGAAGCATCACCATGGGTTGAAATTTCAAAAAAAGCATGATGAGTTAAAATCAAACAGCTGACCTGAGCATTTTTAAGGTTAGTTAAAATGTTTTATATTTTTTATATCGTTTGATGCCTGCTGCCGTTAATCGCCCCCATGACGACCTACTAACCGAATGTTTTTTTATTTCACATAGAGCAGTTTTATTAACCGTGATGCTCTGCCATTGATGTCACTACCGTCCTAATGCCTTACTTTATCGATGGGAGTTAGTTGGTGCCATTTAATCCGCCCGACATACAAGCGCATCCTGTGTAAATAAGGACAGCTAAAAACTCCATGTTTGAGCACTAAGGACAAACCTCGCTCGCGTAAGATATGCATCGACGTAGAAGTCCTGGTCTGAAAACTGCCTTTGTTCCCTTACCATCTCGTGGCTTGGTGTGTAAATACCTGGTTACATAACTTTTGAATGAGTTAATGCGTACAAGATAGTTTTATAGATGTCTAACAATGAAAACTTATACTGCTGGGCATTAGTATCTCATATTTAGCATACACGGGCTCATCGCGGATCTAATTAGCGGATTTTTTTAATTTTATATAGACTCTTGAGATTAACAGTAGAACAAACCATTGAGGTCTGATACCCATGCAGCCTGACCTAACAAAACGTTGCACAACTTTGGCTATGCTAAGGCAAAACCTTCATTATTTTTAAAATATTACCTTGCAATTATAACATTTATTTTTTATCTTAGCTTATTACCGTAGAACGGAATAATTATATTTTAAGATCCTTCGGGTGTTTACTTAATAAAATATCAAATTAATCCAATCCACCCACCCTTACCCGCCTCTCAAAGGATCAAGTTAAATCCTTTGAAACCAAAGAGTTTTAGACAAACATATTATATAAGTAGGTACGCACAAATATCAAAATATATTGTAAAATATTTCGTGTACTTTACGATTATAACATTTGTCTTATTTTCATTGTTTGAATATTATATTTATTTAAAAATCCGGTGCTTTAAGTGACAGTGTTGAAAAGATAAAAAAGTGACAGGACTACAGGGACTAGTTTATATATCGTTTTTTGCCGTGCCATTTAATCGCATATCATACATACGAAGCCTGCTAGTTTATAATATTTTCGTTAAAACAATAAAGCACAAGCACCCAGTAAAGTTATCGAAACCAATTCATTCTGTCTGCCAGTGGCAGCGGAACAATGCATTTGGCGGGAAACATTTTTTCAATTTCGAAAAAGGTTTATATTCCTATCGAAAATCTCTTTGTATTCAAAAGCTGACTGATACATTGTCCGTCAGTCAGTACGTCAATCATTGTTTTGTTTGAGTGTGTTACTGAAATAATGTTGTTTTTAATGTAAATTTCTTATTTTTAGTAAGGAAAAAAAGGAGAAATAAATTGTAGAACGCTGTAAAATCATTGCGATAGAAAGTAGAGTAATTTGACAGAGCTCCTGGCGACTCCATTTGTTGGCTTTGCTTATGTGTCTGATCCGCTGCACTCTCGGCGGCACTGTCTAGGACGGCGTTACACTTATGTTTTTTCTGTATATTTCAAAATAGCGATGTTCTTTGGTAATACACTCGAGGGCGCACGAGACCATAGACAAATCTGTTATGCTCTTCTAGACCGCCACTGAATCACTTATCCTCTCGCAGGATACTTTCAATATACAAAACACAATAATAGCCACGGAAAACTTATTTAGAAAATTGGGAAACAAAAGCCCGACATTTACTTTTCACGTTGCGGTAAACTCTCTTTTTTATTGAATCAGACATAAGAATCAACACAAACATTTATCAAACGAGGTTTTAAGTAATATTGAACCGGTGAGAGAACGTGCTAACTTCATAAAATTACCGACAAAGGGGTTGTCCACAGGTTCGTTCCGATCTAATTGCAACTCCGTGCCTCCTGCTTTCCTCTTACATTAGCAAGGCGGTAGAAAATTAAACGAGAATTTTACTCCACCAACAATCCATTGAATTTACACAAAGGAACTGTGTTTAGTAGTGTTCTAGAAAACCACCAGTGGATTGTCAGAGCGCTCGAAGGAACACGCGGCGCGGTACGATAATAAAATCTTGGAGACTGCGACAGTGCTCTACGAAGTCACGTCGCGGTCATTAAAAGTCTAGACAGAAGCGACGATTCAATTTCTTATTTAGTTCGATTTCTGAACTAAAAGGTTGGTTAGATGCAGCAGCGAGCAAGTAACCTGAGGAACCTAATTATCTTTTATAAATTAATCACGAATTATGAAATTTTTCACATTTAGTAAACTATGGTGTTTTTCTCATCTTACGCCGTATAAAATTGTGGTCCTCAAAAAGCAGCAATTGTTTTTAACTTTCGTCATATTCATATAACGTTCATGATTAATTTCAGATTTTGACCTTATGATATGATAATCGACCTCAATTAAACGTCAAAATACGTGACTAGAGTACTGTACCTTTAGGTAAATTAAATCACTGACTTGTTGCCGTTTGCGTGTGGACCCAATTACACCTCTACAGGTAAGAAGTAACGTGCTCACTGGATAAAAGTAAATAAATGGATTCGAGATTTCAGTAGAAGGAGGGAGACTGACAAGTTTTTTTTAGGATATAGGTTAGGTAGAACCTTAGTTAGGTTAAAAGGCTTCAGGTGTAAATCGTTTTAAAAGAGAAAGCATACGATTCGCTCATTTTAACTAAAATAAATTGATTAAAAACCTCAATGCAGCTCGCAAATTAATTACCGTGTCTCACCTAATGATCAAAACCGCATATCAGTTATCGGGTATTTGGTACTTGGTACAAACTCACTAAATTCGCATCTCCGCCCTTTTAGGGTTTGATTAGGGGTACGTACTTCAATTGATTAATTTGCCCTTCATATGACCTCCTTCGTTAAACAATTTATGATATCGTGGTTGTGACTACTAGAACCTTAAAGCATAGCACCGTCGCTTTAGAAAAAAATATTTTTTTTATATTATAGGCCATAGTCAATAGTTACGCTAGATTAACAAAATGAGTTTCTCTTTCAAAGCTGCCTTGCCTTATTTGAAAAAAAATGAAATTTTATGGATGACTGGCACTAGTGATGCGTGCTATATGACATTTTAAGGTCACCTTGGTTGTAGTTACCTGGTTACTCTTGGAGTGAAGCCTTCTAAACGTTGTATAGGCGCGTTACCAATATGATCGGTAATGGCCGCGGCGAGCCGCTAATGACGACTGGAGGAGTGCTTGCTTTACACAGAGGCAAGTCGAAATGCAAGTGAGAGAAAAGAATCACCATCATCATCATCATGGCCGAAAGACGTCCACTACTGAACTTACTCGTGCCCCACAATCACCATAAAGACTGGTCTTATGTAACCCTCATCCATTGCACTCTTAAAACCTTCACGTGGTAGAGAATATACCTACTCTTCTTTCAGGCCCCGTGACCATCTGTTTTTCGAGCTATGTGCCTTGCCTGCCCATTGCCACACATTTTTAAATATTTAATTTTAGAGCAGTGATAGCTTGGTTTAAGTATTTCTGGGGGCCGAAATCTCATAACTGTCTCTCTCTAAACGAGCCACAAACACGCAACGGCACGATTTATCCGAAAATGCGTTCGACAGTTCCACGCACCTGGCTCGCCACGCGGCTCTGCACGAAATTTTGCGAACCCCCGACGATAGCACCTGATTAATGCCAGTGATTGATTTCCACAATAGTCATTTGGGTCTCATGTTGACTCACTTAAAAAAGAAGTTACGGGAGTACGTTAGAACTAAGCATTAACATTCGGTTAATGTGGTTATCTTTAGGGGAGGATTGTGCATCAGCCGTCGAAGCCCTTTGAATTTGAAGGTGACACCATGTACGAAATTTTGAATGAAAGAAAACATTGTGCATTGCAAACAAAGTTTTTTGAGTAGTTATTACTATTGGCATTGGCTTGTACACAGAAATCTATCTTTTGGACGAGATATTAGCTATATTTCAAGTAAAAATAAAATCACGAAGGAAACTTATACTTCCCACGTCAATACTTTTTGTAAATAATTACCACATTGTGTGTATGTTATTCAGGGGCTTTGTTGGCGCCGTAATTTACAGCCCTAAAATTTTGCTACACAGAGAATCCCCTCTAAAAAGATTATCTAAGATCAAGTACAGTGGCGGACACGATCGGCGTAACACTTCCGGTTTTTCTGTATTGCAAAATAGCTCTTGTTTTTTGGTTTTACAGTCTAGGGCTGACGAAACCATAGACAAATCTGTTACGGCCTCCTAGTCCTTGACTGTACCTAGGTTTAAAAAATTTAAGTCATAGATCGCCTTATAAATCCTCCTTATTTCGTAGCCCAGGCAGATAAATAACCCGAATCACGCACAAGGTGCCTCTGTGTCTAATTCTGTGACAACCATGTAACAAAATGACACAACTGTGACATTTGTAGAACAATCCGACACGCCTATCACACTGTAACGAACCGCAAAACTACGCTGCGAAGATGTGAATAGGTTTAATATTTCAAATGTAATATTGTGTTGATTATTTTTTTTTTATTATTTATTTGGCACACAAAACAGATTATGTCTTTAACATTTGCAACGGAGTTCAAAATTGGTTATTGTTCAAAAATTATTGTAAGCACGACGAAATGCACGGTAAATTGTTCTTCAACCCTGTGCCAAAAAATTTACTCCTAAGTTTATGTTACATTAAAATGTATAATTAAAAATACCTCTATACAGGATTTATATTACAAAGTAGGTAGGAAGAAACGCCTTCAGGTTATCAGAGATAAATCTATAATCACCTTTTTAAAGTGTCGAACGGAAGCTATTTTGTTATCTCGGGCCAACGGAGGTTGAGATTAGGTAGGCTTCGGTGTAACTCTTATCATAACAGTCGGAATAGGGTTGTCACTATATTGTGTAAGATTTTTAAACACTAAACTTCATTGAAAACATTTAAAGTTAAGATATGCTCTCAAAATCGCTGCTACCTTTTTGACCTTTTATATGGCATGGCCGTGTGGCGGCGGTTTAGAATATCAGCACCCCTCGCCTTCCATGTATGTAGTAAAGGACGACTAAAGGAACACCCGAAGGATGGGTGCAGCGTTTTTCAGTAAAAAATTTAAACAGCCATGCTAAGCGTGACAATTATTACAAAATTCTGACACTGGGGGAGGCCTATGTCCAGCAGTGGACGTTTTTCCGCAAAGATGATGATGATAATAAATTTTATGGCAATAAAAAAAAAGGATTTTTGAAAGTCTAATAAACGGCGTGAAATTAAACAGATCTTCATTATGAAACAATTTAAATTTTACCTGTTTTAATATCAAACTACAAGATATTTCCATTCAAAGAAAGGTAATTTATGAAATTGCCTACGTATTTAAAATGAAACTGGAGGGCTCCAAAGTATTAAAGTTAGTCAGCCCTAACGACGGTTTGGCTATTTATTCAGAGCCCTTTCTGAACTTTCATAATCCAGCTAATTTCAGGAGTTTATGTGAACGAGTATATAATAAGGGCGAATTTGAACCTATCAATTTGGTTTGCTACTATGCTATATTTTTTCTAGAATACTTAATAATTATTTTGTAAGTTTTACTTGGTGTTAAACAGGGTTACATATCATTATAACTAAACTCATTTCAACTACTTTCAATTCAACTATGACCAAATGACCTACGTTTCAGAATAACTAATAATCGATTCATCTAAAAATGATTGAACTAATGAATGAAATACCTAAAGCACGACTCAACTATGTTCAACTCACCTAAAACTGATTGGACTAATGAACGAAATACTTAAAGCACGACTCAACTAATGATCAACTCACCTAAAAGTTACTGTAGGTAGTAACAAACGATTCATACCCACTGTTAAGGCTTGGTAGTTCAAAAATTTGTGTTTTTGAAATTTTTTTAAACAATCTGAGACATACAAAATTGATGTCTTCATTCTGAAAAAAATATATGTGTTAGTTAAGGATCTAATCTAGTCATCATACTAAAGGAAAACAGGATCTAATTAATTTTAGTTGATAGAAAAAAATCTCAAAGTTACCCCTTTTTGTTCCGTTTTTTCCATTTTATTTTTAAACCGCTGATTGTTTTTATTTGATTTTTGGAATGGAAATTGCTGACCTTAAATTTTAGACATACTACTATAGTAAGAATTTTTAAGTTTAACGAAAAGACAAAAAACCAGCAAAAACTAAAAAAAAACATCGTTTTCGCGCGGTCCGATGCCATGCCGCGCCGCTCCCTACCCCGTCAGTACCCTTGTGGCCACGGCCGAGGCCGGTTCTGTGTCAAATTTTTGTTTTCGCGCTCTCGTATTTCGTTTTATTTTTATTCAAATGTAAACAAATTTCGACAACAGATGTCAAAACAATGAACCATAACATCTGATTAGGATCTGTATGGAGCTGAAAGAAACCAATTTTGATACCGATATTACATTTATAAAACCGTCGCATTACAAACTTACCTTTTTTATTCCCACAAATAAAACTTAAATCATAGGGTACTTATATAGTTATATCATATCTTTGTTAGTTCTGTGGCGCCGATAACACAATATTAATATTACATTAGCACAATATTACGTGGTATACTTACTCAAATTACTTTAAGAAGGCAGTAATTTATGTCTTAATAGAAAATGTTTCCTTTTTATTTAACGCTTTTCGGTTTTTTCGGCTGTTTAATTTTTTGATGAAAAGATTTTATTTTTTGCTTTTCAGTTTAATTTTTATGGAATCCCCCCCCCCTCACTTCAAGGTTCACCTTCACCTCAAATCACCCTCCAAACGCTGGTCTCACACCCCTGAAGGTGGTCAGACGACCTGGTAAAGGTTGCGGCCTATGTCCAGCAGTGGACGCTATCGTGTGAGATCGGCTGCTTATAATCAAAACCTAGTAACTCGTTTTAACAAAAATGTTCAGGAGAGCCAAAAAACGGGTCGACCACTTTAATTCGTTGCTCCGAAGAAACCAGACGCAATAGCGATTTCGGTGTTTGACCAAAAGTTTGACTATATTGTTGACTATAGTCACACTTAAATCGATCCCACTATTTTTTTTTTTTTAATTTACTAAAATATGACAATGAAAAAATTTTGAAATACAATCTCTGAGTTAATTCTCTACTTTTTAAAGCATTTTATATTTTTAGTTGTACGTTTCGAATGAAAAATGTTATTTTTTTAAGTGCATTCATTTAAAAGTTATACAAATGATTTATTTGTGGCAGAATTAAGTTTTGTTTACGATTTGGTTACGACTCGTGGTTAATTCAGCCAAATTTGTATACTGTTTTTGTAACTTACTAAATTCCATCAAAATTTGATTGATTTTATAATCGGCGCCAAATTCAAAACATAGTAAGTCAGCTTTCAAATTCATAACC
The DNA here is from genome assembly GCA_951802225.1 of Euspilapteryx auroguttella. Taxonomy (NCBI): domain Eukaryota; kingdom Metazoa; phylum Arthropoda; class Insecta; order Lepidoptera; family Gracillariidae; genus Euspilapteryx; species Euspilapteryx auroguttella. The sequence continues at coordinate 6,268,885 of OX637649.1, read as the reverse complement.
TAGTAAGTCGGTTGAGTTGCTAGGTTTTTTTATTTGTAATCCGACATGCGCTATGTTAAGAATATGTACTTCATGGAAATTTCAAAAACTTTTCCAAATTGGGTAGACTTGCTAAATTTTATTTTTAAAATTACGTAAGAAACTGGGTGTTTTAAGGTTCATATCAAATCTATACCGCCTAGTAAGTCGAAAAATGACAAAAACGGATTTTTTGCAAAAACACCGTTACTAGGTTTTGAATTTGGGCAGCCGAGATGATGATTATGATGATTATTATTATATTAGTCGAAGAGGCGCTTCTCCAGAAGTCCCCCAGAGTCCTCCAGAAGAAGGCAGGTAGTCGCCACTTACAATGGAACTGGTGGGGCGAGTGTTGAAAATTTTGCGGTTTTTGTAATCCAATCGTCGTAGGTCGCCAATTTAGAGAACTCCTATGTCCGCCCGCCTGCAGTAGAAATAACTCCAGAGGTTGAAGAAGGGATGATATATTTACACATGGTTAGGTACACTATTTACAAGAAAATGAATGCATGTTAATGTGTACAGCGGCTGAGATGTACTGCCTAGTTAACAAAAGTCTTTTTGAAAGGTAACAATGTCAATTTTAAAATCTTCTTCTATAAATTAAAAAGTAACAGTATCAAAAATTAGTTTGGTTACAAAAAGGTTGGAGGAAAGGCACAATTTACTTTTATATAAAAAATATATATACTTATGCGAGCAGTTCTCATGTAAATTACAATATGGCAATACAATCTGTGAGTGAATAAAAAAGGCATCCATATTTTATCCACCCTTAGGCCGCATTTGCAGGCCGCACGCAGGGCGTTGCGCGAGGCGTCGTGCGGGCGTGCTGCGCCCAAATCAAATGTATAGCAATAGTATGAGACCGTTTAAAGAGACGCGCATAGGCCTATGTTCGATATCGTATAAGGAAACGCGTCGGCTCCCGCGGCGGCGCCCGCGGCGGCGGCCCACACGACATCCCGCACAACACGCCGCGTCTTCGTAAAGGAGGCCTTAGGGTGTGATTTTAGTTCCAAATAAAAAAAGTTATCAACTCAAACTATATCGTTATTTGTTTAAAATTAAAACAACCAGTGGTGTTTTATTTATATTGAGAAAACACTACAAAAAGGGTTTACTTTGATATTTATTTCTACAGAGTGAAATTCATTACATCTTGTTACTTTTTAATAACTTGTCTAAACTAAATCCTAATCTATATTTTTCAGAATTAAGAAATCTGTTTTATATTTCTCAGATGGTTTAAAAAAAACTCGTTATTACAAATACCTTACCTAAACGCAAATTCTTGTTAGCTAAAACGAAAATCGGAAAGAAAAATTGTGCGGTAGGTATAAACATCTCGATTTAACTTCGGCTTGTATGAAAAGTAATAAAATTTAAAACTGCCGCGACATTTCGCATTTCGACGCGCGCATGTCACAGCTGCGAGGGTGGGGGACCCTCATACCTAATTAGGTAAGAAGCTTCAAAGTACAGGTCCTTAATCTGGGGTGATTAAAAAAAGTCCTCTTTACTTTAGAAGTTTCCATCCTTCTTGTCCCTCCCGTCCAGTTCAGGCTGTAGTAACTTTATTTTTTTTTTCAGAAACCTTAAAATAGTGACGTTTTTTAAATACCTAATTGAAACGCCTTGAGGAGTGTTTCTGGCACTCGCCGCCCGCTGCCGCGGTCGCTCGCTACGCTCGCTCGGCTCGTGCATGTGTAAATATAAACAACAATACCGCAAGTTCGCTCCCTTCGGTCGCTCCTTTCTAACCTAACCGTAGCGAGTCGGTTCTGTGTACTCTTTATGTTTTTGGACAAAATAGCTACCTATGTAAAATGAAGGAAAATAAAACAATAATTACATAGTTTAATCATCGTCTATTTACATTATTAGATGTAATGCTATGAATATAAATAAATAATCAACAATCCTAAAACTTAAAGAGTACGCAGAACCGACACGCTCCGGTTAGGTTAGCAAGGAGCGACCGAAGGGAGCGAACTTGCGGTATTGTTGTATATATTTACACATGCACGAGCCGAGCGAGCGCAGCGAGCGACCGCGGCAGCGGGCGGCGAGTGCCAGAAACACTCTTCAAGGCGTTTCAATTAGCTAATTAAAAAAACGTCAATATTTTAAGGTTTTTGCAAATATAATAATGTTACTACATCCTAAACTGGACGGGAGGAGCAACGGCGAGGGGAACTTCTAAAGTAAGGATGACATTTTGTAATCACCCCAGATTATTATCAGTGGGTATAAATCGTTTGTTAATCGTAAATAATGAACTATACCCGCTGCAGCGCGGTCAATCGATTAACTTTAGGCGAGTCGTACATAGTTGTAACATCCAATATCTGAACTGATCATTAGATCAATCGTTCATTAGTTGTAATAATTTTAGTTGATTTAAAATTAGTTGAGTTGAACATTAGTTGAGTCGTCCAATATGGATTATGAAAATATGTGAATCGATCGTAGTTGAGTTGAAAATAGTTGAAATGAGTTTAGTTATAATGATATGTAACCGTTAAACAGGGAATGTTTTAATTACATACAAAAATATATAGGTTACAAGTTTGTATTGAAGACATTAAAGTGGGACACCGCTTTAACATAACAGTAAAAGTATATTAGTAGTAAATAGCTTTAATATTTATTATTATCTAAAAAAATGGGAAAACTTCAACATTAGATAGATAGATACATTTAATTTATACATTAGCAGTTCAATGGTATTGCAATCGCGTTATTGTTTTCCCGTTTTAGTGCCGATCAAAGGCCGGAATGGTGTAGCGATTATAATGCAAATACTTTACAGCCTCTAGTAATTAATCGACATGTTTGATTTATAGCAAGACTGACGTGCAAACTGGCTGACCTAAGTCGCATTTTTATAAAAAAATAAATGGTCGCCTGGGTCTGAATGTAAGTATTTGTGAATGTTTCGGCCACCCTACCTAGATACAGAATTTAGCTATGCAGTCATTGGCGTTATTGTTATTGTTATTTTAATTTTATGCTATTACTAGTCAACCCGGCGAACTTCGTACCGCCTGACCTTTTACTATTTTGTGCATGTATTAATACTTATAAACCTTCCTCATGAATCACTCTATCTATTACAGAAAACCGCATCAAAATCCGTTGCATAGTTTTATAGATATAAGCATACATAGGGACAGACGCGGTAAGCGACTTTATTTTATACTATGTATTGATTAAGTCCACAACACTATACCTTTAATATCATAATAGCAACCAACGAGATTCACTGTCCAATTAGTGAGTCGCAGTCGCAGTTATTTACATGAATTACACGGAGTGACATGTTTACAGAGGCAGGGGAAAATTTGAAATCGGTTCCAGCCTGATTACTGCTATTTAATATTGAAAATTTATTTATTTACGCAACGAGTTAATTTAAATATAACAAGTTGGCTGCCGTGTTGATAATGTTTTGACTTTAAATTTGTATTGTTTGTGCTGATATTCTGTTAAAGGTGTTTTGTGGTAATTAGCCAGTAAACGTTTGAACTATTATTGTAATAAAATAGAATTTCAATATGTTATAAGGCAATTAATAGGTAAAAACCCAACCCAGGTAATTTTTTTTTATTTCTAAACAAAAACCGACACAAAAAACATCTGCGAGCCGTGCCAATTGCGTATTCAAAAAAAAGAAAAATTTGAATAAAGAACGCATAAAAAATATAACGCACAATATCTAGCCAGCTAGTACCTAACCGAAATTCAAATTTTCTGACCAAGGCAATGGCGAAACCCGCGGGCACCGTTACTCAGTTAGGAAACCTATAAAAAAACCTACGTTGAAATGAAGAAGTTACGTCGTAAAACCTGTGATGGAGAGACTTTTACATGAGAGGTCTATAAACCCACATCTCCTTTGGTCCAAAGCAAGTTATTTTTCCTTTTACATTTTTACGCCTTGGCCATTTGAATCTTATAGTGAAACGAATTTAAATTTTCTTTATTTACAGGTCTCTTTTCACCTGAATTTTAAAAATATTCATATTTAGTAGTAGATGAAGTTAATGCAAAATACAATAAAGTCCTTTACGACTAGCGTCTTTTCTGTGATGTTTGAATGGAAGTTAAAAGTAATAAACATAATGTCTATTATTAAAAAAAAAACTTTAAACATTCCACAGGACGCAGGTATTATTTGATACCAAAAAGGAGATATTACCTCGCCTATTGTAACTTGTTAATACTTGGAATCGAACAAATATTTTATTTATTTATACAGCGCATGGTTTCCATAAAATATAAGGTACCTATACTAATAAAGGCGTGTACGCACGTGTTTGAAATACTAATAAATACGGCAGGATCGAGACCATAGCATTGTTTCCACTGACGTCGTTAGGATGCGAATTCCTCTCAATAATGGAAGTCCGCTTTCAAACAAAATTTTTAAAATAAAATAAGAACCTTTTTCCTTACTAACTAATAGGATTTGTGACTAAAACTATTTTTTTTTACGAATTGGTTAAAAAAATAATGTTTGTCCGAAATGTAAACGATTCGCCCACGTTATTGTAAGTATGAGTACTCTCTTTGAGGTTCCCACAGGAGATAACACTTACTGTTACACACATTAAAAATACAGATAATATCTGTAACCTAATATTATAAGGTTTACGGTTTTTCTGTATTGTAAAATAGCTCTTGTTCTTTGGTATTATAGTATAGAAATTACAGGACCATAGACAAATAAATCTGTTACGCCGTTCTAGACCGCAACTGTTCAAAAAGCCACCTAGACCCAGGATACAATCATCGATATCCATGATAACAATATTCGCCACGGCAGGGAATCGAAACTGGGACTCTGAAGTAGATTCGAAACTCCTACCTAATTATTTGGTCTAATTTAGCTTGTTTTTATATTTTCTTTTCATTTAGAAACACATTTTATTTTTTTTGTAACAATATGTAAGCAAAGTTAAATTACAGTGAATAAGTATTAGAATACGTAAACAATAATTGCCGCTATTTATATTAACAACCATTGGGCATACCTCTAGAATGTGTGGAAAGCAGGAGTTCAGTTAAAAAAAAATCTCTTTAGAACCGGGCAACAGTTACCAAAAAGTAAATATTTTAGAGTGAATGTAATATAATATTTTTTTTAATAAAAAGTGAAAAATATAAAAAAATTGCGTATCTGAGGGAGGATGATCAGAAGTAGGTACCTATATAATAAAACTGAATTGGTGATAATTTTTCGGAAAGCGGGCTTCGAATATGCTAAGAAACAGCACTGAATATTTATATTTTAGTCGCGTCACCTTACTATAAAATTTCAATCTCGTTGCATTTAAGGAATATAAAAAAAATCCGCCACTTGTGCATTCAGGCCGAGTGTATAATCCCGCTGGCGGACTTAATGGGGCAATTTCATTTTCTGCTAACGGCCCCTCCGATTAGGGTTGACAACTTTTGATTGGAAATAAATATAAAATGTATCCTATCTTAAAAAGTGAATAAGTTAGGTACGCGTCAAATTCAAAGATAACTAAAGAAGATGTCAGAAGCGACAAGACAAAAATATTTAATTAATAAAATAAATAAATAATAAAGCCCACTAGGATTGTAAACATACCTTATTGGCCTAGCATTAACCGGAATGTGTAATGTTTGATTCAAACTTAAATACTAAGGCCCAGCGCACATCTTAAAAGTTCCGGCGAAGATAACGAGAGGACGACAATCGAAACTGGTCTCTAAATTACATGGCCCTGGTCTAAGAATATTAAAATTTAGGCAGTAGACAGCCCTAGCCCTGATAGCAAGGAGGATGGGGTATTTTTGATCCTCATCCAAGTGTTCCTTGCATTGCCAAATAATAGCATCTGTGATATTAACCCGTGATGAAGGAACTTCTTCGTTTGTTTCCAATTGAGAATGAAACTTGAGGGTTTTAATAAAACAAATGCTAAGAAAAGCCATTTTATTATACGAGTTAGTTAGTACCTTCAAACGCTTAAATCATCTAGAGATATAATAACATAATAATAAATAGGTTCTTTGATTTAGATAAAATCCAGAAAAAATATATAAAAATTGGTAAAATAGCACAATATAATTTTTTTAAATAAAACAAAAACTTCCGAGTAGATTATTGTATCTACCTAGATGGTTTGGTTGTACACATTTTATCAAAGTCAAAAAAGGAAAAAAAAATGCTTCTGAAATTTCAGCAATTATGGAAAACCGAAGTAGAAAATTATTCGGAATTAAAATTATTATTAGCTATCACGATTTCATAAAGAAAATACATACATACATATTACAAGGGAATATAAAAAGAAAAAATGGGACGAGAAGACCAAAAGTATGAACGATGCAGATAAAGGACAAAGTAAAAGTAGTCGCCAAAAGGACGTGAAGGACGAAGTGGAATTAATTAGAGTGGAATAGGCTACACATACACAGTGAGAGTTTGGTTAAAACATAAAAGAAGAAGTTTCAGGTTCACAGACCTCCAGTACAAAGTTGCAAAACAATAAAAAAAGTGTATACTCTAAAAACGTTTCATTTCACTCAAATATAAATGCGGTCTCTTTGTTTAATTCCAATTCAAATGCGTTGCAGAGTACAACTGGGTGGAACTGGGAAATTCAGAGACCGCGCCAGGCGCGACACCGCAAACCACACTTTTTAATTAATTCGACGGCCCGCGGAAACTTTTAATGTAGTGCCGATGGTGTTGAGATTACAGCTCAATTATTTGCAGCTGATGTAAAGATGATATTGAAATTGCTATAAAAATAATAAATCTTATAATGCTACTGCTTACTTTGCCACCTTCATAACGGTAAAGACACTTTTGCTGTAACCTCATTTTTTTATTCCTTAATTCAAACAGGTTCTTTGGAATAAAAATAGTTTCTACGTTTCTACTTATCGGGAGAACTACAGACCAAGTGCGCCTTGAGAAAAAACTTGTTTTATGTCTTCCCTTAATTTTCATTTTGATCTGCACTAAAAAAGATTTTTCTCAATTAATTTCTTATTATATTTTTATTTATACCTTGCTAAAGGTAAAATCTTCGTTTCTTCGCTCGCAGTAAATCCAGAAGTGTCTCAGAACAAATTTGCATTTTAATTATCTAGTTAAAACAACGGCTGATTCGAAGAATCGCAAATTCTAAATAATGTATGGGATTGTTTGCTATTTGCCGTCATAAATAATCATGATTTGTTTGTACAATAATTATTCAAATTTAATTTCTGTTTAGGTTGCTTTTGGAATCAAAATGAGGTACACAAAAAGGGATAAGTATTGGCCGAGGAAGGCCGGATGTAGGAACAGAATTCCACCACCCCGTCTCCTCCGGTGGGTGTTGTAAAAGGCGACTAACTAAAGGAATGTCATAGGACGCGCGGCATTGTTATTTGTAAAAAAAACAACAAGTCATAGGTAACTGCAAATGCCAACGCCTGCCAAGCTTTACGATAGTAGCAAAACACATGTTTATCTTAGTGGTGATCGGTGGTGGAGCTTTGTGGCGTCGTACAGGTGGACGTGTTTTCGGCTGAAAGATGATAAAAAAACGAACTAATGACAATGCACCGCACCCCTAGAGAGACCAGACCTGACAGACCAGTTTAAATTTATTATTAGAGACCGACCGAAACATGATTTTCAGCCGAAACCCAAACCGAAAACGAACCTTCGGCCATGGCCTTTAGTTTTGGCTGAAACCGAAACTGAAACTCACGTGGCCTTGTAAAATATTAATGTTTTCCGGGCGCGCAGGGCAGCTCGTGCGAGTGAGCACTACGCGCGTATCGCCAAATTTTTCCGAAGCTAGCCGAGCGACGCACGAACATCGAGTTTCGGTTTCCGCAAAAGGTTCAGCCGTTTTTAGCCGAAACCGAAACTGTGGCCGAAACGAGATTTTTTGGACAAAACTGGCTAAACTGAAACTACGGTTGGTCTCTAGTTATTTTCCTCTGGGTACCTTCGCCGCGCCTCGTTGGATGTGCGCTGGGCCTTTAATTTATATTACAAGTAGGTACTTGTGTTTTAAGATTTAGGTATGTTTTTATAGGTAAATAAATCTACCAAAAACTTACAATGCCCCAGCTGAATAGGCTGTGCCACTGAAAATTTACTAAAACATAAACATAACTAATTGAATTCGGCGACGCAAGCCGCACCGCTTTCGAATCAAAACAATAACTCAAATACAATTCAGTAATTAGGACGCCGCAAACAAAGTAGTGCTTTAGCAAATATACACAAGAATAGGCTTACGTCAATATAAATTATAACTAAAGTAAACAAGTATATTTTTGTTTAGATTTTGATAGTAGCAAAAAAACAGACCTCTCGCAGATCCAGAGAAAGTGAACAAGAAACAGATATTTGAGAACTATTTGCACACATGGATTAGTGCTTTTATGATTGTGCTTATGATAATGATTTATTCCTGAAATAAATATACGAAAATTAACAATTGCAACAAATTGTTCCAGCCACGCCTTACCGATGTGTGCGCTCCCTAAAGGTAAACCTACTAGCGGCTTTTCTTATTATAGCCGCAAAAAGTGAATTAGACTAGACACTGTCTAGTATCTGGCGATAGATAGTTTTTCTTTTCTCGGATTTCTTTTCTAAATACGAAATCACATACATATTTTGCTGTAAGAAGTAAAATATTTTTGTGTTTCAATAACTCACAATTAAAATTTCTGACTGAAGTACATATTTTGAAAGATACATGCTTCTTTTATATGTATTTAAATAGGTATCTGTTTTTTTTTATTTACAACAGTGTGAATTCCTATAGCAATGCAGTACGCCACAGCGACGACCTAAACAAGCAGGGCGCAGAGGGCCCTTCACTTCCGATTGTCCTAAACTAAAATTTTGGGTTAAATTAATTAATAGCTACTTGTTATATTTTGAAACTAACTAGAATAACAAATTTCGGTTATTGTGTAAGCTGAAACAGTAAAATTTTGTGAAACATTGTTTACAAATTGTTTGATTTGAAATTATCTTGCTTGTTTATTGAGACAAAGCGTTAGTCGGCCCGCGGCCCCACCTCGCTCTTTGTTTCTGGTTATGGAACTCTAAAACAACTAAACAAATTTGAAGAGATTGCATTTGAACCTCTCCAAATCCCAAAACACATTTAAATTGTTTCAAAAATCAAAAGAACATAGAAAGAAGCATATGTTTGGTCCAAATGACAAATTTCAATAATAAAAAAAATCTCAATCTCAAATATATTTCATAGAACAGTTTTTATTTGTATTTATTATATTCTGCTGTCAGATGGCAGTAAAATTGATGTGTTTATTGAAGTGGTTCGATTCTCGGTGGGGAGGAAGATAGGCTTGATGGATACCTAAGATGTTTGTTTCCTTGATCTGGCTGTGTGTGTTAATATATTTTGTTTCGATTTCGGGCACCCCAGATTAAGATTTTACCTAGTCACGAATGTGATGCGTATTTAAATTGTAGTTCAGTACTTTCTTAAAAATAAAGTTACCAACCTTCCATAACTGACTTCCATCTCCAGCATTGTTGTATTCACGTTAACTGCATCTCTATCTTCTGCATCTAGTAGTAATTCCACAATATTTTTACGACTCTGTCATGAATGTCTCTGCAACCCCTTAACTGGGAAGCCGAATCGCCTTGCCATAGAAAGTGAAACTTAAAGACTCCATATAATTTAAAAATTTCTTTAGGCATAAGATAGCGACATAGAATACCACCCACCACTCCATCTACTCCCATGGGTCTCGTAAAAGGAAACTAACCGAACACCCAAAGAACAGGCAGTGGCGTACGTTGAAAAACTTGAATAGGAATACTGCGATCGCCAACTCGCCTGTCAAGCGTGGCGATTATAGCAAACTAGGCGAAGACTACCTCTTTTCCAGCTTACAAAACTATAATAGTTTTATTGTTATCATTCATAAATTTAAAAATTGTAGGAGCAAGTTCTCTAGTCTTTGATTTTGGTTCCTCAAAGCTTAAGTGCCTCGCTAATGGTTGTTTTTGTGTCGATATTTATTAGGCAATCCCAGTCCGATTGCCAAGTTGATACTGGTGAGCCAATAGAGTAGAGATAACACTTTACGCCACCATGCAGCAAAAGCAGCACTTAGCATAATATATACTAAGAAGCAGTATTTTTGTTACTTACAAAGTAAAGACGTAGGTATGGTTCGAGTGTTTCTTAACATTTAGGTACTTTTCGTTCTTTTTATCGATTTACAGCATATAGAAGCTGAAAGAGGTTTGAAAGAGGAGAGGAGGGACGTGAAAAAGAGAACGCTAAGTAAATAAAACTTACACAAGATAGGACATACATTTTCACTTGGGATGTGAACTTAACAAAATTTGACTGTTTTTTTATCTATTAAACAAATGATGGTATGAATTAATAAAAACTTTTTATCAAAAAATTAAACCGCCGAAAAAACTGAAAAGCATTAAATAATTGGGAAACATTTTCTATTAGGACTTAATTTACTCACTTCTTAAAGTAATTTTGGTTAACCAAGAAATTTTAAGTCGGTGCCACACCACACAAGCAAATTCCTTAACTACCTATAGCACGATGCGCGGCGGCACACGTTTTTCGGTTATTTCTTTGAATTTCAGGTAATTTAGTGATCGTTATTCGTTGATTCTGTGGCACCGACTCAAAATTTCTTGGTTAACCAAAATTACTTTAAGAAGTGAGTAAATTAAGTCCTAATAGAAAATGTTTCCCAATTATTTAATGCTTTTCAGTTTTTTCGGCGGTTTAATTTTTTGATAAAAAGTTTTTATTTTTTGCTTTTCAGTTTTTTTTTGGGCTAATTTTTTTGACCCCAGCCAATCACCCTCCACAGCGTGGTCGCACCCCACAAGGTGGCCACACAACCTGGTTAAGGTTTAGGGACTAACAGAATGAGTTTCGATCACGACCGGTCGGTGAGGCGATTTTTGAGGGAGGCCTATGTCCAGCAGTGGACGTCTATCGGCTGAGATTATGATTATTAACATTCATATAAAAAAGACTCATAATTATACCTAGCAGTTATCATGTAAATCACAACACGGCAATACAATCTGTGAGTAAACAATAAAGTCACCCCTATTTTTCCACCCTTAGGGTTGGAATTTTATTTTCAAATTTTTATGGGACCAACTTCAAGGTATACCCTGTCGATTAAAAAAGGAATTATCAAAATCGGTCCACACAGTAAAAAGTTATGCGTGATCATACATAAAAAAAAAAATATATATACGCGACGAATTGAGAACCTCCTCCTTTTTGTTTTTTCGTCGGTTAAAAATATTCTAAATACATGAATATCAAATTAATCAAAAAATCCTCCATATTCTTGTTCGGAACGCAATACTGTAATTACAATTCAGCCTAAAGGTAACCTGTGTGCTGTGCATTTTTTTCTGTCACTAGAACACAATCTGAAGCGAGTCAGCACAGCGTGACGAATTGAGAGATAGCCATGAAACAATAGGTACTGGTAGACAGCATTGACCCTCACGCTGCCGAATGCATTTGTATAAGCGCCCGCCACGCTCAGTTTATCGCGCCGCGCCTGGTCGTGGTCTAGCCGTAACTCGGTGAAGTGAAATGAGCGGATTTTTGGGAGACGTCGATAGCGCCCACTAGTCCAACTTAGTTTCAATTGAGTTTACTAATCTACTGACGTACGGTTTTGTTACGAATCTCCTTTCGTTACTTTGGGGTGACCATTTAGAGTTTAGCCAGTCAGGAGTTAAATTAATTTTGTATTTATCTTTTAAGGACCAGAAGTTACTTATTGCTTCTTAAATCCAAACTTACGAACGAGCTCCATATTATGAAGAGTTATAGCTCCATATTTATATAACTCTTTATACTATGAAGCTCGTTCTGATTACGCCGAATCGGCTGCTGCCCCGCTGCTTGCGACCAAGTAAGAAGGAAATTTCGAAATAATATCCCACTTTTACTGATCAGATACTCAGATCGGTGCCCTCTTAAATAATTTTATACATGAAAATCGTACCCTGAATAATGAAACAATAGGTTTGCCGGACGCAAAATGGTAACTTTTAATGGGCCCACCGGGCAAACAGCTTTCATCCTCGCCGCTTAGTATTTTGGCAGGACTCCAAAATTTACGCAAGGGCGGATTTAGGAAAGTGATTTGTTTACATTGTGTGATGTTAATATAGAACCTTTTTATAACGGACCAACCGAACCACGATACTAGCTCCAATCAAGAAAAATATTAATACTACTAAACCATGGCCGAAATAAAAAAAAATGGATAATGATGCACTGTTGTGTAGTTTTCAGGATGAAGATCTAAGAAATATACTGTTTTTTGCCGTAAGTGGCTACTTTTAGTAACAAATCGTATTTAAATATACTTGAAAAGTTCGCACCCACTTAAACACCCCGGTTGCCGTCTTACCTCAGATTTTTTGAAATGAACCCGGGAATGATCAAAGATCTGATCTTGAATGTACACCAGCTTTCTCCGGTGAGGGCTAATCGTTCTCTCTCCAGCTCTCGGAGCTGTGGCAGCACAGAGCAACAAGATGAAGCGCTAGCATCGCGGGGCTGTTCGATAAATGCGGTGAGCCTCCGTTATTCGCACTCATGACCCTGATGACCCTTTTTAGTCGCCACTTACGACACGCATGGCATCTGTAGACCTTCTTGTGCATGGACCTAGAAGGTTTGTATAATTATGACTGGAGCACTCCACAGTTTTCGTCTCTTACTACGACGGGCGTTAAAAACTAATACGTAGATAATTTAAAAATAATAGAAAATATTTTTCTTAAATTATGACAAAGAAACTGGGACTCGATTCTCCGCCTCGAATATCAGTAATTGGAATATCGCGTGTTAGTATTCGATATCTAGATAATCGAATTAAGCTTACAAATCCAATTTTAACTTTAAATAGCTGTTTCCAATTTAAAATTAAAGTTCTCTTTCTTATTTAATACTGTGCCGATAATAAAGTTAAAATGAAGAATAATTTACATACTGTCTTGGAACATTATGTAGGCATTCACTGACCCTACGGTATTATCTATAATTGCCGCTAATGATGATCAATTCTTTCTGCTTACTGCTAGTCTTCTTTGAACTCAAAAACTATCGTATAAAAAGAATCGAAAAAAAAAAAAACAAACTCGTCCCGAAAACAAATTAATCATATTTCCGTTGAGGAATTTTTTTCAGCTTTCCATCAGTTTTAACAAAAAGGAAAATCCAATATTGGCTTGATTGACTCGAACGTCAAAACGTAATAAAACTTATTGTAAAAATAAGTGGCCCGTGTTCCCGATCGGAATGTAAAACCTCCATAAAACACTTCGAATTTACTTTGAATAGGGCTTGGAGGCTTTTTATTACAGTCTTTACTTTCAATTTCTTTTTTAAAACTTTTTTTATTTTCATGAAAAGAAAAGTAATAATGCTGTCGTGAAACCTTGAAAGCTGAGCTGGAAAGTGGTGTTAAGGGCATGTTCTGCCTAATGTATGTGTTGGAATTAGTGTCAGCAGTGTCTGCTCCGTGGCTCAGTTAAGAGTGATGTGGACTGAGTAAGCGTGTGCACCCGGGTTCGATTCCCGGGCGGGGCGAATATTGATATGATGAATATCGATGTTTGTTTCCGGTCTGGGTGTGATGTTCGTCTCTATGTGTGTTTCGGGCACCCTAGATACAGGTTCTTCCTAGTTAGGGGCTCTGAGTGTGATATGTTATTATATTATTATTATTATATAGTATAAGTTTCTGCCGACCGCACTGTAGATATACAAAGTTATTTGCGGTTTTCTTGCACGATTAACTGTACTATGCTACGGTGAAATAAGCAATGTCCTAATGTCTTAAATATGTTGGTATATTTAATTAATTTAAAATTGGATAAATCTAAATTATCCTTACCAAAAAATGTCCAAAGCAAATAAAAATAATCATCGAAAAATAAAATAACATAATGCAAAATAAACGTAGGTATAATAGAAATACAAAATTCTACTGGCTGTTTTCAGTACACTATCTAACGAGTAAGATAGCTTGTCATTGTTAACATGATTATAACCAACCTATTTTTAGTTTATTACATCGAAACAAAGATGTAAATCATATATCACAATAGATATAATTTTGAAAAACAGTGTTATACAATGAAACGTGTCAGGAAAAAAAAGTCGTAAAGGGAAATCCAACGACAAAACTAGCAACTATTTCACTCACGTCGTTTCCCGTCGTAAAAACTTTATAACTAGAGAACTCGAGTGAATAAGACTTTACGCCTTTTCAGGCCAAACTATGCCGACACTTCCTTACTAAAGTCTTTAAAATAAGTAGGTAAAACTACCTAGAATTATTGTTTTTACATTGGTTCCGGAACCACGTGTTTTGTTAGCGGGCGAAAACCAACAATGCCAATCATTTTTAATCGACTTCAATAAAGGAGGTTATCAGTTTGACCTGTATGTATGTATATGTATGTATGTATGTATATATTTATATATGTATGTATGTTTGTCCGCGATTATCTCGCATTTGGCTGAACCGATTTTGATGCGGTTTTCAGAAATGTATTTGTTACATTCAGGAGAAGGTTTTAGTACCTATTTTAACCAAATTCGAAAAAAGGAAGTTCTCAGATTATGTATGTGTCAGTTTGTTGAAGGCGGGTCTCTTTTTGCAAAAAAGAAATTATCTAATAACCGTTATAATTATACTAAATACCTACCCTTGTCTATCTATCACGGGCTGTTTAAAATAGAACTGTAATTCAATAGAAATCTAGAGCTAACTTGTGACATTGGCAACATACTCCACTAATGAGGAGTCAGTCCATGAAATAAATTAATTACCACTTGCTACTTCAAAAAAGATAGCGCTTAGTACAAACAAAACGATTACTAAGCAGAAGAAGCACCTATAATTAATCAAGCACGTACAATACATAATTTTAGTTAGGTATAATTATCCAACCTTTTTACAATTACCAAACATTTCCTGTCTTACTTTGCGAGAATTTTGTAAATAAACAAACAACATACGACAAATTTGTAGTCTGTAAATAATTCGGTTTGCGTTTTAGTAAGTTAGTAAATCCATGTTTTTTTTTTAATTTCCAAAATTACAATTTCAAAGAAACGCCCCCATTCATAAAATTACTCATCGCCTTATTTAAGGCTCTGTTCTGTAGTGCCAAAAATATCTTTTTATTATTAAGGGTCGCTCCTCAGACGTTTCGTCCCATTAGCAGTACCGTCCGGAGGCGCGTCGCGAATAAATAAACAGGATCTCATATAAAAATCTGTTTGCGTACAACACAACTTTGCTTGGATTACGTTGAAGTGAAGATGCGACTCTTTTGAACTAAACCAAGCTGAGAGATTGTTTTAAAAGAATTTTGTAATATAACAAAATACAATTTATATTCTAAAACAACGCACCTTTTCTCTCGAAACACTAAATTTTGCTATGCATATTAGGATATCATTAAAAAATTACGGAAATACAGACATTTTGGAAATTGAAAATAAGACAACGATAAAAGACAAAGAAGACATTATACTAGTATATGCAAAATATTGTTTTGAGAGATTTTGTTTAATAATAATTAAGAAAATTATTTATTGTTAAACGAGCTTTCCCGACTTACTTCGTTACGCCATAGAATATAAGATACTACAAAAGACTTGGCTCTATAGACTTTGTTCTTTTGACTGCCCAGAATAGCCGAATAAAAAACAAACAACAAACCACCTGTCAAAATATGTAAACAACTGAAAAAATATTGCACCTTGGGTTACATTATTTGAGTTTAGGTAAGGATCCCTAATTTTTTTGAAAATCTAATATAGCCTATGTCACTCGGGGTTTATGTAGCTTCCTACCAGTAAAATAATTTTTCAAATCGGTTCGGTATTGCCGGAGCCTATTCGTTACAAACAAAAAACAAACAAACAAATCTTTCCTCTTTATAATATTGGTATAGATTATTATGTGTTATGCGTTAGTATTAATCTTCTTTATCACTTCATTTTAATTATGAGAGAAGTGCAACCTAGGAAGTATGAAAGAAAGAAAAAAAGATTGTATGAATGTATACAAGTCATCTTTTTTATCATGTTTTTTCTTTATTCTTATCTTAAACCAAGTTATGAGCATACGGGTCAAACAGAGTTGATTTCCCCTGAGGACAGGCGGTTTCTTGTCACTTCATGCAATTATATCACGACTATTTGCCACGCATTTTTTTATGAAAACAAAGTGTTTTTTTTTTAACTAAAAGATATTGTGTACTAATATTTTAATTATAATATTAAATCCTCACCTCTATAATATATTTATTGTTCTCATTATTGATAATTCTTACCAGTGTCACTATTTTTAATACTGCCAAACCTTTCAAAGTGCCTCCAGTAGGTTTGGAATGCGCAACTTCACAGCCGTTGGCGAAGGCGGTCCTAATTACAGCTATTACGAACTGTCTGTAACTAGATGGGATATTCCGCGTATGGCGGAACTGCCCGGAAAATTTCTGAGGTATTTATAAATTTTACACAATATCATTATGTTTTAGCATTATTAACTCAGCCGAGAGACGGAGAGACTTCTACTTATGGACATATGCATTTCCCACAGATCGCCGTAGCTCTTCTGTCAATGGAATAGCTAACTGACATGAATGACGAGCGTCCAAATACTCGTACTTCCTAAGAAAAAAAAGATGATAAAATCCTCTCATTCATAAACCAAATAGAATAACCCACTCGAGTACCTGCGTTTTGCTAAATTTCATTAGCAAATTCCAAATTACTGAACGAACTATGCCGCTGAGGTAGACGCACCGTAAAATATCCTACCGACAGCTCCGGTAATAAGGCCACATAAAACGGAATATTTCGTTCACCCAGCATTTTTCAAATGTAATTTTACTATTGATGAGAAAAAGATGTTTCGCGGCCTTAAAACGGCATTAGATAGCAAATAACACAGTGAAGTTAGTTATACTTATTACGTGCCTTCTAGTTTTATGGCTCTTTTTTCATACTGCAGAAAAAAACCGTTTACCGATCTCGTGGGAATTTCGCGAATCGCATTTTTATACACGTTCTAAGGAGCCTGTTGATTTGTTGACCAATTCATCTCCATTTGCGGCAACGAATCTGTTGATTGCCGTAACAGGGTTTCCAAAGATCTATGTTGGTTATTGATAACGAGCTCTACTTTGGTTGCACGTTATGTCATCAGTATTTCTGGGTGAATAAATATCGTTCATATTGTATCTTGTTTACTATCCTTCGCTTTTCGTATATAGCTATTCACTATCAAAGCTTATTTATTGGCATAGAATCAATAAGAACACTAGTAAGAAGTAAACCGGCTAGTTTACTTTGAAGGTGACACTGCAGTGAGTTACCTTTAATATTAAAAGCTATTTTCTGTAAGCGAAGGTTATGCTTAGGATATATACCAAATATATGCTGAAGTTTTTTATTAACAAGGGGGATAGTTTTTTTATTGAAATCTATTCGAAACTTAGTGAGCTTTGCAGCATTCCGCACGCATTAGCGTTGAGTTGAGTTGCATTGCCTCACTTGCGTCGTGAAGACGTGGAGATTTGTAAAATAATAAATAGCTTTATATTGTAAGTTATATAGCTCAAGTTGAAGGCTAGCCTTTATAGAGTAGTCAATTTCGCGTGGTCGCATCTCCTCGTCGGCCGTTTGATCGCAGGTACAGCTACTAGTTCTTTGGGAGCCAGCATAGCATGAAATTGACTTGGCCTACCTCCCTGTTTGCTGGCCGAAATTGCTTTCTGAATTAAATAATAATATTTGCAGCCTTTTGTTAAAAATGTTTTTTTTTAAAGTAAAATGAAAAGAAATCCCAAAAATACATTCTATGACGGTGTAAATGAGGCAATTATTGTTGATATTATAGGGCAAACTTTAGCATTGGCACGATGTGTAATTAAAACATTATAATTAAATCAATCAATATATATAAAACTCTTCCGTTACTGACTGACTGACTGACTGACTGACTGACAGACAACGCAGAGCCGAAACTACTGGGCGTAGCGGGCTGAAATTTTGCATGTAGGTTCCTTAGGGAGTGTAGGTGAGCACTAGAAAGGATTTCCCGAAATTCCCACGGGAACGGGAAAAAAACTGGATTTTTGTGTTTATGAGAAATCTGCGCGTGTGAAACCGCGGGGCAGCCTCTAGTATAATATAAAACTCTTCCGTTACTGACTGACTGACTGACAGACAACGCAGAGCCGAAACTACTGGGCGAAATCCAAGGGAACGGGAAAAACGGGATTTTAGTGTTAATCAGAAAAATGCGCGGATGAAACCGCGGGGCAGCCTCTAGTAACTCATAAAATATCAATTTAGCTCATAATATTTACCTAGCAATTAAAAAGCCTTTCACAATAAACCTAAACTAATAAAATTAACAATATAGAAGTTATAATAAGATTAATATCAAGTACCTCAAAATAGAGGCGCACATTAAAATTGATTTAACAAATCAAAGTAAATTAGTTCTATTAACTTGTAAGCATTTAACTTTTATGCTTCGGAGGGTTGAAATGAATTAAGGAGCCCCTGGGCGGATTTAGGTCTAATTAAGAAGATCGTTAGCAGAAAAATCGAGTGTTTACCTTTTTTTTGTTTCCCTATTTTCTGTCTGATAATTTTTTTATCTCTGACGAGAGGGAGGATAGACTAAATTTAAAAAGAAGCTACATTTTTCTTTAAATAAATAGATTCTTTCTGTCTGTATTTTATTTGCAACAAAAAACAACAATTTTATATTCTTAAACTAGTTATGTTAAGTGTCTCTGCAACCATTATAATAAATAGTTCTAGATACTACTACATCATAAAAACAGCTGTCTCAGGATGTGCTAAGGTAGTCCGCAGTAACTTACCACAAGTATTTAAATCATTTCTGACCATTTAGAATTCTAAGATAGATAGTAAAATATTATATTCTCAAAATAGATGAAAAACGTTTTAAGACTAGTTTAAACTAGAATTTTAAAAACAAGTATTAATACTATTATAATTCTACGTTCGAGACTACAGAAGCAATCAAAACCTGTAAAATTTGTATAATAGTTAAAATAATTATAAGCATGAATACTGAAGATAAATTTAAATTTAAAGCTCTTGGAAGAATACCTTTGATATTCTATTTGTTATTAAACATTGAAAATTAATAACGATTTTACTTATACTTCTCCACTCCAGTTCTGATACACTTTCACTAATACTTCACAAACACCTCTTCACCAAAGAGGTCTGCAGTATCCTAATTTATCTTTCTTATATCCAAAAGGACAATGATTCGGTACGTTAAATATGAATCTTTGTGACTTAACATCGGCAATAAAGACACAATTTCCTTTTTCGTCTCTCACAGTTCCTTCACCGCATAAATTTGTCTCGTGCTCAGCGTTTTCTCTTTTTACAATCACTTTTGGAGTTTCAGTTTGACTCTCCTCAGGTGTTTCCTTTAAAATTTTACTTGTAACAGCTGTTTCGCATCCGGTTGCATCACAAAGTTTTCCATGATACTTTGGTTCTATTATTTCAACTTCATCATTAGGATTGGAGCTTGCTGGTTCATCAGTATTTGTAGAGACGTCACGTTCTGGAGGGCGCTTGTACCAGATTCTGTCGTAGACATACTTCTTGTATATGCTTAGAACTTCACTGAAACACCTTATGAGTAATGGTGATTTTTCGACTAAAGGTACTGTTTCTGAATAGTTGCTGTTGTCTTTGACGTTTGACGTCGAAAGCAGTTCTATGCTTTTGATAAATATGTCTGCAATTTTTTCAGTCCACGACGGTTTTATTTCAATTTCATTAGCTGTTGGTTTGGCTTCTTCTAAACTCTTCAGTTTTCTTAACAGAATGTTTTTATCTTCGACTAGTTCATGTTCGTTAACATTAGAATTCACTAATGTTACAGTTACAAGCAAAATGGAGACAGCTCTGATGAGAATCATAGTTTTAACCGTTTTATAGCAGTGAACAAAGGCAGACTGGAATTGAACTTTTGGAGATACATAGATAGTGTGATGATAAAGATTGCGCATTTACTGCGCACAAGTAGCTACAAAAGTGCTCCCAGATACTTTACTGATTTAACAAAAATAATAATATTATGTGTGTCTCTATTAACCAAGAACATTTGCTGTTTTCACATACTGTATCAAACTAACAACCCAACCCTTAGATTTTTTACTAAGAGTTTATCCCTCTTATTCATAAAAAGTTAAAGAGCATTTTAGCTATTTGACATATGTCAATTTAGACTGGATGTCACGTATTTACCATACAACAAACCAGAGAAGTAGACCTCCAGTAACGCTACTTAAAATCTACTGTATCTTTATGAATAAGACGGTATATCTTTAAATTTACTCTATTCTTTCTCCAAGTCAATAAAAGGTTTTTCAGGCATTATTTCCAAAGATCTCATCTTTCTCTATAAACTAAATTACCCTTCGCATAGGGAAGTTAACAAAACCCACATCCACACCGCTGACAGTTAAGTGATAGCGGAAAATCAAGGCATCTCCAATTAAAAATGGCGACCGGAGAATCTTTGCGCAACTCGCTCGTCACTTGTCAGTGCAAGTTTGGATAAAATTAAAATAACCTATCATATGTTACTGAATTGTATCTGACGATATTATGAATTAGAACGCTTTGTAAATAAAACGATATCAAATTAAATTATAAAACTATTAACTTGCAACATAGTACCACTCTAGAATGGAGCCTAATAGCAGCCTTATAGCTATAAATTTATTTGAGTCAAGTTAATAAAAAAATATTAATAGTAAATGTCTTCCGTGTACATATAAATATTGTGGTTTTACTTGGTTCTGTGACCTACGTACTGAAGTCGACAGTGATGTTGTGAGGACTGGGTTCGTTTCCTGGTGAGGTCAACATCGATTTTCTTTGTCTAGGTTTGGGTGTGTTTGTGAATCTTTGATATGTTTCGGGCAGCCTAGATACCGGTTCTACATATTTTATGCGAATATTTAAATAGCGTTTTGAATGTTACTGTACTAAATTAATGTGTTGAAGATAACAGAGATATCATAGTTAAATATTGACTGCATGACGCTAGCAGTATAATAACATATACACATTATAAGAAGCTGGCAAAACAGCTCTATGGTTGTAAAATAATGCCACTTTTGTTTTCTTTATTTCATGAAAGTACTTTTTCGAATTGCTATTTAAAAAAAGTTGTTTGAATACCTGTTTTTTTTCTATCTTAAAAACCGGTATCCCTAAAAATAAATCTATTTGCTTACTTTATCGCAAGTTAATCTCAAGATAAGCGATTTATCTTTGAAGTGGACGCAACTGTACCAAGGACGAATCTAATCTGTGTTTTATGTGGTCATCGTAGGAACTTTTGGTATATATGTATATAGAATAATAATAATAGTTTATTTAATTATAGTACACAATTGTTAAAATAGTAATATGTTATGCAAATCATGTAAACTATGTAATTGCAGTTTAACCCTATTGGATTATTGCTTAATAATATAATAATGATAACACCTTACATAACCCTCAGAGCCCCTAACTAGGAATAACCTGTATCTAGGGTGCCCGAAACAAATACAGAAACTAACATTACACCCAGACCGGGAAACCACCAAACATCGATATTCATCATAACATAGTTCGCCCCGCCGGGAATCGAACCATTGCTGCTGATTTTAAGTCGGCCTATGCCAACCAGTAGACTTCTTACGGCAGTGACGACGATGATGATGAGGAAGATGATATTTGTCTACCTCCGTGGTTTAGTTGGAGGTCATGTTGACTGAGACTTCAAAGGACCGGGTTCTATTCCCGAGCGAACATGGACAAAATGGATATCGATTTTTGTTTCCTTGGTTTGAGTGTTATATGCTTACTTATGTATTTCAGGCAGCTCTTAGTTAAATGCGTTAATAAATATAAAAAATTCGAAACTACGGAAACGTCCCTTAGAAAAAATCAGGTTCCACAATTTCATTTTCTACCGAAACATGGTAATATCCTAGAAAATGTATTGGTTACAAATTATTATTACTTTTTCTTTTGAATCCGCTCCTTTGAGGGCGACAAGTATGTGATCAATTTATTACTTTTGGCCCGAGGGAGGCGAGGCCCGTACTGTCATCTTACAGTGTGCCCCCAATTTATTTTTGCTACAAAGTTCAGTTTTAAGTAGGTAAAAAATTTTTGAAAAAAATTGTCCTCTTTTGGAGTATCATACTAGACTAGACAAGATCGACACTTTCCTAAACTGTTAAAAAAGTTAAAATTGTAAAACTCAAGGGCAGTTAGTCATAAAATTATGTTTACAAACGTCAATAGGCATACAACTTTGGATTATGCCGGTGTAGGTTGCGCGGGTGTGCACTGTAATCTGTCGCTTGTCCAAGAGTAAACTGCTCACAGATACATTAATTGTGTCCTTGGCCAAATACGCCACTAAGGTGGACTCAAATCTACTTAATTCAATTCTACATACCGATATATTAATATTAATAGTGACTGTAAGACTCTGACACGCGGCGTGGACAGACCGAGAGCGATCCCGTAATAAAATAAGAACTGTATATAATATGACATTTTCGTCGTAGTGGTTTTAGCACTGATGTTTTATTTTTATTCTATATTATATTTATACCTACTTAAACTTAAATATATTTAGTGCGTTTTTCTCACTTCTATTATTTTCATTATCATGATAATACCAGCCGGAATAGATATAGATAGGCCTCCCCCACACATCGCAATACCAATCTTATGCGACCCTTGTTAAATGCAACCACCGCACCTTGTGGGGGTGGGAGGTCTGCCTACTCTGCATCTTCCAGTGCGTGCTTTTATCTAGATAACTTTACGGCCCCAGCGACCATCCCTTTTTCAAGCAATGTGCCCTGCACATTTCCAGTTTCCATTTAAGTTTTGCAATTCTTTAGGAATATCGGTGATTTTAGTTCTTCTGCGAATCCCTTCATTTCTATTTTTTTTATTAAAATCAAAAAATATTTGATAACAATTCCTGAAAATCTATCAACATCGTGTTTCATCATCCGCTCACTAGAACCTCACACACACTTTTTTCTAAACGTGAAATGGCTAAATTACATAGGTACAGTACTCGACTCGTAGAGATTATCAGCGCCCAGTCACGGCTGCGCTACTCGATTTCACGGCTCACTTGGACGCTTCACCGTGAAAAAGTACAGTCAGCAGGCTTAGCACAATCATGCGACAATTTTTGTTAACTCACGATCTACAATATAAAATGACGTATCATCAATTTAATACTTGGATAAGACTACTTGATGTGCAGTATGTGAATTTATTATATTTTACTTTAAATCATAATTTATGATAATTTTTGTTTATTCTTATCGTTCCACACATTAATTAAAAAAACTTTTTTCTTCTTATTAAACAGCTCATACACGATATTATTTATTATTAACGTGTCTCACTGTACCCACACATCTCTCTATTCCATCCCCACTCTATTGTTGCAATTGTATTGCATTCTATACTGAACAGAATGGACGCAAAAACTGAACCTTTTATATCAGACTTTAATAGCTCTGGCTTTAAGTTTTTTAACAATTTTTAGCTAGCGTACGAATTAACTTTTTAATATACAAAAACACAAAAACAAAAACTTGATCAATCAGATAGTTGACAAGGCCCACTCTATATTGTTTAAATCGCTAAGCAGAACTTACAATTTCAAGTAACATTTTGCGACAAGGCCTAGACTGAAACCCGCTAGGAAAACGCAAACATGGTCGTCCAAAGAAAACTGGGAGACGTTCAGTGTTAGCCAAGGCAAAAGGAGAGTTGAGCCTTGAGCTGATGTGGACTGAATCGAAGCAAACCGCCTCAGAAAGAGAGTTCTGGAGACACACAACATATGTCCTCTGACCTGATTGGGGGACACATGACTGAAGACTGAGAGAGGTAGAAAAAGGAAACCTTCCTTACTGTAAGTAAAGTAAATCTTTAATGTAGAGTCAATACTCAACAGCAGCAACACCAACAAACTTACAGCACACTCGACCGCAAGCGTCGCGTGCACATGTACACTCGTTAAAACTTAGACGAGCCCAAGTTTCAGTCGACTAATTAGCTGCTTCTGACAACTTAAGACTGCTTTTAGTTCGATTCACGAATTTTAAGAACGTTACTGATTCATCACGTCATGCAAACATAAACTACTTAATACTCTTTTTAATGTGTCATTTTGCTTGAAAAAGTTGAATCCCTCCTTTCATCAATGCCTCCTTGCCAGAAACGCTCTTTTTGAAATTTATTTTGTTCATGATGCAGAAAAACTTACTCACAGACAACTTAGAGCCCAAGTCGAGTTGAGATCGAAACCCAAATTTCTGAATGAAGGTTGCACTATAGGCATAAGTTACTTAAATTTCCATGAGACCAGGAAAATAGTAATTTACGTTTAAGATTTCAGTAACGAAAACGAAGACGCAGGCACTTTTTTATTACGTATTTGAAGTCCACCATCACTCGTCGAGATGAATCAATACATAGTATAGAATAAAGTCGCGTCCCGCGTCTGTGCCTATGTTTGCTTAAATCTCTAAAACTAAGCAACGGATTTTGATGCAGTTTTGTGAAAGATTTATAAGTGTAATACATGCTCAAAATATTAATAGGTTAGGCGGTACGATGTTCACCGGGTCGACTGGTATTGTGTAAATCAGAATCAGATTAAAAAAATTAGAATAACGAACAACCAAATAATAAGATGTTACATACACTAAACTTAAACTGCACTGCAACTACATGGTACAGATGAAAGCAATACAAACTCAGCAAGACCTAACATCAATTAGAAGTGAAGACCACAATATATTTTGTAGTAACCTTAATTACTGAGTCTTTTTAATACTAAATATCAATATATATAAAACTTTCCGTTACTGACTGACTGACTAACTGACAGACAACGCAGAGCCGAAACTACTGGGCGTAGCGGGCTGAAATTTTGCATGTAGGTTCCTTAGAGAGTGCAGGTGAGCACTAAGAAGGGATTTCCGAAATTCCCACGGGAACGGGAATAAACGGGAATTTTGTGTTTATGAGAAATCTGCGCGGGAAAAACCGCGGGGCAGCCTCTAGTTTACTTATATTTCGTATTCTTTTAAAATAATGTAAGTAAATAATATTGAATTGATTTGAATTTGGTAGCTTGAGGTATCATTAAAGCACTTCACTATATCACGCCGCCCATTGCATGCAAATTCATTTAGTGTGCACCTTTATTTAATAATGTACTTTTGTATCTTTGAATGCAATAAACTGTTTCTATTCTATTCTATATCACTATATTCTAGGATTATTAGAGAAGGTAAAAAATGATAAAATCTGCCAGTTTTTTCTTTAAATTAACTTCGAGCTACGTGCAAAGTTGTTGCCATAATTACCATAGGTAGCATAAGTTTACAACTTTAAAACGTATTGAAGCAACTTTATGTTTCCTCACAACGTAAATCATAGTGTTGTCCTAAAGTTTGCAGTTTCAACTTTTCAACTTTTCCATGAATATACTTTAATCGATGGTGGTCGGCACTCAGCAGTGCTCGTGGTGGCGGGAACCATAATTACTAGCAATTAGTGATTAGTGGGGACATTTATAACGGCTAGGCTAGGCTATAAATTTTTATTTAACTGGAAAAAGTTGGAACTACCGTTAGCACGTAATTTTTGCGTTTTCATAAGCGCTCGCAACGTAGTCTTCGTGGAGTCAAGTCTCATCATCATGGTCTTAACAATATTAGGAAACATCAGTGTCTGGTCTGATGACATTCAAGATAATATTTTTTGATAATTTTATGGTTTAGTTAGAAAGTATTTCATGAAAAGGACCAATTTATAGCTCTTTGTCGATAAGAAAAATCAAGAACAAAAATAAAGTACTCAAGAAAAATGGGAGATGCAAAATTAGCCCCGAAAATTATAATAATATAATTATCAGGAAACGTTTTCGATAATAATAATTTTGAATTTAAACAAACCGGAAAAAGTAAAATATCAGTCTTTGGTTCGGGACGATACAAAATTAATGAAAAACTCAGTTTGTGGCTACGCATTATTTACATATGAATGAATATGATGTTATTTTTAGTGCAATTTCTTATATTTCAACTGTCAGTGCGCGCGTTAATTTAGTACCGACTTGATCTTATAATTGTTTGAATATGTTTTAGACACTGAGTATAATTAATGATTAAACGAACTTACCTGTACGTGAAGTTCTATCATAATTATACGAGTAGTTTTGTCCGAAGAGATTAGCATTAGTAGACATGTAGTACCCCGCCAGGATTCGCCACGTTCACACTGTTTGAGAGAATAAATTTAAAAGAAAAAACTTATCTATGGTCATTGGTCTCTCAATTTCAATCAATCAATACACCTGTCATTTAGTTCAGAGTACATATTATATAACGTAGAGATACAATTTCAAGACCTTCACGGGTTATTAGGGAGGGAGGGATGCTAATCTCTTCGGACAAAACTACTCGTATAATTATGATAGAACTTCACGTACAGGTAAGTTCGTTTAATCATTAATTATACTCGTGTTTTGTCCTCAAGATTAGCATTAGTAGACATGTAGACTTTTAGAGATTGTCTTGAAATTGTTGATAAACTTACTGCGTTAGTTGGTAAGTTTATAAAATATACTTTGTTAACATAAAATAATATAAGAAATTCTTATATTAAATTTGAATTCAGGTAACTTCTCAGTCAACAGAGCATAATAAGCTAAATACTAATGCAGAATGTATGTGTGTGTCATACGAGAAAATAAGAAAAAACCAGTTGACCTCTGAAGTACATAACAGAACCTATATAACAATTTTAATTTTTGTATATTCTTGGTTTCACTTGTTTGCAAGATGGCCATACAATTAATTTGATAGTACGAGGAAGGTTTATCTGAAATACCGCTTCAATCTAGTTTGTTACAAGCCATGAGTTACAGACGTAGTGACAGATTAGCTGTTTGTCCGATATTGTGGACTTATAAAATAGCCAGTTCCATTTTTCAAAACAAAAAAAAATAAATAAATATAATTAACCAATACAAATTACTCTTTATCTAAATAAATGGGAGTTAGCGGGTGACGTAACAATTTAATAAAAAGGTAATCATTCTGAAATGAATAGCAATTTTAAAATAACCCTTTAGTATATCTGGGCATTGCAAATCTGCACTCTAACTCAATATAAAACATTTTTAAGCGGAGTGAAAATATTCATATTTTTCATTTAGAAAATTTTCCAAGATGATGTGTCGGTTTTCAAAAAAAAAAAGGTACATACATTTATAGGATGCAGAACATTACAAGTCCTTTTTTTTTTTTTTTTTTTACAGATAATATAACAAAAATAATAATTGTATTACTCATTTCATTCTTTGAACTTAATGCTTATAGTAATGCTTGTAAACATTTCTAAATATCTGTCATTTTTACCAATTTTTTTTTTTTTTTTTTTTAAAAGGAATATTAATAGTGATTTTCATCACAGTACATACAGTGTCCCCTTAATATTTTAATTTGTAAGTCAAGGTAGAAAACTACGCTGACTATAGATGATCATAAAATTTAAAGTGCTTTGGAAAGGGAAATTTTCATAAACCTTGCTTGGGCAAGTTAACCCAAAATATGCCGTTCTGGATCTGGAATCTTCTGAATTAGCTGTGACGTGTTCGATGATAGACAAATAAAAATTGGATCTATCTGTATTATGTTTGTAAGTACTCTGTGCTGTATTCAATAAATCCAAGTCTAATATTAGAGCAAAAAACCATACCTGCTTTGTTGTTTTAGCATTCATGATATTCCTTGATTATATAAGTTTGATAACTTACTCAGGGAGCTGCTACACTTGGCAGGTTATCACTCAGATCAACGGTTTCCTTTCTCTGAGGGTTATCATCACATGGCTGGCAAACGGCGGTTTCCTTTCTCTGAGGGTTATCATCACATGGCTGGCAGACGCTGCACTCCTGAGACTAGGGTTACCTTAGCCAAGGGTACCTTCGAACTTTGCGGGCTAAAAGTATGATAAAACATTAAGCAAATTTGCTTTAAGTAGGTATGTTATATTATAAAATAACTTTGTCGAGTCATTAGCATACTCTTATACGACCATTATGCCGCTTTAACCATAATAATAAATATTATTATATTTTATCTTTTTATATATAAATATTTCCTAATATCGGTAAAAAATTAAAAGGTTCCTTGTTTAACTAATGAAACCTAAAAAAAAATAGGAAAACGATACGAGTTTAATACTTGAACAATTAAGTAAAGGAATTTTCTCAATTGTTAATAGTATTGCAAATAATACTAACAGCCTTCACTCACGCAAAAATAAATACTTCTAGTATTGTAAAAACCCCATGAAGTCAGTACCGTTTCATATTGATATCATTGGTGGTTTTTCTTTTTATTTCTACCTATTATTATAACAAATAAAATGATTTTGATAGCTGTCATACTATATAACTAAGGTTTTTTTTTTTTTTTTTTTTATTATATTAATATTATTTATTTATATTATCATTATTATTATTATTATTTATGCACAAGTGGTGCTCTAGAGTAAAATGATAAATTCTTATATCAATTTTTAACTTAGGTGCTAGTTGAAATCATCTTTGTTCCACTATTCTTTACCCCGCTGTTTCGTCCCCAATAGTTGAGAAGAATACTTAAATAAGTTTATAAGAAGGTTATTTTACCTCTTATTATGTTACTGGTCTTTACCTTTTGGTTTTACAACTGATATCCCAAGGATCACAGTCTGAATATAACTCTGGCAATATTCATGAAAGTTAAATTATTTCACAAATTTCAGATTTTCTTACAAAAATAATTATTCAGGTTAGTATATTTTTAATATAATAAAACTTGATTAAGTCTCCAATGCTACATTTCTTTACAGAAAGTATTTTATTTTACTTATAAAAATGGTGTTCGTTTGAAATTATAATATTGTGTTTAATTTATAGAATTTTTCAGGTTTTTTTTTTTTTTTTTGAAAATATAATCCACATCAAAGAACATCAAGAATTTTAAATAAAATACATAAAGGTCCTAAAAAAGTTTTATCAATAATTAAAAAATAAATAACACATCTGGCCCTGATAAAAAAAAAAAAAACTTATTGAAATATTTATTTATAGTGTACTTTACTATTTTGCAATGTATTTTGTGGACGATTGTCATACCAATTTAAAATCATAGTTTGCATCTTGAACTTCCTTAAGTTGCATTACGCCTAAAAAAAAAAATAACATATAAACGACTTGGTTATTAAAATACTTTTTTTTTTTTTTTTTATAATGTGGAGGCAAAGTGGAGGCTAATTTGTTGTTAGTACCTAATTCATTTGTTTTTACAATTTTGTATTTATTATTATAAATTATAACTGGAGTTCAACGTTGGGCTTGACTACAAAAAATATTCCATTTTAGTAAATGAAAACACAAAGAATATATTTTATCTTTTGCAAAAATGTACATAAATTTCTTAAGTTGCATGTAATATAAAACAAATTAACTGTTATAAACAGTAGGTACTTATGATGCATCATGGCATGGTTATTTACCAGGAAAAGAAATTCTGCTGGTTCATTTCCAGGAACAATATTATAGCCGAGGCCAACACAACAAGTTCAAGCAAATTTGAACCATCCAGGTTCGTCTGTTGGGTCAATCCTCCTGAGTCTTCGGAGGCTGGTTTTGTCTACTCACTAGAGGAGCAACTCCAACTCGTTGGACCAATAAGTATTTGGTCACTGTATCTTAAGTCAGTTATTCAAATTTGGTAAGAAATTATAACTACCTACTAACTTCTTACTGACCAAAATATTTGGGTAGGTACTCTTAAGAAGTTTTTGTAAAAGCATATAATATAGCC
Source organism: Euspilapteryx auroguttella (assembly GCA_951802225.1). Taxonomy (NCBI): domain Eukaryota; kingdom Metazoa; phylum Arthropoda; class Insecta; order Lepidoptera; family Gracillariidae; genus Euspilapteryx; species Euspilapteryx auroguttella. Next base: position 6,238,788 of record OX637649.1, on the reverse strand, counting down.
AAGCAAATGTTTGCTATAGGTTTTTTTTGTTGTTATTATTATAATTATTATTATTATTATTTGTATAAGTAAATTATATAATACTTTCATTAAATCTCATTTGAAAATTACTTCACAGCCTTATTAGTAGGATTACTTATATTAAAAAATATTTTTAGCAAAAAATACTAAATCTTCTTAAATAAGTAAGTAAATAAGAAAATATTGATAAGACTACTTAAGTGGCTGTTCATTGCATTAAGGAAAATCAAAACTTTTGTCTTCTTAAGTTTAAAAATTCATAAGAATTTTTAACATGACGTAGAGTTAGCCCGTATAAACCATCAACCTAAATTTCAGATTTCCTTGTTTTGAACACTTACTGAAGGTAGGTAAACGAAGTTTATTTATTTATGGGATTTTTTCATAAGTAGGCTGTCATAGGATCCACCAAAACATTTACAGGATGTTAGCAGGCAACACTGGTTCAGCCAGGTTGCAGCTCAATCGTCTGCCTCAGGCATATCAAAGCAAAGCTTGACATATATATATGATATGATATGATTGCACCACACCCAGCCAGCGATACTCGCTGACACGGACAAGCCGTATGTAGGTATAAATACTACAAGTAGTATATTATTATACTCTGTGACATAGGTAACTTGTATAAAAGTTCACAGAGGTGGCTGCGTGCCTTGGGAAGCTAGGTCCACAGGACAAAGCCCTTATCTAAAGGTCTTGTGGCCCTTATTTCTATACTGCTTACAACAGATTAACCAATTTTGTAAGTGAAGTTAAATGTCCAAACTACAGGTGTCCAGTTTAACACAGAAAAGTGCTCAAACACCCCTCTAATGGCTAAATCGACACTAAACTTGTTGGTTTCCATAAACAGTTTGATGTAAGATGTAAGTAAAAAACCTTACTATGATGATGTAGGAAAGTGTTTCCCAGGTTTTTATTATCAGTGGGACACCCGTATTAGATGAACTCAATAGCAACAAAATGGCAACCATAAACCAAACAAAACAAAATCGTACAATTAAATATTTTAAAAAAATTTAACTTACCGAGGTAGGTTATACCTACTATGTATTGGCAATGTTTAAGTTTTGTAACCGGTAACTGCAATTAAAATTCCCAGATGAAATATCCAAGGAAGGTAGGTACTTGACTTCCTGGAACACGTCAAGACCTGTGTTGACCGTCTTTGTGGAGCGGCGGCCGGCGGTAGCGTCGCAAGCTTCGCCGAAGCAGCGAACACAATAATAAACTTCTTTCATCTTATGACGAAATCTTAAAGTTATTATCACTTATTACTGGTAGAAAAGATTAAATTATGATTTAATTACAAAAAATATGTGTGTCGTGGCCGAAACACTTAAACAGGAATGACAGGTGTATTGATTGATTGAAATTGAGAGACCAATGACCATAGATAAGTTTTTTCTTTTAAATTTATTCTCTCAAACAGTGTGAACGTGGCGAATCCTGGCGGGGTACTACATGTCTACATGTCTACTAATGCTAATCTTGAGGACAAAACACGAGTATAATATACCAATATTAAAGAGAGGAAAGATTTGATTGCTTGTTTATTTTTGATTTTAAAAAAGTATTTCACTGTTCGGAAGCTGCACTATTTCCGGGTGACATAGGCTATAGAATATTCGTAAAATTCAGAACGCAAAGCGGTACGAAGTTTTCCGATAAATAAACATTATTTTTATAATTGATATATAGTTGTTTTATCCAATGAAATAAGGTAAAATTATACAATAACATTTTCTGCGCATCCAGTATTGCAATTTGTAACATTCGGAATTGATATTTCGAGGCGTCGCGACGGTGTCGGAACGCTGTAAGAGAAAATCCATTTATTTTTACTGAGTAATTTATTTTCGGATGTAAATTTACTTGTAAGCACGCTTAGCTGAAAAAATGTAATTTGGTACAAGGTTTGTTGTCATTTCCTCTTGCCTTTCTATGCTCGGCTTCTATCTGGAAAAACCTTTTTACCAACATTTTCGAATTAAATCAAAATACTTACTTAATTTTGCGAATACAGGTAATAATGTAAGGACCTCGGCCAAAAAAGCAGATGTAAGTTAAACAAATCTTTTTTGAATTCATAAATACATTAAAATAATAATAACGCATTCATAAACATATGCAAAATACCCAGATCTTTTTTTTTGTAACGGAGGAAATGCCTATCGCATTTCCCGACGCTCGGGGGAGCGTCGGGGGTATGTGGGGCTCGCACCCACTAAAACCCCCCGGCGGCCGTCTCGGCGCTTTTGGGAAGAAACCCGGGAACCACGTATTATAGCGTCCGAAGTCCTTCCCACGCTCAGCTGCTATCAGCTTCTTGCTCGGGGAGGGCATATTGTTCACTCCCCGGCTCGCCTTTAGAGCTGAGGCGGCACAGTGCCACAAGCTGTGCCGCTGCCCATCTTGGGGCCGTTTGATGAGTGTGTCGGGCCCCCGCTCTTCACACCCACGACCCCAAAGACCCCTTTTAGTCGCCTCTTACGACAGGCAAGGCATACCGATTCTTACGCCCGGGCCTACAGGGCTTAAAATACCCAGATCTAGGAAACAAACATCGTAATATCGAATTTCGCCCCCGCTGAGAAAAGAAACCGGACCTGCAAAGCCACAGTCAACTACACTGCCAACTTAACCACGGAGCTGGTGAAATTTAAGTTTATAGCACTAGTGACTCGACAGACGTTGTCCTCTCTTAAACTGACTGATGACTGAAACGACTGACAGTTATGTCAAACACCAAATAAAACGCAAAGTTTACAAGGGAACTGGTTTATATGAAATAATTAAATTACCTTTTTGTCTATCTTCCTTGCTATTTTACAATACTTTCACACCTTTTTAACCTTCCCTGGACTACAACAAACATTTCAAAACCATAATCAGCTAATTTGGCCCGGCCGTTCTCAAGTTTTAGCGAGACTAACGAACCTTGATTCATTTTTTAATTGGTAGAAAGATATATAGATTGGTATAAAAGCAGCTTTATCAAAAGGTTTCGTGTTGCCTTGTTTTGTTCGATTAAGTGTACAAATTGCGCACCGATAATTCCTTGGCCCAACGTACTTACTTCTCTCGTTTCTTACATGAGTTACGAGACGTTTTTGAGTTGTCCGCAGAATATCAGTGTCACAGGAAACTGTGACATGACTTTGAGTCAGGGCGGGCCTTTCTTCAGTTATAATATACTCTCCGCACAATAGTCCTATACAATATTATACCTACGTTATATGTACTCTTAATAAAAAAAATGTTTCACTATAAAAAAGATGATCGTGCTAGGCCCTGGGTGTTTTGAAAAAGATAACAATTACTACAACTTTCCCTACGTAACTTTTCCAAAACTCAAATTGTCTCATAGATTTACCCTTTCAATTAATAGAGTCTATGTATTTTATATATTATTATTATTATTGCCGTGCCCTTACTGCCGTGTGGTGGCATAGAATAAAAAATTCATTTCCTATCGTCATCGTAAAAGGTGACTACATATTATGTAGTTAGAAACGTACGGCGACGGGCACCAACGTCCTTCGTTGAAAAATTGAATAGCCATACTGCGATGGCCAACACGCATGCCAATTGCCAAGCGTGGAAGTGATACATCATTCTTATTTTAAACTCCGGTTCATACCTCAAGATAAATCATACCTACTATCCGTAGTTAGTAAACGGTAGCCTATCGGTAAGATTAGAAATAGCATTAGTAGGAATGCTCAGTAAGTAAATGTTACTGACGGTAACAAAGGGTTATTTCTGTAGTAACTCAGTTCGAGCTCGAGGTTACAGGTCATTGAATATAAAGAAGTGGACACAACAAGAGAATAATAAAATTAAATTTGAAATATGAAGCACTGTATGAAAACGATTGATTTGGGTCTTGTTTTAAAAGCAATTTTAATTTATTTTTGCGGGATAGACTCCTAAAATTATTTTCTGGAACCAAATATTTAAATTTTATTCAAAATATATATTTTTTTTATAAACAGCGTGGGAAGAGCGTGGGGCTCGGCTTAACAAAATTAACTTTGGTAGCGGATGATAATTAACAAACTAACAAGCTGAAGACTGCTAAAGAAAAAACTTTGTTATTACATAAGACATTATGTTGGCTTCCGTGAAGGGATTAATGTTAAACGATTTAGTAAGGTATTTCATATTTTTTAATCAAAACCACTTCAATACATAGTATAAAACGTAGTATAAAAGTCGCTTTCCGCGTCTGTCCCTATGTATGCTTAAATCTTTAAAACTATGCATAGGATTTTGATGCGGTTTTTTTATAGATAGAGTAATTCAAGAGGAAGTTTTACAAGTATAATACATGCACAACATAGTAATAGGTTAGGCGGTACGAAGTTCGCCGCGTCGACTAGTTTTGATATAAAAAAATTGTGTGTAAAAAAAATAATATTGATCCTCGGTTGTAATGCTTTAAAACTTTACCCCTGTGGCTCAGTTGGCAGTGTTGCTGACAGTGACTTCGGACGTCAGGGTTGGATTGCCGGCGGGGCGAACATTGTTATGTTTGATATCGCTGTATGTTTTCTGCGTCTGGGTATTTTGTTTGTATTTTGGGTATTCTACATACAGGTTCTACCTAGTTAGCGGTGTTGTATTTTCAGCCAACAAAAAACAATACTTACATTATTTTAATAAATCAATTTGTCTCGTCATTTTCTGCCGTCACTACAGTATTTGTATGTCTGTCACTCAGCAAAAAGTCTTAAACAAGCTTAAAAAATAACTCTAATTACAAATACATAACATTAAACGAAATCAATCTTCAAATCAAAAACTTCTTTGTGAAAGCAATAGAGAGAGAGCACTCGCTTCCGCAATAATATTCCTTGCACTTGCCTTGGAATGATTAACCAGCAGAGCTAGAATTAGAATCAAAAAGCTCACACTCAGAGCCCCATACTAGGTAGAACCTATATCTAGGGTGTTTGAAACATTTACAGTGACGAATATTACACCCAGACCGGAAAACAAACATCGATATTCATCATATCAATATTCGCACAGCTGGGAGTTGAACCCAACCCTTTCCAGTCCACGTCACCGCCAACTGAGCTACGGATTATTGACGATCGTTTTTAATTTGCATGTTTTTTTTTTTTCATTTTAAATCATACTAAACTACCATAAAAAACGGCACGCCATTGGCCCTGTGCTATAGTGTTTAAAGACCAGTTTAAATTGTATTTTTTTCTCTCGGTTTCTTTCCTCACCTCGCCAGATGTGCGTTGGTCTAAAAGGTTCTTATTTATATTCATTTATTCAATGAAAACATGTAGGAAATGGCAAGGGTGGAATATTGTATGTTAGAAAAAGCTTATATATATCGAATCTCGCTGCAATCATGTTATACCTAGTCCAGAGCCGGATGTTCTGTTGAATTTCCCACCGGGAATAACCATCACTATGATGAATATTGAAGTTGTTTTTTTTTTTCAATTTTAGGGGTTCTTGTGTGCCTTTCTATGCGTTCGGGCCTAGAGACGTGTTCTAGTCTAGATAGAGGATCTGAGTGGGAAGCCTAATTTATTATATTTATTCATATACCGGTCGTGTAGTTCCTTCTTTCATAATCCTAAAGACTTTAAAACATTGCGGTTTCGATAGCAATTTGGGATAATACGTAGTACCATGCCAGCACGGCGGCCATAGATTGCAATATTATTTGGCTCTGCTCCAAAATAATTACTTGCATAGACCCGCCGAACAATCGTTCAGGAGGCGGAGCGCTCGCGCCACGAGGTGATGAGAGATTGTTAAGATAAGCTTTTTATAAAAGTACATAAGTACATAGCAGGTTACAGTGTCCGCTACATAAAACAAACATCAAACAAAACTTTAATAAAAAAAAATACGAGACAGATCATTCAAAACTGTAGATTAAATTTGGCTATTCCCCTTGTTCTTCGTACATAACCTAGTTACCAGCATTCTAATTTTGAGAATAACCCAGTAAAACTTAGAATATGTGGCAATCTTTGTTTCCTGTCTGGGCGTGTGAATATTGTATTTGTTTCGGGTACCCTAGATACATTTACTTGCTAGTTTGAGACTTGGAGTGTGATGCTTTATTATTTTTATTATCATTATGTACCTTAGACATACAATAACCACAACATTATAAAACACTACCACAACAAAGAACTGTTACCATTATACTCAACACCCAACACGATCAATCTAATAAAGCTATTATTATTATGAAAACTGTCACCGCAGCTTGGAATACCCTCGCTGTACCCCTCACCACCCCTTTTCTCAGACAGTACATATATCTCGAGCCGAGCCATGACACCTCAAATTGGATCCGAGAGACAGTTAAAGTAAAAATGCTAAATTGTTTCCAGTGCTTGCGGTGACAACGACGCGAAGGGAGCTCCACTTTTTAGTAAGTTAATAACTATTTATGTGAAGCATAATTTTATTATAAACAAAGCTTTAAATAGTTTATGAAAAACTTACTTCAAGCTTAGATCAAATGTATTATAGTACTTAGCCCCTTAACTAGGCATTATTTTGGACTCCTCATAATTCTATGACACAAGAGGTAGCTTAGAATAATTTAAAATAAATAAATATAAAATCATTTTTAAATCTGAGGCAAAATTAATAAGTCTATAAGACTATCGGAGAACATCGGATGCAATATCACGCTGCCGCTCCCTTGCCGTTTATCTTTGTCATCTCGGAACACATACCAGTCAACACTGACTGGTATGAAGGCTACTCGGTCGAGTATGATATTCGGACAAGTCGTTCCCTAGTACTAAGCATCCTAGCTTGAGCCGTATTATAATTCACTGTCTTGTTAGCTTATACTTTGCTATCTTGTAGTCGGAACTCGACTGTGTATATCAATTAGGAGTAGAGAACGATTTAAAGTTTCATTTTGACACTTATTGACGTGTAAGTTCGAGATGCAACTCGTATATGAATGTCAGCCATTAGTTACGAACAGTAACATGAAATTTGGTACAGAATTTAAGACAATAATTTCAAAACAAAAATGTTAGATCCAAGTATACGTAGGATATAAGTTTTGTGGCCTGCGGTAATAAATAAAGCGCTTTTTGCGAAACTGCACGAAGCCTTCTGATTGTCCTATTCTAAATTTAGTTTGTTTGCTTATACTTTGGCAATAAAGCGTTTAATCTTATACCAGTAAGATAAAAGCGCTTTATATAGGTACAGCACTTTACTGCCCATACGTATTATGTTGTATCAGACCCAATTTCCGTGTTATTCTGATCGATCTTGTTTTAATCGGATTTGCATATGACACGGATTAGGCACGTAATGCTGCACCATTATGCCATTAAGCCTCTCTCACACGAGGTCGTGTGAACCTGCATTAACTGCGAGCATTTGAGACTATTTGTTGATTTGGTAATTACCTATTACTAGTTATACTACTCAGTAATCACTCAGTCTTAGTTGCTTAACTAAGACTGAGTGGCACTATGATACTTTGACTTTATTACATGCACGTTTATCCATCAGTTAAGTAAATAACTCGTTATTGTGGCATTTTGTCGATTTTAGAATGTCGTCTTATATTTTATGTATTAAATACTCTTTGATGCGAAAAAACAACATAATATAGCTGATTTTTTAGTAAGGGTAATTTACAATAACTAGAACTGCTGTCGTTGTCCAACTTTACTCAAATAGAGTATAAAAAACACAAACATTTCACAGCCCGCAAAAGACAAAAATCCCAAACTCAATTTTTAAAAAAATTTGCTTACTCGATAAAGAGAGAGCTCTACACAGCTTTCTTCTATCTCTACTGATAAGATTAAATTAAAAAAAAAAAACAGTTTGTGCATTTATCTCATTAAGAATAGCACTAAGTTGAACAGTATTTTTCTTTATAGATTAGCCTGTTTTTTTCAAATGATTAGGTACTAAAAATACAGACTTTCTGTTTTACTTGGGGATTTCGGAAATTAATTCCTTTCGGCACTCATACTACCCCTAAAAATACATTCAAACATTTCATTTAAAAATTTTTTTTAGAAGAAAATTTGTATGTGTCCCAGAATGAATATTATTATTTTAAAAGTCTTAATCATCGTTTTATATAAACAAAGAGTAAACCAGTATAAAAGCGCCATGTCTTGCACAAAACCGATACAAAATGGCAACTAATGAACACGGCGGGATCAGCGCTGGCGCCCTGCCAGCAAACGAACCTGGTACCTCTGCCACTAAACACCAGTGTTACTGTGCTTAAAATATGTTGATATTGTAAACTTTCTTTGGCTACAGTCGGAACATGGAACATAAACCCTTATTACACCGCGAATGTCAGCGCAGGTATTTTTTATACATTTTTCGAACTAGCGCTAACAAGCGCTTGTTACAAAATTTAAACGTGAATACGCCCTTATATATTTATATCTTCTTCTAGTTCTTTTTAGTTGAAAAGATGTCTTCTGCTGAACACGGGCCTCCCCTACAGGTCTTTGGTGGAGGGATGGTTGAGGAGGGATTTGGCCATAATTGCCACGCTTGGCAAGCGTGGTGATTGCAGTAGCAAGGGTAGCAGCTGCCCGTTTTTCGGGTTTCCTTAACTCGCCTTTACCCTATACCTAACCCATGGCAGTTGATGGGGTTGCAGTATTCCTAGCTGCCTCAGCATGTTGAATTAATTGTTTTTGTATTTGTACTCAGCATGTTTGTGTTTAAACTTAAATATCTTTATCGCACTGCATCGTTAAAAAAAGGCTTATGCTAAAAATGTATAAATATTTTAACAAGAATTACTGAGATGTGAATATATCTCACCAAGGTTAAACGTACTTAATTTGCAGTTAAAGTTATCAGTGTCACAGGAGTTAAAGGGAATAGCTTCTCTGCTTATGTAAAATGGAAAGGCTTTGTCAGTCTGTCAGCAATCTGTCGTTATAGCGCCGTAAGATGGATTAATTACCATTGAATATTGATGACGCATTAGGTTTGGGCCTTTGGCACCCTTATATATCAATACTAGCTACCCGCGACGGCTTTGGTCGTTGCCTTGGTTTGGTCTTTCTTACATAATACTATTATTTCCATACAATTTTCATGACAATACCCGTTTTGAACTAAATTCTCCCTTAACAAAAAAAAAAAAAAAAACCGTTCAGTAGTTTTGGGGATTACCCTTTAAATGCAAACTAACAGATGTACTCTCATAAAAAGTGCTCCAACCACATACAAACGCAACCAGACCCAAGAAACAAACATTGATCCATTTTAACAGTCTCTGCGTCCGCAAGGATCCTCTAATTGTCAACATTACAACAAGTACAACTCAACCACGGAGATGGTCATTGAAATCTCAGCGGTGAAATTAACAATTCAAGTTTGGAATGTTTGGATTACATTATAAGTACCCCATCATAACTCAATTATTATTTTTTTTGGACAGCGCAAGTGCCTACAACCTGCAGGATTGAATAATTATGCAGTCAAACTAGTTTCAACTAACCCATTCATAAATCAAGCCATGGTCGCACATGTCCACGCTTTATTATGCAAAACACGAATTCCACTCACAAAATCAAACGTGCCACGCCGTAGCAGCTACAACAACGTAAATCTGCCCTGCCCATTGACCATCTCTAAAGATAGATGATATATGTGAACGTAAAAACGTGTTAACCAAATGGTTATAGTATAGCTTCACATATCCATTACGTAAGCAATGGAGTTTCATGGCTAATCTTAATCGTCTTTCAACCGTGATATCTCATTTACTCCTGACCACCACCGTGGCTCACTTTGCAGTGATTTCAACAAAACAAACATCACAACATATAATTGATAAATACTTTTGCATTATAAATCTTCTACTTAAAATTTTAAGATTAAAACAGTCGTCATATTATTAATATGTTATGCATAAAAAATTACACGCCCAGTCTCGAATAAGATGAGTCTATTCAAGAACGCTTGTTTATGCTAGTGCGTAATAAATCCCAGCTAAACAGCTCTGGTCGGACGGTGCAGTGGATGTCCAGCCAATTGGAGTCGCCATTGCAGAGTACGACTATACAACTGTGTATTCAAGCTGTATAATATTGAAATTATAAACCTGAATTTAGGTTCTACTACTGAGATCCGAGTCATGTTCGAAGGATTGTATAAGTAGACATGGAGAAAAGCTTTTCATTCAGCGATCGGGGTTTGATTCCCGACTGTGGTCAATATAGTATGATACATCTATCATGTGTGTGTGTATGTGTGTGTGTATGTGTGCTCGTATAATTACTTTGTAAGTATTACGGAATACTGACGACCTAAAGTCACTAAGTGAGAGTGATTCGTTATTATTATAATTTTTTTTAAGTATCCCTCCTTTCTATTCACAAACTAAACAAACATCCCCAGACCGAAATCAATCCGGGACTGCCGGAAGGTTCGCTCAATTTGGGATCCAATTACGCACAGCTTAGTGAGAAAAAAATTCAACCGGTAATCCTTGGGATTTGGCCGGCGGCTCAAGTAGAGGGAAATACAAACAAAACTAGAAGGTAAGATGTTCCTAAATTAATAGGAAATAAGGAACTCACGCTTTTTTCATAAGATAGACATATTACTAAAAATAATATTTGAACATATTTTATCCTATAGTATAACATAAACCAACATAATATTAGATAGATACTGTGTAATTATGAGTGATTGAAAACGTATGCCAAAACTTTGTAGTCCTAATAGGAATTAGGAATGTAGACCATTTGTGTTGATAATCATCTTACATGTTTTTTTTCTAAAGTGCTAAGTATTTTTAGCTCGAATTTGCGGTTTAACTACTTATTTAGGTTGCAGTACTTTTTATTCATTATTATTTGCAGTTATAACTTTATAACGCTATTCCTTATACTTGGGGCCGCATGCAAATCTTACACCTACACATAAACTCAAGTTCTTTACTGTAACATTTATACCGCATGTGCCGTGTGTAATTTCTGTTTCTCTTTGTTTAGAGCTCCCTACAAAGAGTGTAAATCGGGGCTTTATTACTTTTTGTCCGCCTGTCACAAGGCCCTAGCGCTTTACATTAAATATACTATATTTAAACCTGGTTATATTAACCAAAAACTAGATTTAATTGGGTTATTATCGCATCTTTCACTTATTGTTATTTATTTTACCTATAAACAGTGACAGAAACATATTATTTCCTAGTTGATACTTCGTATAAATTGGAATTTATCCCGAGAGCTTATGCAATAACTTTATTCAACTAGAAATAATGTTAATGATCCTTTCCTTTTACACAAACCCCATACAAAAGTACCTGAGGAAAAAACAACATTAATTCAGTCCTTCCAGCCAAATCCCTCAAACAAGACGATGCGGTCTGATCGCTTTGTTTCCAGCAAATTAATGAACCGGATCCGGAAATGCGGATGCGGACGTAACGGAAACAATACGGGATCTTTGACAGCCACTAGAGCTCTGTTATTAATAGGACCGATGTATCGTGAATTGCATACTATTAAAGTAAACAAAAATATTTATATGTGTATGTAGACTTACAAAAATCTCTTAGCTAGTCAAAGTGTTTGTAAGTTTTTTTAGGCAAAAAATAGTATTTTGTGCAAATATTTGTTACGCTACATCCGAGAAAAGTGACTCTGACAGACGGTCAGATGGAAATATTTTAGTCTCAGTAATAGGGTCAGGTAAGTTATCCTAATAAAAAATTCTAATAAAAAATTTAAGCTCGACAAAATATTCTGCATCGCCTCAAACTTCTCAACCAACCTGACCCTCTGCAGCTTTTGCAAACTTTTGTTTTATTGCCTTCAGGAAATTGGCTAAAAAATCCCCGCTCTCTGAAATATAGCCTTCTTAACGGCAAGACGCATCGCTTCCTCGCAGCCAGATTTATGTACCCAACATGCAAATGTACGCGTTTTAAATATATTGCACATTCAACCTACTGCGTGAGGTTTACCTTCATAATGGTTTATACGTGTGACTTTATTGTAAGCTTAAAATGATCAAGTTATTTGTCTTTTTTATGTAGGAAGCCAAATTCATACTGCCAAATAGTAATAAAGATGCTAAGAGCTAAAGATGTCTAAACAATGAGCGACCTCATCGCTTTTTGTAGGCTTACCATTATTATGACAAAATACTGTCATTTTAAGTGTTTTCAAAATATTTTTAATTTACCTAAAACATAACATTTTGCTCTTTGTCTTTTCTGTAACTTGCTATGTCTGTGTACAAAATAGCAATCTGCATAAATATGGGATTACATAAAAATTCAGACATAAATCACATTTGTTGTGCGGTTCTAACGTAAATAAATAATCTAGAATAAAGTTTGCCCTTTGATTTTCTTTGTTTCTGAACTTACTATTAAAACAAAGAGAGATATGAACCTATAAAAACTTTATTAGGTAAAATATTTAACTTTAAATAATTATAATTATCTAAAATTTAAGCATTGATAGCGATTTTATTGCTTAGAGCTATTTGTTTCAAGCACAATACTGTTAGGATAAACGCATTATTAGTTTATTAAAGCAGCGACAAATGTTCAGGTTTCCAGGCAAAAAGGAACTGTCCCTATATGCCTTATCTGGGCTTCGCTTTTTTCTGTTTACGAAGCCAGTAAAGACAAGCAGTGGACACCTGTTGGCTAAGATGATGATTATAAACATAGTGTACCTTAAAAGATAATCTGTAAAGGTAGGATATTCCTAAGATTATCCAAATATTTGTGATTCAGTATATTGATGTTGATATTTTATGTAATTTTAAAGTCATAATAGTAAATGTTCATTTACTTCAAAAGTCGAGCAGCAGTCACATGCTATCTGATTATATTAAATTTAGGGCAAAACACTGTAAATTTCAATTTGCTCATTTTATCAAAGTTAGCAAAGCGCAAGCAGTGTCGGGACTGCTGCTTCACGCAACTTTTAGAAACTATGGTCAAGCCGTAACGCCACAATTAGTTACAAGTTAAACAAGTAAGCTCTAGTATAAGCACAAATACACAGTAACTTAAATGTACACACTAAATACTAAAATAAAAACGCGAATACTTATCCGTAAAACATTAATTCTTCAACGTAATTAATAACTAACACTTAAAAACCATAAATAATTAAATTTTATTTGCCTATTTAAATTTTAAAGCTCAAACCACTCAAACGCTGAGTGCCACCGTAGCAAAAAGTATTCTTCTACAACTTTAGCGTAGCAACCGTAGCATGTAGTTACGACTACGACGTAGCAATCGTAGCTTTTGGTTTCGCTCCACACATTTTTTTTATTTACTGACTTTTAAATTAATTTTATTAAATTAGAACGTCTAAATTATTTTTACACGTCTCATTTAATAAAATTAAGAAAGAAAAACATGTTTTTATTCCTTATTTTTCGCAGCGAACCGCTGTCAGAAGGAAGGTGCAGTAAAAACGCAGCATAATAGCGTTGGCATCCGTCCAATTGTCAGCACGTCTCCGTTTTAATGCATGGCCACTTTTAATTTGTACAATAATTCAGTGGGCACATGTTTTAGATAGGTAAATATATGGGCTACTAACAATAATTATTAATCGCTACTTTAATAGTACCTAATAACTAATACAAATTGTGCAAAATCTTCTTTTCCTTACACTTTGTTTTATATATTATTTAATCTTAAGTGACTATATACCTAAATGAATGTTATTTTCTATTTTAAATTTGCCTCATAATGAGAAAGAAAGTTTTTTTTTTGGTTATCATGATCTTGTAAAACTTTTACATTTTAAATAACATTATTTCAATGCAACTATTCACATAGATTTTCTTTTAATAAAAAAAACCACCTGCACAATTTGAAACCAACGACGTTTAAGAGTTTTTTTTGTTTCACTGGGAACATTCAATCAGATACTTTATAGTTAGCGAAACTATGGCTCTCTTTAAACTATCTTCAGCTAGAGACAAAAGAGAGGGTTTGTGGTAGGCGCAGCTGCTTTTCCACTATACCAACTATCTGTATCAAACAACATAAATGTGATCATATCATCCTACTGATTCGGTGGTAACCGTTGTCGAATACAACAGGACTTGGTTTATATATTTTTAATATTTTCTGTAAAAACTCTTGTTTATTTTTGACCCCCGAATGAAAAATTCAGAGAGGGGTGTTATAATTTTAACGTGTGTATCTGTCTGTCTGTCTGTCTGTCTGTCTTTCTGTCTGTCTGTCTGTGTATCTGTCTGTGGCATCGTAGAGCCCAAACGGCTGAACCGATTTTCGTTTAGTTTTTTTTATATCATAGATAATTTTAGGCCGAGTGTTCTTAGCCATGTCTCATGAAGATCTGATCAGCGGTTTGAAGATGATCAGCTCTTGAATAATGGATGAGAGGATCTAACTAGCTTCCCTATGTCCGATCGAGTTGAAATTTGGTACCATGTTACATCTATGATATAGAAAGTATTTGGTAATATAACCATGACCTGATCTGCCGTTTGAAGATGATCAGCTCTTGAATAATGGATGAGAGGATCTAACTAGCTTCCCTATGTCCGATCGAGTTGAAATTTGGTACCATGTTACATCTATGATATAGAAAGTATTTGGTAAGGTAACCATGACCTGATCTGCCGTTTGAAGATGATCAGCTCTTGAATAATGGATGAGAGGATCTAACTAGCTTCCTTATGTCCGATCGAGTTGAAATTTGGTACCATGTTACATCTATGATATAGAAAGTATTTGGTAAGGTAACCATGACCTGATCTGCCGTTTGAAGATGATCAGCTCTTGAATAATGGATGAGAGGATCTAACTAGCTTCCTTATGTCCGATCGAGTTGAAATTTGGTACCATGTTATATCTATGATATAGAAAGTATATGTTAAGGTAACCATGACCTGATCTGCCGTTTGAAGATGATCAGCTCTTTAATAATGGATGAGAGGATCTAACTAGCTTCCTTATGTCCGATCGAGTTGAAATTTGGTACCATGTTACATCTATGATATAGAAAGTATTTGGTAAGGTAACCATGACCTGATTTGCCGTTTGAAGATGATCAGCTCTTGAATAATGGATGAGAGGATTTAACTAGCTTCCTTATGTCCGATCGAGTTGAAATTTGGTACCATGTTACATCTATGATATAGAAAGTATATGTTAAGGTAACCATGACCTGATCTGCCGTTTGAAGATGATCAGCTCTTTAATAATGGATGAGAGGATCTAACTAGCTTCCTTATGTCCGATCGAGTTTAAATTTGGTACCATGTTGCATCTATGATATAGAAAGTATTTGGTAAGGTAACCATGACCTGATCCGCCGTTTGAAGATGATTAGCTCTTGAATAATGGATGAGAGAATCTAACTAGCTTCCTTATGTCCGATCGAGTTGAAATTTGGTACCATGTTACATCTAAGATATAGAAAGTATTTGGTAAGGTAACCATGACCTGATCTGCCGTTTGAAGATGATCAGCTCTTGAATAATGGATGAGAGGATCTAACTAGCTTCCTTAGGTCCGATCGAGTTGAAATTTGGTACCATGTTACTTCTATGATATTGAAAGTATATGTTAAGGTAACCATGACCTGATCTGCCGTTTGAAGATGATCAGCTCTTGAATAATGGATGAGAGGATCTGACCACCTTCCATTTGTCCTATCAATAAAAAATTTGGTTCAGTGTTACTTCAATGATATTGAAAGTATATGTTAAGGTAACCATGATATTTTTAAGATGATTAGCTCTCGTTCTACTTAAGTTGATGAGGGGTCTGACTGGGTCAGGGATTTTTAAATTTTTAAATTTTAGTTATATCAGTTATATCACTAAGTACTTAAGTTTACTGGTCTGTGCAGCAAACGTAGCATATAAAGAGCGACCGTTTGTCTTTGTGAATTAACTACTGTTAAAAATGTAACGCGAAATTACTTAATTGGGTATGAATGAATCCTCGGGTTTTATGTACGAGTGGTTGTTCAGCATTATAACTACAAACATTTAAAATAACGCATGACACTCAGATAACCGCCCAACTATGTAGAACGTGTATCTAATATGCCCGAAAAACATACATAGTTAGATATTACTAAAATTTTCTTAAACTGAAGCGAAGTATTAATGCCACGTGTAACAAAAGTTTTACTAATCTTTGTTTAGGATCGATTCTTATTAATGCGTCAACATTTCTTAAATCGTTTGTTTAATAACTCCCACGGGCTAAGCGCTAAGCACAATAAAGTTGACTACTACTAAGACTGTCCAACTTTAACGCGCGAGTGTAAAAGAGTGAATCATAATTTAAAAAAAACGTTATCATCTAGGTATCTTCGCCTCGCTTCGCCAGATGTGCAGCATCAAAAGTGTCTATTTATTTTTTGTCGGGCTATTTAAAAGTATATTTCTTTAAAGACATATATTTATTAAAGTCGCGATTATCTAAAAACGCCCTAAAAAGTTTCAGTCGATGGTAATAATCAAATAAATTTCGCGAAACTGTCATTATCACTTTGGAACGTTAATCTCGATGCCGCAGTTTAAATTAATGGGTATTTAGTTGAGGAGCCATTACTTGACGCAGTCAGCCACCTCGGCGGATCAGTTGGCAATAAGTTTTACTGTGACTTCGGAGATCTGGGTTCCATTTTGACTGGGGTAAATATTGTCTCGATGTAGAACTTTTTATAAAATTTGATTTCTCTAGTCTTCTAGTCTGTCGTTGGCATTAGTACACAATTTCATGGTGATGGAAGAAAGTTAACAAAATATTTGTGATTAATCTTACTACTATTTTGTACGAAAGTTGCCAATTTAAAAAAAAAACTTCAACATAAATTAAAAAAGAAGATAAATCAAACTTTTTTTAGTCTCAGGTGTTTTAGGATGAAAAATAATTGGCTAATGCAACAGATTACGTAAGAGACGACAAATTTTACAGTCAGCAGCACAGCAACCGATGCGATACTAAGTTAGCTGTACTTTTAATACAATACTTCCATATCCATACTATATACTGTAATCATCAATATATTATACATAAAACTCTTCCGTTACTGACTGACTGACTGACTGACAGACCGCGGGACAGCCTCTAGTATACCATATAATACTAAAGGCTGCCCTGCGGTTTTTCCCGCGCAGATTTCTTATAAACACAAAAATCTCGTTTTTTTCCCGTTCCCGTGGGAATTTCGGGAAATCCCTTCTTTGTACTCACCTACACTTCCCTAGTAACCCACGTGCCAATTTTCAGCTTTTTACGCCCATTAGTTTCGGCTCTGCGTGTTCTGTCAGGCAGTCAGTAACGGAAGAGTTTTATATATTTTGATACTATACTATTTTACTATCAATACATAGTATGAAATAAAGTCGCTTCCCGCGTCCATCCTTAAGTATGCTTAAATCTTTAAAACTACGCAACGGATTTTGATGCGGTTTTTTTTAATAGATAGAGTGATTCAAGAGAAAAGTTTATAGGTATACTAGTTGACCCGGCGAACTTCGTACCGCCTTACCTATTGCTATTTTGTGCATGTATTATACTTATAAACCTTTCTCTTGAATCACTCTATCTATTAACAAAAACCGCATTTAAATCCGTTGCATAGTTTTAAATTAAGGTTTTAAGTTGCATAAAAGCATACATAGGGACAGACGCGGGAAGCGACTTTATTTTATACTATGTATTGATTGAAAACATGCGCTAACATTGCATGTTAGGCGGAATGATGTTCGCCGGGTCTTACTTATCGTCATAATGACACGACGCAATGGTCGCCGTTGTCGTTGGTGTTTTTTTTTTCTTTTGACAACAAGACCGCGCGATCGTCAGAAGGCGCTGGGCCTAACCTTTCTTACCTAAACAATAACTACTTTGTTTTCTAGTATTTGAATATCCAAGAAACGTAAATAATCCTAAAAACATACATAAAAAATGAATAAAACCGGCAGCGCTAACCGTCTTCCCTCGACCTAGGGCATTATGAACTTTGATCTTCATACATATTCAACGAGTAGCAAAAAAAGCGCGGAAGGAAAATATCTTTGCCTCCGGTCGAGAAACTTTGCGTATTTGGTATCACTGATGCCTTTGCAAAGGGCCCTTTACAGTATGCGGTTTTTTTCTTTCTTATGCTTATAAATAACATACCTACACTTAAAAACATAGAACAGAAAGAACAAGAAGGAACGTTATGAGAGAGTGAAACTAAGCATGGGGAACCGCTATCGCCAAACACCCTGCACTGCACCAACAATCATACACTAGACCATTAACACACAATACATAAGATTAGTCGATGGGATTTATAGAAATCGTCATGTAACTAAAAGTATACTGTTCGGCGTACTTACAAATTCTCTTTTTTGCTACTACTCAAATAATAAGACATTCTCACGATTCTGCTAATCTACAATATACAAATTTGTATTTTGAAGACTACATTCAACGATCGTATCATATAAAAGCTGAAAAAATATAACTCCGTTATTTATTCTTACGGGCCAATTGAAGGACGCTATTGCAAAAGTTGGTGAGCGTCATAGCGGCAGAGTGGTCCCCACATTTACATTGAGAACTCATCGGAATGGATCCCAAACTGGGGATATGGTAATATCTAAACGTGCGGGGTATAGACTAGTCATAGCAGCTTATCATAAGAAGCATACTGGGATATAAAAAATCGAATATTATATACATACTGTATTAATCAGTAGGCCATAACCAAAGAAGGCCTGAAAACCTTATAACCAAAAAGGATCTGACCTAGCACCCTAGCTAGAGGAAGCTGCAAGCCTGGCTGACCAAGGACGACGTGACGGCTTTTAGTCTAGCTCGAAGCAGCTTCTTTGGGTTGTGACTTGTATAATTATTAACAACTCATCCATTACTAACTGACTGATACAAAAGCTAAAGCATTAAATGTGTAATAAAGGTTTCTGTGGTGTATATCTATAATAATAATAATAATAACACTCTTACAATCACACTCAAACAATCTTAGTGCAACTAGCAACTATCACAGATAGTTGTTAGTTGCACTAAGAAAAGAACACCCGAATTCCCCTAAGCAAAGTTTGTGATTAATATTGTGAAAAATTGTGAATAATATTGTAAAAAAAAAACATTGAGAAGCCTTGCCTTCCTAATATATAAAAAGTGGAAGTGAATCGAATACAGAATAACGTTTACTAATGTGTTTAATATTTGCGATTTCCGAAGTTTAGTCGTAAAACTGTTTACAAACATCTACTGTAACGTCGACAAATAAATGATTCAGATTTACTGAAAGGAAATATAGAATCGATTATTTAGCTTTGTTAACTAAGATCTGTTATAGACGGTTAAAAAAATTATTCGAGTCATTATATCATGCAAAGACTTAGTCCTGAAAGTTTCCGCCATGATTAAAAAGTGACCGTTTATAACATACGGCCAACAGACGGTTATTATTACATGTAAGTTGATGACGGTTATTATTACGTATAGAAATTATGATCATCATATCAGCCGAAAGACCTTCCACATACACATAATAACTACACTTGGCAGGTGGGTTGAATGGTGGTATTCTGCTCAAGCTTTGTGTTTTCCTACTCAATATGTTGTTACGAAGGAAATTTAATTACACATCTTATTTAACTTATTACTCTTACAAACGGCGCGAAAAAGAGGAATTAAAAAGAAAAGTTTACGTGAGCAGAGAAGTATAATTTTTTTAAGCCTAGGCCCGTATGAAATTCTGAAAGATCGAGGCAAGGTATTCTCGCAAGTAAAGAAAAAAAACGAGGTATACACCTATTTTACAAAAGCAAAATCCTAGCAAGAATTTAATTTCGCAAACGTTTTGTAAGTCGGTGAGCTGCGAGTGCTGCTTACATCATGACGTGAATATCCGAACATTACTTTGATTTTATGAACGTATTTTTGAAATAGAAAAAAAAAATAACTTCGTAAAATCTTTATTATTTTGTATTTTATATATTCTGGACTTTATTATTTTAGGTTTCGTCTCAATCAAATAAGTACATATATGATGTTTTTTTCTTCTTTCTAGTAAGTTCTTACTTTTACTCGATCTAAACAGTGTTTCATAAAAAAACTTAATTATTTATCGAAAATATAATTCTTATATTTTAATTATAATAAAATTTTATTAAAAAAAAAACATGTTTACCTATATCATATTAGTCGAGGTGGCTAAGATTCGCTTCAAGCGAACCCGCGAAAAACGAAAAGCCGCTAACGAAATGACATTTTAACCTATAGAATCTAATCCTTGGCAAATGTATTATTTGCCGGTTCTCGGCAAGCGTGTGAACCGGGACACTTTACGCCATTTTACACGTGTCTCGCGATCAGTGCGCTCCCTGACCCACATGCATAATGTATTTATGCTGATGCGAGATCGAGAATATATGTTGTGTTTAAAGAGATCCGTCCTTCCTTATCTGCAGACTAGCATACAGGTTGTAAAGTTTAATTACTGTTTTATAAAAGCAGCATGAAATCATTTTAGGAACGTGTTTAATGAAAGCAAATAAAGGACTTTAGGATTATTTAACTTTAACATAAAGCAATTTTTTTAACTAAAATCATATAGACACAATGTGGCTTTTATTGATCTCTGTGCCCCTGCACCTGCAGAATAGCCGTAAACTAGGAAGAACGTGTGTCAAAACATATGTGTAAGTGCCCGAACAAATATATTGAATATTTATCTGTCTTATGTTCGCCCCGCCAGGAATTGAACTCTGCGTTTTCAGGAATCGCTGCACACTGAATTTATTCTTAATAATTTATGTTATTTAAGCATATAGAAGTTATCATTCATGAATGAGGGATGTTGCCAAATCTGTGGACGTTTCTATCGAATTTGATAATTTACATCATGAAAAAGAAATATCAAAGTTTCGCAATCTCTCGGTCAAGGCATGTCTCGTTTAAAATTTAACGTGATATCTGCGGCGGGTCCCTTGAATAATACAGCAGTATTGTTGTGGCCCCCAAAATTTCATAACTTGAGCCGGCCCTGTAATCTTTACATATTTAATTCGTGCCGCGAAACAATAAATTAGCAAGGCCCGAATAATTTAGATTAAATTTTCAAAGCAAATTGTAACAATATTCTATGTAGTTTGGTTTGTTGAATAGCTAAACACTTCATAGTTGTTTTAGGATTTAACATCATGTTTCTTTGAAACGATATTCAAATATTTATTCTTTCACGTGGAATAGTGACGTGAAAGTTTAAACCTGGCCTGGACTACGACAAACATTTCAAAACCAAAATTCGATAAATCAAATTCTCGAGCTTCAGAGAGAAAAACCAACAAGAATTTATTTCTACTTAAATAGGTATATTAATATAGATTTGTTTTTATATTGGTTTGCTAAATGTTGTAACCATGTTGTAACCCACGGCACAGTAAGCATTTAACATCTCACTCAGTCTCCTGGTCAGCCATGTCAGTTAGCCAGTGTTATGTTCAGTTTAAAAACTAACATAAAAAAACACAAATTTGTCGAGTATATTGGAGCAAATTGTAGTATCCAAATCCAAAATTCTTTGAGCTTAATTCGATTCCCTTTTATTGTTTCAACTGAATCCACGTAGAGTATAATACTGACCTCACCGTTTTTGGTTACTGTTTCCTTTTTCCATTTTTTTTCCTTTAATTGTGCTTACGGAACTGAATGTAGGGAATTATTGAAAAAGTTAGCATTATTCCGCATTGGTAGCGCGGCGCCACAGACGAGCGGTTTGCACGCATATCAATATTTTAATTTTTTGTTCAACGAATGAAAAACGTATGTTTATCTATCTTTACTGACTGCCCAACTGTTTTTCCCTTTTCATCCTTAATTATGTTTTTTGTTGTTGTATGTTTGTCTGTGCCCGCTAAACAGCAAAAATCCGAAACCAATTTAAATTTGTTTTGGAATTTATAGAGTTTATCCTAACTTTAATACTGCAGCATTTTTAATTTTAATCACTTCAAAAGTTTTAAATTACGGTTGTGCGCGCTCGTAACTAGCACATACTACATAGAAACATAACCCGAACAGATGCTTCCGTGAGTTGTCACACTTTGAAAGTATAAAATTTACGTTACTAGGTCCGTAAAACACAATCGTGTTTTCTAAGTCGTCGTATCTTGTTAGTCTCTCTTGGCATGATTTGTTTGTGCAACATCGATGCAAACGCTTGACTGTGGTACTAAAATGGTACCCGACCCCACAGGCGGCGACTCGTTTACGCGCTCACCTCGCCTCGCGCCGCCGACGACCGGAAGCGCGGAATATCGTAAAGAAAACAACTTTTGCCATTACGCGCGCTCCCTTTCCACGCCAGGTTGTATGGCGCGGTTTTAGTAGTGGACTGGACACTAATATCATTAATATTAACTAATAATTATTATTAGGAAATTGTGCTAGTACTTGGGAAGGGACTGTCTCGTTTTTCTGTAACAATACCACTTCTCATATTCGACAGCGCATACCGATACAATTTATGATTCGGTTATGATGTTACTTACTCTAGTTACTCTTGTATATTATTACTTTGTATGCAATAAAGTGTTTTCTATTCTATGATGCAATTACTATAATTATATTCATAATTTAAAAAAAATTGAAAAATCTTAGTTAAGATCTGCGTAAAAATTAAAATTGGCTCCAATAATAGTATAATAAATTAATTAGACACTATTATGTTCAATCATCGTTCCTAAAGCTTTTCAAAACTTATATCTTGAGACAGATTAGTTTATGATAATGTCTGTCTCTCCGCAAGCAGAAACAAGAACTGGAAATTATAATTTAAGTTTGCGTTATTTGGGCAACTGTCGTATTACTACCCTAGCACCCTCGGTTGGTGTTTTTTTTTAATAAAATGTATTATTAAACTTCATGGTTACTAACTTAAATTAACATAAGTAGATGTTATAAGTTTGTTTTTTTATGGAATGTTTTTTCTGATATTACTTTACATACACCTATCAACATAATACATTTATTAAAATGGGCGGCTTTATCTTATCGCTTAGATCTATTTCTTACAGGTTGTTCACTAGTATAACCTACATATAGGTACTTAAATATAATTAATTATAATTGGCAGTCAGGATAATATCTATGTTACTCAGGAATCGTGAACATTTTGGTACTTGTTAGCGTCAATATCCTTCGCGTCGTGTCAAATCAGTTTGGCACAGAGCGCGGCCCGCGGCGTGCAGTGTAAATAAATCGCCGGCATAATTGTTAACAATCGAGCCCGGTGCGGCCTGTGGCAAATCAAGCGGAACATTCGAAAATCCGAATAGTTATACAATCAAAATGGCTTTCATTTCTAGTTGTTAAACGTAATAAAAGCATAGAAAATAGTTAGTACCTGCCTGTGTCCAATGAATAAATTATTGCATTATAAATATCAATACATAGTATAAAATAAAGTAGCTTCCCGCGTCTGTCCCTATGTTAGTACGCAACGGTTTTTGATGACATTTTTTTTAATACATAGAGTGATTCAAGATAAAGGTTTATAAGCAATGCACAAAATAGTAAAAGATTAGGCGGTACGAAGTTCACCGGGTCGACTAGTTTCGTATATAATATAGGTATACTGTGTAAAAAGAAAGGTTACGCGACGAAAGGCGAATATCTACAGTAGGTAGTGTCATACTCGACTATTTTATTTTTACGTGATTTTTAAGTATTAGTGTAGTAGCAGAGCTAGGCTAATGTTGATACTGTACAGTACAAGTAACGATTACCATAGTAAGGCAGCAAGTTCGTAAGATTGACAGCTCTACGGGCTACATCGCCGCAGGGGCGGTATTCAGCCGCGTGCTGCAGCCTATTGGGCCGGTCAAGACGGCAAATTGCTACTGGCTTGAGTTAGGTTCGAGATACATTTAGTCGTTTATAAAAAAATCTGTTTATACATGTAGTCAGTTAACTTAATAATTTGATATTCCCACGAATGTAACGAAATAGCATTAAAATTTATAGCGTAGCGTAGAGTATCGCGCTACGGAACCCCATACTTAGCTGGGCTTGCTTGACACACACACTTTGGTTTTTATTATTTTATCTACTTAATTAATTAACAATGTGTAGAATAGCCGCTTGTCTGTGAGTGTCCGCCATTTGGTCGGCAGTGGCGGACACTCAGAGACAAGCGGTTATCATAAAACAATTCATACACAGGTACAGGAAAAAAATTCATCACTTATAGTGATATTTTAATGTTAACTAAGTATGTTAAAACTGTTCTTATTACTGTACCACCAGCCTTCTGGTGATTTGTAGAGCGTCTTGTGTTAACTTGTAGTGTGTGCGATCGAGTGCAGAGTCGATCTCTCGACCAAAATGGCGTCCCACCTGGGAGCTAGACCGATAGGAGATGCTAGGTACCTAGATGTATAGTCTAAGTCTAACGATCTTCGTTAACACACATTTATACATAAACTAGCCGATATTTTAGCAATTGTTTGAGTAAGAATGGGATCATAATATTAATCTGCACATAACGCAAATTTTAAGAGCTATTTATGAAGCAACCAAACGCCAACTCACTATATTTTTCAGTTAAAAAGGGTAAAGTAAAAGGGCATTTACCGAAAAACCGTCAAAATAAACTGACAAGCGAAAAAACGGCTGCAAAGGAGCTAAGTGGTTTGCACAATGCACGCGTGCCTCTGACAAGGGTGCCGAATCTGAACCGTTTTCACAATATACCTTAAAATTTATAGAGAATTCACTTTGTTACATTGAATGGTTATTGACGTTTGGGTAGGTAATGGAATTATATTAGTTTTTAACCTACAAACGCTTCTGTCAAACGTTTCCGATACAGATCCCTTTTTTTTAGTCGGGGAAACTCCTGACGAGTGCCCTGCTGCCCCAGGGGGAGCCGCAGGGTTATGTGGGGTTCGTACCCACTAAAACCCCGCCGGTGACCACCTCGGCTGTTGGCAAGGGGGCCGAGGAAGATCTTCCGATCTTTATGTTCAACTCCGGGACCCGATACAGATACACATATTATATGGTTTGTCGCTTTAAGTTTCTTTGTGAGATCGATTAAGAGGTCAGCATAAGAACTACAGTCATTGATATAGCCCAGATAATTGCAAATTTTGTGGCAATAAGCGTGATTTAGAGCCGAAAGTCTAGGAGACTTAAGAGAAGGTAAGAGTTTCGTTGTAGGGTCCTACCGTGGTACTCTACAACAAAGCGGTCAGACGACCTGGACTCGTATTCTCTTATTTTTAAAAGCACAAATACTTAATCTTCTTGTACGATTTTGTAATTCCCTAAACCCAATATCTATAGAAAAGCTATTGAGATCCCTGGGGAACTCTGCAAAAGCGTGTGTTGTGTGCAGCAGCGTATTTATTCTGAGATGATGAGTGGCAGGCACCGTTATTTTCAAAAATGACTTTTTCACAATATGATATTAAACATTGAAGTACAATGCGAAGCAACCTATTTTGTTATAGCTCTACATTTACACCTATCAGAAACATTGCACGCTCGAGCGGGGCTAATCTCCGTCATAACTGGAACTAATCACTTTGAAATAGTCTTTAAAACATTGCATTACGATAAGAAGACTGTAAAAATGGCATTTCATAGTTCTTATTTTTGTGTGTTTTTTTTTTAACAATAAAGAGATGACTTCTTCATTCATGTTTGAAAAATAAAAAAACAGGGGAAAAGCTGCTTTTCTCTTGAAAATATTCAACGATTGTCTCTGAACTAAGACCCATACAAAATGTATATGTATATTTATTTCCACCAACCTTTATGATTTATTCACAAGAATACTTTATGTTTTAAATGTGAAATAAGTAGTTAGGTGTTAAGTTGTCAATTACTCTTTGGGTTCCGTAGTTGACATCGTTTGGAGTAAACTGCTTAACTTGGTTAGCAACTATTCAGAATGACTTGAAAATTAAACTAACGGTTTGTGTTTTCGCAAGCCATGTTAGTTGGATAGACAGATATATTATATTATTAATCTATTTGGTAATGGGTGGCCTTTATTGCTTTATTTCATGCAACCCAGGCCAGTGGTTCCTTACCACAGTTCTTTACCCAAAAATTGAAATGTATAATCTGTAAAGACTAAAACTGCTCCGTGGCTCAGTTGGCACTGATGTGGTCTGAGTAAGCGTGTGCACCTGGGTTCGATTCCAGGGCGGGGCAAATATTGATATGATGAATATCGATGTTTGATTCCGGTCTGGGTTCGTCTATGTGTATGTTTCGGGTACCCTAGATAAAGTTTCTTTCTAGTCCCTACTAGCTCTGAGTGTGAACTTTATATCAAGACTTTAACTTTAATATTCCGGGATTCCGCAATTACAATCTTTGGTTTGTTCAAGAGTGATTCGATGTTCACTGGAACTCCATAGATAACATTTATGAACCTGAAACAAACCACTTTTTAGCGATGGTTTTAATATAAACAATGGTAAGGTTGATACGCTGGGTAGTTAGTAGTACTAGTCAACCTAACCTAAAGTTAATTCAACTTTATGACCGATCTATTACATCTCCTGATGGCATATCAATCACTATTAGTTAGGAATATCATAAACCAGGTGACCAACCAGAATAATTACTATTAAATTATTAATATAAAACTTGCGAAGATCTCAACTGTGGTCTTGGTATGGTAAATTGTCTTTCGCTTTTACGCTTAAAAGTTTTATTACTTTAAATATCTAGAATGAATATTTTAATAAATTATGTCTATCAAGGACGAAAGCAACTCTTTAGCCTTAGCTCTACGCAACGCAAAGCTGTTTTAATTCGTCTCAAAATGAGTTCCAATACAACAAAAGCAGCAAATACACACATTGTAATTAATGTGTGTGATGCAATACAGGTTTTTTTTTTGTAGGAAAAGATATTTCAACAAACAAGAAGACTTTACTACAGTACGATATTTTTAACCTGCAACACGAATTACCATCGAGCCTTTATTGGATAAATAATATTTCGCTTCCACTCGTTTACAGGCAAATTAATGGAAATCTTTTTTTTTCCACTAACGTTGTCCAATTACTGTGAATCCCAATCGGAAACGAAGCCGAAGTATCGGCAATTTTATATCTGGATCAAAAATTACTGTGGACTAGTTTTCCGCTATCAGTCCAAGTTATGAACTTGTTTGTTCAAAATCATCTATGATGTGAAAAAATATAATAAGTAAAAAAGAAACTTATTCAGAGCCACTAGCTAGGAAGCCCGAAACACCGTGCAAATATGGTTTGATTAGCTATTTTTCTATAAAATGTAAAATAACGATGCGCCATGCCGCTACAAAATTAAATCGATTTCAATTATATACTTACTAAAATACATATGAATATATTCTATTAGTTTTTTATGTTTGTTAACATTCTGGGATATTTTTGTTCATAACTAGTCGAGGTCTTTAATAACACGATTCTTAGATAAAGACATAATTTACTCGCGTCTTTTTTTTTCCTGTTAAACTCATACACCTTGAACAGTACAAATACAACCGCAGGGGAAATCGCGTTCTCTATAATTGTCCCCGTGCTCGATCGACGGATTGACGGATTCTGATCTTGTTACTCTCCCTACTTCCCTTCCCATGCCTGTAAGATAAAGATCCTTCACAATGCCCTGGGGACAGAAAACCCTTAATTGATTAGACCTAGAGCGCGTGTGGAAGTCTTTGATCCTTTAGATTTTTAGTTCCTAAAGGTTTATTTACCAGCCTTTATTGGTGGCGGTTAGAAACAGGTTGTACCTTTATACCGTCCAACCAACCATTTAACATTTTTAGTTTTCTCATTTACTACATTAAATAATTCATTTAAAAAAATCTACGATTGTTCGTCCGACAGTAGGTAATTTTGGGCTCAGTAAAGGCTCCGGTTGTATTAATTTAAACTTGAATTGATCAAATAAGTAATAAGCACCTACCTACTGAAAACGAGCAAGAGCTAAGCTGCGGAAAAGTTATAAACTAACTTTTAAAAGACCCAAGTTAGGTTACTATTTTTATTTCGTCCGATTTCTTATTTCTTCGAGGTTCAATACAGTGGTGGAACATAGCTACACCAATTGAGTCGTCAGTTCCGTCCTGCCCTGCATCTCAGCTCCTTATTAGTCGTGGCGGTCATGTTATGTGACTTATTTAGAGTATAGAAAAGTACACTATTTTAACTTAATAAATTAATTAAAAACATGTTTTCCCAGATCGCTGTAATATATTACGTTTGGGCCTATCTCTTTTTCGCTGACTCTTTACTTATAGCTGTTGCCCCTGGCCCCTATCGATCGTCAAGCTGGCAACTTTCAAATCCGGCTGACAGGAGGCAGATTACCAACGACACAGGTCTGTGGACGAGAATTTAATAATTCAACGAGATCCCTGTTGTCCCGAGATGGACACTTTGAAGACAAAGGTGCTCAAATGTAGGTAAAGCCTTTTCTGTCCGACACTGGATCTCTCTTTGATTGTATATTATGCAAGGGAGGCAGAGCTAAAAGTATAATATTATGTTCCAACAACCAACCAACCTTTATATTTCTTTATATTTCTTAGATTTTTAACCTGAAAGCTACACAACAGTTTCTTAAAAAATTCTAAGCAAGCCTAGCTAGTGCGTCAAGGTCACATTTTTTTATATTTGCTATGGTTTAGGAGACTTTTTTGCGATTGGCGCTACTGTCGCTGTGATAGCCCTCTGAAGCGAAGTTAAGTAATCGAGGATGGTGAAACAAAAGTTAAGGAATCACTGGTCAATAAGACCGTCTGTTTAGTTAGGTAAGCTATTCATTTAGGTGACGCAGCTAGCTGTGTTCAATTTAGACGATTGTTTTGCTTTACCTTATCAAACAAGATTATTTTGTAAGATGGTACATACATTACATAAGTCCATCCTTCGGGAACAAGAACGGGCTAAGCTCCATTAGTCCGTTGCGCTGCGTCGTCGCCACGGATCGTCGCATTGTATGCTCCATGCTTCATCAAGGTATGCGATCCGTCGTCGCAGTTGCGTCTCCGTTCAGTCAGTTTAGCCTTCGCGATGGATAGATACTTTTCTAGCTGGCACTGACGACGGCCGTACGTCGTCGCTCCGACAATGCAGCGCAAACCTCCCGCCCGCCTCGTCTCATCTGACGAAACGTCGCATGCAACGACGCAGCGGAGTAATGGAGCATGTCACTTCAACGCAGCATAAAATTTATGAAAAAACGACGCAGCGACGTCGCTGTGACAACGCCACGCGAGCGCAACGCAAGTGGAGCTTAGCTCTACCAAATCCGACCCCAATATTTCCAACCCTGACCCCTTTTTCGCGACATCTAATTCACATAGCACCTACTTCCGTTGCTTACAAATATAGCTTCCTGTCGAGCTCTGAACGACATTCGGTATTTTCTCATTGAAAAAACTACTGGCCTTAACAAACAAACTATATCACAGGCTTCACAGGTTATACAGAATATGTCCAAGCTGCACCAAAGTGGCGGACTAGGACGGCGTAACACTTTCGGTTTGTCTGTATTGTAAAATAGCTCGTGTTCTTCGGTATTACAGTCAAGTAGCGTTTCCCATATCTCAGCAGTCAAGGGTGAACAAGATCATAGACAAAAGTGTTACGCCGTCCTAGTCCGCCACTGTGACAACACTTTTGGTATCCAATAGCAAACATACACAGGTACCTCCTACATGTTTTGTAAAAAACCATTCAATGTTTAGCATGCTAAATTTATATTTAAACCTATATTTTGTACTTACTATGGGGTTCTCATTTCTTTGCCTACATAATATAGTAAACTCAAAGTGAACAGAAAGTTTTTTTTCCATATTTGTCTGTTCTGAGCGGTAAACATCCAGTACAAATGTAAAGCAATAAGTTAGCTAAACATCTATGTACAAATAAGGAGGTAATGGCGGTGCTTTGAGCGGATCGCCGCGCTGCCGCCGCGCCTTTTTAAGGGTAGTTTGTCTCTTGACTGAATGAGTTTATCTCCGAAACAGCGTAATTTATCAAATCAAATCAAATCAAATAAATCTTTATTCAATATAGGATACAAGATATCACTTATTGAAAGTCAATTAGACTACATATAATCTAATCGCTATTGATACCTTATTTGGTAAAGTATCCTATACTGTGAGAGGAGAGGTAGTTCAGGGTGCCCACCAATTGGCTCAGGCAAACAAATGTTTGGATTGCCTTACGACAATAGTCGCCTGGAGAGGCCGCCAAACGAGCCCTCCTCTGTCAAATGATTCTACTCCCTTTCGCAATGATTTTACAGCGTAGAGAAGAAAGGGGTAACAAAACAAACTCTACTTTACAATTTATCTCCTTCTTTTTTTTTGTGATATTACAATTACAATCAATTAGGTGACAATACAATGAACATTATACAGATTAATAAAAATGAAAGTTTATGAAATAATGAAAAGTCTTGAAATATCTTAAGTGCAGAGCTAGACTACTTCCATGCGTCTTTGTCGTTTACATAATCATCAATATTGTAATAAGCTTTCTTAATCAGAACTTTTTTGATACGAGTTTTAAACTCATTATCATTCAGGATCAAAATCTCTTCTGGGATCTTGTTATAGAATCTTACTTCGTTTCCTATAAAGCATTTGTTTGTCCGTTTTAGTCTGTTCTGTGGAATACTGAGTTTATTTTTGCTACGCGTTCTAAGGTCCTTAATTTTATCACATTTTTTATCAAACATGTATGTTTCTTCGAGTATACATAATAATTTCGAAGATGTACTGGGAAGGAAGCGTCAAAATATCAATTTCTTTGAATTTTTCTTATATTTTATTTTATTGTTTAAGAGTGTAAGAAGTAAAGGCAACATAGGACTATAAGGTGTCCGCGACCCCGTCTGTGCGGGATTAGTATTTCGAATTGCTTAGGGATATCTTCATAAATTGTAGCCATTCTGATGTATAATATTGTAAAGTTTCATTAAATTCCATTTAGTAGTATTAAACTGAAAGAGTAACAAACATCCATCCAAACTTACAAATTTTTGCGTTCATAATTAGTATACATATTGAGGATGTTTATGATTAAAATAAGATTTAAATCAATCTTAAATTTAAAGTTAGACAGTTCATTCCCAAGTTTGTTATCGTCCCACACACTGGGTGACCACTCGCTAGTAAAACTGGGCAGAAATTTTGTGTCTTAGATGCTAATTAACAATAAAGACTATTTGATAATGTTTAAGAATTATTATATTCTTTAGTCTTATTATAGGTAAACAAACAGAAGACGTGTCATTTTATCGTGCTTTTTATCGATGCTCGTAGTTAAGACGCTATATGAGTTTTGAAGGTTTTTTAAATCAAGTAATTCTCTTAATCTATAGGAGGTAAAGATCTGGAATTTCAATATAACCTTTTTGAGGATATAACAAAGTTTTTTATAATTGAGAAACACTGGTGGAATCAAAAAACCTCGATACATTATTTCGTCAAACATAACCTTTCAAAAAAACGGGAATAGCTAGTTCTTCGAAATGACTTACTAGTTTTTGTTAAAACTACCTAGGAATAATGATAATAAACAAAATTAAATTCTGATAATTCAGATTTGATTTAAAAGTAATAATTAAAAAGATATTCAATATTTACTACTTTTTCTAATGAAATGTAGTAACCGATGTGGGCGACTGATATATGACTGTCCCTTGCCCTCAGTATGCTATATCAAAGAGATAGACTGTGTTCATTAGCTCGTTCCATTTATTTGTCGTATATCGTCTTAAATTAGGTACTTACAATAAGTATGTACCATGGAACTATTATACATTGTTCTTATTTTGAACTAAGTAGTACTGGCCGTGAACCGATATTGATGAAAATTAGGCTGCATGTATTAAGAGCCAGTTTACAGCGATGCTAGTGCCACTCACGAAAAAAATTAAATCTTCTAAACTTAGGCAAAAATCAAAAATGTGGCACAGTATGACACTAGATAATGTTATAATTCTGTACAGCTTTTAGGTTGAAGACCAAAGAAAGCTACAAAGTGTGACTAATAGTGGCTACTTTTGGCAACAATCTATGTTTTTTTTGTTCTTTTTACTTAGGACTACTTTGTTGTGCTTAAAAAATACTAGGCTACATTATATAGTGTCATACAGTGCCACATTTTTGATATTTGCCTTAGTTTAGAAGATATTAATTTTTTTTCGCGAATGGCGCTAGCATCGCTATAAACTGGCTCTTAAAACTATAGTTCTCACCCGATGCATTTTTTTTTTACTGTTTTATTTTTAAGCCCGAGACCCCAGCACTACAAAGCCAAGCTAGCCGGAAGCAGGCGAGCGGGCGCCGCGCCGGCGCCGCGCACCGGAAATGGCGGCGGGAGCTCTCACAAACTCTCACTTGAAGAGTCAATCGGCCGTTACCGCGTATGACAGGACTTTATTTCTGCCGAGAACAAAAACGAATCGGACTCAAGTTAAGGCGCATACAAGACCTAAGCTCGTAGTGCCACGCTCGATATTTAATTACATACTCACTCACCGGTGAGTTGTTATCACAGGTTGATATTAGCGTTTCCCCACCTCACTGTATAGTGGCCATACCATAGCCAAATTCAAACATACTTTCAATATAAGTACATAGAGTATACTTAAAAGCGTCTCACAAGATATTTTCAATGTATGCATACTGATATTATAGATATTTACATTTACGGTGTACCACACACAACGCGATTCACTATTTATGGTGGTAAGTATATGCTTACGATGCATGTGAGAAAGTTATAAATAAGAAAAAGAAAATCAATTATTTTAGACAAGAATTATTTAGTAGGTATACCTACTTAAGTACTTTATTTTATAAGTAGGTATGGAACGGCCCCGAGATGAGCGGCGGCACAGCTTGTGGCACTGTGCCGCCGCAGCTCCAAAGGCGAGCGGGGGAGGGAACAATATGCCCTCCCCGAGCACGAAGCTGATACTAGTTGAGCGTGGGAAGATTTCGGACGCTATAATGTGTGGTTCCCGGGGTTTTTCCCAAAAGCGCCAAGACGGCCGCCGGGGGGTTTTAGTGGGTGCGAGCCCCTCATACCCCCGACGCTCCCCCGAGCGTCGGGAAATGCGATAGACATTTCCCCTCGTTACAAAAAAAAAAGGTGGTATGGTACAAATTATGATAATACGGGAATTGAAGAATGGCGCTACTGTAGACGATCGCCTTAAACTTAAACATTTCATAATCTTTCTTCCACTGAGTAACTTTAACAGGGAGTTTCATAATACAAAGAACATTTTCATCATTTAATTCTCCTAAGATTTCGTTTTCGTGTTCTTACTAAGTTATCATTGCAGATTCAGTTCCAGTTCCAACCTCCTACTGAAATTCAGTAAGAACTTTGTTATTGTACTAGGATCTTTTGTGAGAATATAAGCTCTGTCTGGGAAGTAAAATTTTAAAACTTTTCTCTATAAGTACAGCGGAACAGTAGCCAGCACATCGACTTACCCAGTGGTTAGTAGTACTTGTTACAATACATTAGGACGATTTTACAACAGCAGAAGTTGATGTGCTGGCTCATGTATGCATCTTGCAGCTAGCCGGATGAACGTTGTGCTTCGCTGGTTGAATCTGTATTACTTAGGTAGTAGGTAGTTCGGTATTCTTTTAGATTTTAAGCGAATTTGTACTTGCCAATATTTTTTTTCAGAAGGTACGGTATAGTGAATTCGATCAAAATATAATTTAGAAAATCTTAGTGACTTTATTATGATCGTGTAAATGTTTTCGTGACTATTGTTCTTCATGATTTTAAACAAAATGTAATGCAGTTCATTTTAAGTTGTCTTATGCACAAACTAGAGGCTGTCCCGCGGTTTTTCCCGCGCAGATTTCTCATAAACACAAAATTCTCGTTTTTTCCCGTTCCCGTGGGAATTTCGGGAAATCCTTTCTTAGTGCTTACCTACACTCCCTAAGGAACCTACATGCAAAATTTCAGCCCGCTACGCCCAGTAGTTTCGGCTCTGCGTTGTCTGTCAGTCAGTCAGTCAGTAACGGAAGAGTTTTATATATATTGATGATTATTCCTATATAACTCTGCCGATATAGAAATTCTCGTTTGGCATTCCCGATTTGTTTCCTTATATTTATCTTTTCTCGATTCTCATTAATTTGGACCTGCACTCGACTCTGCAATTGTCACGGAAAGAATTCATCATTTCCAACATTATTAAAATCGCGTAATCCGAACATTGAACTAAATCCGAAGGAGTAGGATCGCGGCACGGCGACCGAGGACGTCATCGTCACCTATTCTTTAATATTTGCATTTAAACGGAGCTCCCGTACAGAAGAGGACTGAGTCTCTACTATACCACTTTTTAATCTGCAACGGTTTTTATAATGGACGTTCCTTTGACGTCATCACCCTCTTGATAGCGGCCGCTATATGTAGTCACCGTCATCACATGAAGGAACCCATGGCTTTACAAGGCACGTGTTCCATAGTTAAATACAATACTAATGAGGCAGCAGTAGACTTGGGCCCCTGTGTCTGTAAAGTAAAAAGCAGGACAATGCAGGCGACAACTCATTGTTTTTAAAACAACAGACGACCTCTGCTCTACTGGTGTAAATAACTGTTTTTGTTTGTATCGCGGCTAGCGTCAGACACTTGGACTGATGGTTTTGTTTTGTTATTCAAGATGTTTGTTATAAGATTCACCATTCGCGAGAAAAAATCTTCTACATTGAAGAATTGGTAGCAAATGTCAAAAATTATACACACTATGACACTAGTTACCTTGGAAGAAGGTACCTTGCTTCTAAAGTAAGGCTTTTTTCTTCCTAAAAAGTATCCCTAGTGCATTAGATCTTGGTCCCCAGTATTTTTTAAGTACTGATTTCAAATAAGATCTTGGTTTAGACTGTTTTTTTATTGTCTGTTTGCTAAAAGTGGTCACGTAGCATTTAAGTGGGGTAGGATATCGATCATGGAAATGCCAATTGTCGTAAGGGACATTTTTCGAAATTTCGTTTTTGATGCCATTATACTCAGTTTTTCACGCTCTATCGAATGGTATATTTGAAACCTCTCTAGCTTCCAAAAATTCTCAGAAATTTAATAAATAAAAAAGCTATAAGGGACATTTAATTTTTCCATTTTGGCGTAAGGGCCAATAAATTAAAATATTATTGAGGATTTTTAAACGGTTTTGTCAATATGTCCTTTACGACGTAAAAAAAATTGTTGCAGTATCTAAAGCTGAAGGTCGTAAGGGTCGTAACTTAATGTTATGTTAATAAAAACTCAGATTTAAATTATTATTTTGTATGAATTTGTTATAAAATAATGTTTTAAAAGTACCCATTCGTTGATCTATTGAATCAGCCAATCAAAATGTAACTATATCTGAGTGGGTACGACGTCAAATGTCAATATGCATTGATTTCTAGCACTTTTTGTTGTATTCCTTAATCTAAACGTAACGGTGGGTTTTAATTTGACTCTATAGTAAAAGATAACAACTGACGAACTCACCATTTTTCTTGATGCCTAGTTTATTCCTGTCCCGAGTCTTGAAGATATACTCTAGTGCACAGCGGCTGTGGTGAACAGTTTTAGGGATATAACATAACCCTTACTGAACCCAGTTCTCAGCAGCCTTCGAGGTCTGATCCTGTAGCCCAGCTGACATAGTGGCGTTTTTTTACAAACACTTCGATATAACCAGTACTACCCAGCTTCAAAGGCTTTTCAATAGTTCACAAATGCTAGGCAAAGAGGCAGATTATACTTTTCCGTCTTCTATATTACCTGCCTTAAAGCATGTATGTGATCCATGGTACTTTGCCTTTACGAGAAACAGCTAATTCGTAGAGCGAAGACGTCAAACCTACGCGTGAAACGATTCTTGATGACTCTCAGAACAATTTATAAAGGTGGCTTAGATGTTCTTCAGCTGATTTTATGGCCTGAAGAACAGTACTAACAAACTTCTGTTCCACGCTTCTGGCGTTATCCCGTCGCTAATATCAGAATTTAACCGTTTCGCATTTAAATCTCCTTTTTTTTTAAGGCGGGGAAACTCCTCACGAGTACCCTGCAGCCCCGGGGGGAGCCGCAGGGTTATGTGGTGTTTGCACCTACTAAAACCCCACCGGTGTCCTTCTCGGCTGATAGCAGGAGGGTCGCGGGAAAGCCAGAATTTAGGGATTCTCCGCGACCCCCCCCCCAGCATCGGCTGTGTTCACGGGGGGACAGGTGGTAGTAGTCCCCCCTGAGCGCGGATGGCTCTTCCTACGCTCGACGGCGGAAACGGGACACCCACGTTCCGCCGTCCTCGGGGCCGTTATATGAATACACGAGGCCCCCGCCTCGTGCACCCAACGACCCCGGGGTCCCCTCTTAGTCGCCTCTTACGACAGGCAGGGGATACCTCAGTCCTATTCTTCGGCCCGGTACTGCAGGGCGTAACAAACAAATCTTTCCTCTTTATAATATTGGTATAGATAACAATGTTCGCCCCGCCGGGAATCGAACCCGATGCACCCGCGTCTCAGTCCACATCACTGCCAACTGAGCCACGGAGCAGTCGCATTTAAATCTCCTATGCCAACTGTGACGTAAGTTTTTGAGCTATGCATAGCACGGGATACATAATCTCCACTTTGTCGTTGGACTGTATCGATATGTAGGAGCGCATACTTGTATAACTTTTAACAAATACTGCTAGATTTATCGACGTACAAGACACGTTACCCTTGCCGTGATAATATCGGTATTTACAATGCTGTGAAGGGAATTGTTCACTATGCACCCGAAACCTTCCTGGGATTGTGGTTCTCCCTCCTCAACAATAATGTTTTACCGTAACGAACTCAATTCCTGCTCTAGCTTCGTTGGCCCGGGATCAACTTTAGTTAGTGCTTCTTGCCCCACATTTTCCTTACCGCTACCAAAGCGCAAACTAGGCCAAAACGTAAATTTTAGCCATAATCATACTAGTTGGTTTGTCACAATTGTCACACTTGGCAGGCAGATTGAAGATCGCAGTATGGCTGTTGTACTAAGCTGTTGTAGGATCATCGATGGACGCTACTGCCCGTGCTTCGGTTTTTTCCTTTAGTCGCCTTAGCCATACATGGGAGATGGGGTGCTGGTATTCTATTCATACATTACGTTACGGTACCAACCATAACAAAAAAGCTTTTTAATGTAAGTCTTGTGATTTTTTTAATTGGTCTAACTGAAGTATTCATTCCTTTACCGTGTTAAAAGCTAAATAACTTTAAACTTGGGCTATAAACGAATTACTACCTATCTATCTTTTTTAAAGTGTTGATTTTTATTGCAGAAATTTAAGATTAATAACTTAAATTTCTTTTAAATCTTACGAGGGCGCTATTGGAATTCCTAGGTATTTGTTATTTTATAAAAATTATGTACTTACCTAATTTTTTTTTTTATTTCAATAATTAATATTAAAACTTTAATGTTTGTACTTCTTATTTGAGAAATTTTATCAATTTGGTTTACAAGGGTAACCAAAAAATAACATTTAACACTATAGACACAATAAAATAATTTTTTTTAGTTTCATCAGTACTAATAACAACACACTAGTTGGTATTTTAATTCCTTTACGCCCCTTAAATTTTACATAGTTATTTTAAAATTAAATATTATAATAGTCATAAGACTACATTGGAAAAACTTATGGGACTTACAACCAATTATTTTATAAAGTTAAAAATGATGTATAGGTCGTAAGGGAAAAAGTTGAAAAAAAGCTCAGCGTAAGGGACAGGTTGCTTAAATTGGTAGGGCGTAAGGGACAAAATCTTCTAAACCATTAGTTGTAGCGTATTCAAACTAAAATAATTGAAAAGATCTTCAAAAATTAGCACTGGCCTTCTTTTAATTGATCGCTGTAAATCAAGGCAATCAAAAGTTACAAAAGGATTTGTAAAAAAAAATTGTTTTTTGGCTCTCCTGAAAAGTCGTGCTTTGTCCCTTACGACAATTGGCATTTCCATGATCGATATTATGTATTTTAAAATAAAACGAGTGTATTTAAAACAGATCAACAATACAATATAATAGCATAGATCACTTCAATAAATTATCAAAAAATATTGCATTAACTATTAAATATGTAGGTAGGTACTTAGATACAATTGTTGCTAATAGTTCACATAAACTACTTACGTAAATAAGATAAAATATAACAACGTATACTGGATGTTTTTAACGAGGCGAAAAAAAATAAGAAGGTTCGGTTCACTATACATAACCACTTTCACAAGGAAACATGGGCCGAAATCTCAAAAAAAAATCAGGTTACCGTTTGTTAACCTCTTCAGCTAATCGAACCAATTCATGGGACAGACAGACTTTTTTTCGAGATTTCGAGCTCTATCACTACTTTGATTTTTAACCGCCTTGTTAGAAACACCTGTATACCAGGCAATAATATTTATTTATACATTACACAACAAAATTGTCCTAGTTATATAATTCTACTAAATTACACTTGCTAAAAAATTCTGAGTTTTATATAGATTTTTTATGGAGACATTATTTTTTTGTACATTGTGAAAATAAAGTTATCTTCCAAACCATGGAAAACAAAGTCATCCTATGTGTGTCCTAACAATTCCGCTTTGTATTTATTTAATGGAACTGCTATCCAAGTTGAAAGACCTAGATAATCTCTTGATTTTTGCCTAAAATTGCAACTTTTATTAAACACTTGGTAGCTTCCTTAAGTCTAAAACTAAAAGCTATATACAGAATCACCTTTTTATAATCGCAATTATAGTCTATTGCATTGTCAAAAACTCCCTGTGTGACTCTATAAATAAAAATGCTTAAGTATACTATGGTAACTGTTAGTTGGTTTCATGTTGGTTTACATTATTTTTTGAGTAAGCAAGCAAAGGGAGATATCTTTGCTTACTCTCCACTTTCACTCCTTTCCGTTATGTGCAACCTCTTAATTATGTTCTCTGAGAAATCTCCTGACATTGGCATAACAATAAATAGTGGAGTATAATTTATTAACTATCTAATACTAATTACGTTAAAACTACGTATACCTATGTTGCCTACTATAAAGATTTGACATTTAATATTTACTTTCGGAGGTCCGTATTCGATTCACGGCGGGGACGAATGTTTTTGGATATCAACAGGTTTTATCTATGTAGGGGCTTTGAGTGTGATGCATATTTATAATCTGGTTAAAACTTATCTAACGAAAATCTAATGGCAAGATTAGTAGCGTCGCAGATAGCAAATGAAATCCCACCTTATTAGATAACAAATAACAAAGCTTAACAAAAAAAAATAATGAAACAAACAAATCTATATATAACACAGAAGTATTCCCCGCACCCTGGTAAAACGTTACACCAATACTAGAGCCAATTTCTCATAAAAATATATCATCTAAACTAAAACTAAACCATGGTAAATATTAAAAATCAAGGGTCGGTCTGTAACCTAAAAACTAAACAGTGTCCTAAAAACTAAAAAAGATTTACAAAGATCACAATTTTGATAGCCATTGCCATGGACAGGGTTCGTGGTTTTTATTGGCTAGCGATTGGCGCTAGCATTCGTGTAATAAAAAAAATAGGCCTAAGAACACTTTAAGTCAAAAACGAGTTCGAAGTGAAGCAAGCCAGTAAAACAATCACAGATTTACTTCTCCTCCTGCTTGCTGCCTCCCAGGTAATGGTGGTTTATGAACCGCGCGCCCTGCGTGAGCTGCGCGCACTCGTTGGTGAAGTGGCACGCGAACAGCAGCATGTTGCGCGGCTGCACGCGCCACGCGAACCGCATGAACATCAGCGAGTAGAATGTTAGCGCTGCAACAACGTGCCAACACATAAGACTGCTATTTTATAGCTACTAAGTAATAAAGAAAAAAATAAATTTTATTTTAAATTTTTGATGTACTTGTCTTATGTTTTATATAAAGCATTCTCTTATCTTATCTTAAAGCCATGAAAATTTTACTGTTCATTTATTAGATTATCCCATATTACAGCGGCATAAACTCCTTTAGTTCCTCTAGCATTTTTTTTTCGCAATCTTTTTACTCTCAAATGGACGAAAAACATTATTGCAAATGTGGCCATATTAGAGCCTCAGCTAAGGTTAGGATTTGCATTTACATATATATAATGTAAGCCATTGACCATCTGCATGGTCCAGTTGGTAGTTATTTTGACATTTATGTTTTTATCCTGGGTTAATGGGTGCATTTCAGGTTATTTACATGAATTTAAAAACAGGTTTTACCTATTAGTTAGGAGCTCTAGAGTCTGAATCATTACAAATTTATTCATATTTAAACATTCTGTTCTTTCTTACCCAGTGTCATTTTGCCACTGATGAAGCTTGGGTCTTTCCTTGTGTCTGCAATGGCCGCTAGTGGTATACCCCAGTTTGCGACGGGACCCCAGAAATGTGTGCTGTAAATATTTAAATATAACTAAAAATATTTTTTTAATTTGCTGACCCGACATGTCATGCCATAGGATTATAATCTACAAAAAATAACAACAAAAAATGAGGATATCAATATTGAAAGAAAGGAACATTGTTTAATTTTTATAATAACAATACAGAGATTTATTTACTCTTGATATTAATAAAAAAATTGTTGCTTGTTGGTATGTCTATTTGAAAATAAATACAACTTAGCAACAAAGTTTCTTGGTTTACACTAAACCAAGTAGACAGACACCCAGTGGCTCAGTGGGCAGAAATGTTGACTTTGATACTGAAGGTACGGGTTTGAGTTCATGGTGAATATCAATGTTTGTTTCAAAATTATTTGCGTATAGTTCTTGGTAAGATTTCAGGAACCATAGATACATTATCTGTCGTCATATTATGGGGCTCTGAATGTGATCCATTATTTATATGTAAAAAAAATATTTACCTCATCAAATATTCTCTAAACTCTTTGCTCTTCAGCTGATTAGCTAATTTCCCCACGAAACTCATTTTGGCTGGAATTAAAGAACAGTGATAATAGTAGATAAGTTGGTACTAACCTACTTAATTGAATAAAATTATAAACGGAAAAAGTATAGTTATTCTATTAGTTTCAGGCCATCCTGATTTTACTGACGTCTAAAATGGTACATACCTACACAGAAAACTATTAGACCAATGAAACAATAAAGATAACCTGACTTTAACAAACAGCAATAGCATGCTCTTAAACGCCGTAATCATAAGGCACATTAAATTGTTTAGCATAACTTATCAAGTTTGCTTTGAATAGCTTATCCTTGTAAAAAGTCAAGGTAAGGTTACATGCGATAAAGTATGGAAGTTATGAATGAATACTTTCGAAACACTTACCGTTTTAAGTTTAAGATACAGCGGTTAAAGGATAAGAATCTCAAAAACACTATTCCTCTCTTATCCAACAATTTGCCCTTGATTTAATTTTGAGGAAATAAATTTTGGAAACAACATTCATTCAGTCAACTCCATAGAAAAATTTTACTCTCTAGTCGGTCAACTCACTCAACGTCACGTCAGTCAGTCGTCAGTCAATAGTCAATGTTACGCAGTGTTGCCAGAACAAAACATAACCTTTTCTTGCAAAAGTGGCCAAAGGTTACACAAAAAAGGTGCAATTTGGAACAAAAAATTGCCATTTATCATTTATAAAATACTTTTCACATTCATATTTATTTTACTTAGTGTGTGTTGTGTAATTTCTAAGCAATATATATCTTCAATTTCTGTCAAAAAAGTTGGAAAAAGATAAAAGCTATCCAGACCGACCAAAGGGACAAAAGTGGCCAAAATTACACCCATTAATGACACCACTGAATCGCTAATACTACCTGTCATTTAGTGTTGTACCGTAATGTATTAACAACATATCGAGTAAAGTGATATTCGAATTGCCAATAGCCATATATAGCCATATATAGCCAAAGCCAAAGCTTACGGTGGCGGTCTAGGATGGCGTAACACTTTTGTCTATGATCTCGTGTGCCCCAGACTGTAATACCCTGAGGTAATACCAAAGAACAAGAGAGAGAGAGAGATAAACCGGAAGTGTTACGCACGCCCCATCCTAGACTCTCTAGTTCGTCTGTGATCCTAGACCGCCACTCTGTACGCTTATAATTTTTTAAGCTAAACTAGTCGACCCGGCCAACTTCGTAACGCATAACCTATTATATTTAAGTAAATAGATAATAATAAGTAATATTTTCAATATTATTCAAAAGCAATTATAGTAAATATTTAATTATTATATTTATGCTTTCTTCCTTTTTACGATTACTACATAAATTGTGTACAGTACAGTAACCAGCAATCTACCCAAATTATCAAAAATGGGTAGCTTGATGTGCGGAGGTCTATCGCACCACATTTTATATTTTAGTAAAAAAAAAGATAAAACTAAGTAAACTATGAATACAACTATCGATGGTCACTATCTCTTGTGTTCCAACATGGTTCCAACACAACGACGAACGTGAGTGAGGAAACGCTACGTTAACTAACACAGGGGATGCATGCATATGCTGAATGATTATGCATATGCTGAAGCATGGTTGTTTACGGTCTGATTTTATGGGGAAGTAGTACAAATTTCAATGATTTATTCATAATGCAAAAAAAATGTATTCGCATTCTTGCAGGCATAAAAAGCATCGACAGCTGCCGACCACACTTTGTCAAAATGGGAATTCTCACTCTCCCATCTTTGTTCATACTCGAAATAGCAATATTTGTTAGAAATAATATACAATTATTTACACAAAATAGAGACATACATAATTTGAATACCAGATCTCAAAATAAACTAGCTCTGCCTTACTCCAGATTAAAATCTTTTAGCACTCACACATAACAAAATTCCTGAATATTTAAAGAAACAAAAACAGTTTTCAATATTTGTAAATAATTTAAAATCTATTACTTAGTACATACAAAAATGCTATTATAGAATTGAAGATTTCTTTATCGATAAGCTTAACTAGTTAGGACGATATACGCGAAATAAATCAAACGACCGAGGATCAAAGGTTGTCCTTTTCCCTGAAACATACTGAGGGAAAAGGACAGTCATTTGTCAGTCGCCCACATCGGTTCTACATTTTATTCGAAAAAGTAATAAATATTAAATATCTTTTTAACTATAACTTTTAAATCAAATTTAAATTACCAGAATTTAATTTACTTTATTATCATTATTCCTATGTAGTTTCAACAAAAACCAGTAAGTCATTTCGAAGAACTATAGCTATTTCCGTTTTTTGGAATGGTTATCTTTGACGAAATAATGTATCAAGGTTTTTTAATTCCACAAGTGTTTCTCAATTATAAAAAACTTTGTTATATCCTCAAAAACGTTATGTTAAAATTCCAGATCTTTACCTCTTATAGATTTAAGAGAATTATACTTGATTTAAAAAACCTTAAAAACTCATATAGCGTCTTAACTGTTTAAGCTAAATAAGATAATAATTATTAGTTATGTTAAAGTGTTATTTAATTTTAATTCAGAAGAGTTTTTATTGAGTTTTAGTTTTAAACTTTTGAATATGTAAATTCAGAATGGTTTAGTATTATTTTCGTAATTTAAGTAAGTACTTATACTTACTTAGGAATAAGTAAGTATGTTATCTTTATAATTATTTTAGTAATGACAAACATACCTACAAAAACCTAAAAACTTGTGCAATGTCTAATTTAAGATAGCTTAAGTGACACTTTTATGTTTTAACATCTATGTAAGTACTTAACTTAAGCAAGCACTAAATAAATGAATATGAATATGAATATGATGTCAATGTCTTAACCAACCGTCGGAGTAAGGAAACCGCCGGCCGCTATTAACCGGTCCATCCGGTCCATGACCGGTCCTAATTAACGTTTCAATTCATGCACACAGAACTTTGGTACAGTGGCGGACACGGTCGGCGTAACACTTCCGGTTTTTCTGTATTGCAAAATAGCACTTGTTCTTTGGTAATACAGTCTAGGGCTGACGAAACCATAAACAAATCTGTTACGGCCTCCTAGTCCGCCACTGTACCTTAAATTAACAACACAACAAAGTAAATAAATAAACAACGCAAAGCAAACAAACCATATAAAAACTTTATATTTCGTTAGTTTATTAAATAAATAATCAGGATAATAATGAAGACAAGCTACCACCATGCAGCACGATAACCTCCGCTTGCTCAAACCATCTAACATCATGGGTTTACTTCGAATAGCTTTGGTGTTTTACTTGTTCATATACGTTGCCATATACCTGGCTCTCATAGCCAGTCTCCTTTACGTTAGAATGGTGCTGTTAAATGATAACAGGTAAACTTAAATACTAGATAGAGAGTTGTGGCAATGGGCAGGCAGGGAACAGAGGTCGAAGAACAGATAATCGAGTGGCGGATCGGAGTAGGCTAAGGTGGTCAGATGACTGGTGAAGGTTAAGTGAGACTCATTGGATAAGTGAGTCTCGCCCAAGACCGGTCACTATAGTAATCAGTCGGAGAGGTCTAAGTAGATCAACAAGGGACGTCTTTCAGCTGTGACCTGATGTAGACTTATTAGGAAATATTATTCTAATGCATTGCACGCTGTTTTAGGGCGTAGGTACATT
Source organism: Euspilapteryx auroguttella (assembly GCA_951802225.1). NCBI lineage: Eukaryota > Metazoa > Arthropoda > Insecta > Lepidoptera > Gracillariidae > Euspilapteryx > Euspilapteryx auroguttella. The sequence goes on along the minus strand of OX637649.1, from coordinate 6,194,063 downwards.
AAATACATAAAAATCGCTGTTTATAGTATGTAACACCTTACTTAAGTACCTATACGTAGGTACCTGATTTTTTTTAATATATTTTCCCGAGTGTGTATGGACCTTTAGAGCGATCGCACCTTAAGCAACTATCGCGCGGCCACATTCTCCGGACGAGCTTTTTCATACATTTTGTATAGCATCGATCGACCGACGCAAAGCGAGCGTTCGAGTGGCCCGGGCCGGGTTCCAGCCACAAGCTGCAACCGTGGCGGCGGTGGCGCCGTCGTCTGTTTCAGCGCTTATTGTGCGCCCGCTTTTATTTTAATTGAAAATTATTTGATCATCACATTTTCAGCACCAGGGAGTGGCAGTGTGGCCCAAGAGAAATACAAGATCATTAAAATTTCAATAAAATTACAGAAATAATATTACAAAACATTTATTCCTAAATAATAAAAAATTGTATAAAGGCACAGTAATGGACGGTTCTACCAGTCAATCTCATCTACACAAATGAGTCTTCAAATAACAGACATCTAGAAAACGCAAAAGGAAGTAGTTAAGTGTATTCTAAAAATACATTGAATCGAAAAAAAATGCGAATTTTACATGATTTAGTTGATTAGAAACAATATCAATGACGTATTTTATGCAATAAACATTTTGTTACAATACCTACAATCTCTGTTTAATTTTACTTCATAATAGAAAGTAGTGTATATTAATATCTTATCTTACTAAACTAATTTAAGAACTTAAAATAAGAAGTAAATCTTAAAAAGCTATAATGAAAATTCAAATTACTTATTTTTCCATTGATTGATATTTCCATACAAAGAGATTCTTAGATGAACTATAATTCAGTCAGTTTGGACGGCACAGTGCAAAATAAAAGCTTTATTGCTTGAAGCAAATCAAATTAAATAAGTATCCTTCGGAATGCTTAAGACAAGGCGGTAAATATAAAAGAGTGAGATTGCTTATCGTACATCATAACAACTTTATATAGTTTTTTTGATTTTTTTTTAGGTATGGCGAGCAAAATCACTCCTTTAAATTAATACCGCCCTATTTATTTAAGCGCTAAACTAAAAAGGCACATTTTAACGTATATTGCAATCACTAAGCTTTTAAAAGCTTTTCTACCATAATCATTACTTAAAAAATTACTACAACCGTGGTATATACTTACTTGAAAATTTAACGGAATTTTAAACTATTCTGATACTTCCATTAAGGACAGGAGTAGTTAAGTCTTGAAGTTTCAAGTATTAGTGGATTGGACAAGCTTGGGATAAACCAACATTTTCTTACATTGCCTTTTGTTGGCGGTCAGCCATCAGAAACCTTGAGACGTAAATATGGCAGCTAAGTCTGTGGCTGTGCGTTAAGGTCACTATAACATATCAGAGTGGAGAAGTTTTTTAGATCTTGATTATCAAAATCAGGAAAGCAATATCTCATAAATATTCGATATAATCACAATAGTTCAAATTTAACTTGGATGATTGAACAATTATTCCATTGTTTCTATAAAAAGAAGAAGTTAAAGATTTAAAAAAAAACTTTCGTCTCAAATGTCCCCCGCCTCACACGTTACCGAAGCTTGTAAAGCAAAAACAAAATGGCCGCTACGGTAACTAAACTGCTTTGTATAGCCGCCGCTCCCGCCAATCTACATTTGAACATATCAATTCTCGTTTCCTTGTCTGCGATAATGTTTTGGAACTCGGCTTCTACTATTTGCCCGTCATAGTAGGTGATTGGGTCTTCGAAGGGGTACTCGTAACCTTGAAGACATTCACACTTGTAGCCGCCGGCCTCGAAACCTCGTCCTAGGATGGGCACGCACTGTGGATAGATTTTAATTTATCAGAAATAAGGATTTTATAACAACACTCAAGCAAAAGCCTTACTAGGTAGAACCTGTCTCTGTAACATATAAGAGGACATACAGACAACAACGTTCGTCCCATCGTCATGCAACACCGCAGTTATTGATCCACAGAGGAAGTCATTTTTAAAACATAAGTTATACAGCATTTTTCTGACAAGTCTTACGAAATTATTTAGGTTTTTTTTTACATATTTACACATAGTGTAAAGCACAGTGGCGCTAACACAACCTAAATAGGCTCCAACTCAGCATATTGTTACAGAAACCTGTGAGAGGTTAATATAATTTAAGTATGAGATAAACTCACATAGGAGGATTGCCGGTCGCACTTGTCTGTTCCCTTGAAGGCGTTGGCGACGTAGTACTGGTCCGGGCACTGGTTGATGTCCAGAGACATGAGGGACATCGTCACCGCCACCACTCCTCTAAAAAACATATCGCGTCTTACTACATAACATACCTACTTTGTAGATTTCATTTAAGGTGATCTTCTATGGTATTTTTTATTGGCAGTGTCGATAAAAATACAATAAACTGTAAACTAAGATAACAGTGGAAGCATTCCCTTAGATTGAACTAATATAAATCGTTTGAAACTTTACTATTGTAAGAACAATTTTCCTCTGGTATATTAAAGTAATTTTTATTAAGGTTCCTCTGGTAAATTTCAGTAATTTTTATTGAGGTGTTTTGTCATACGGACAGAGAAACGAAAACGCAAAAAAGTAAGTTAGTAAAGAAAATACAAAAATAGATTTTAATGGCCGGCCTTATCTATTTCTTACAGACATCCACAGCTTACTATAAAGAATTCAACGTAAGCATAAATAGAAGAACAACAGGGGTACTATTACGGCCACATTTGCAACATTTCTTTTCGTCCTCTAGAGTGCCAAAGTCTATACAAAAAAAAAACGCAGAGGACGCAAAGCAATATTGCAAAAGCGGCCGTAATACACCCCAGGTTTCTTTTTGTTGACTAGGCAAAGGCAAGCCAGCAAGAGGGTGAACGAACTCACTTGAACTCGAGCTTGACCTTGACGCTGTCCCAGCCGAAGAAGGGCGCGGAGTAGGTGAGCGCCCACTGCGGCAGCCGCCCGCCGCAGTCGAAGTACGGCCGCGTCCAGTGCCCGTGCCGCAGGCTCGCCGCCCTAAGGAAATAATAATAATAATAATAATGACGCATCACACTCAGAGCCTCTAACTAGGAACAACCTGTATCTAGGGTGCCCGAAACACACACAGAGACGAACATCACACCCAGACCGGAGACAAACATCGATATTCATCATACAATATTCGCTCCGCCCGGGAATCGAACCCGGGTGCACACGCTTACTCAGTCCACATCACTGCCAACTGAGCCATACAACAACATACAACTGAACATAGGTAACCTATTGTTATTTCCACACTAGTTCACACAATTTTTCATCAACATTCTTGTCATTTAAACCATCCCTGGACTACGACAAACATTTCAAAACCAAAATTAGCTAAATCGGCCGAGCCTTTGTCGCGTTATAGCTAGATAAACGAACAGCAAATAATTTTTATACATATAGATGGTGTGGTGGCGGCACAGAATACCACCACGCCATTTCCTTGCATGTCGTAAAAGGCGACTAAGAAGCACACAAAGGATGGGTAGCGTAGTAACATGGGCATGGGCCAATTTCGCATGAATGGTTTGCGGAAATAAGGTTTAGGCTATTATCACTGTATATAAGGAGTGAGCTTGATTGTGCATTATGTGTACGCAACTAGATTTTTTTTTATTTTAACGACTCCAGGAATTGAGCCTTCAGTACTTTTAGCACCATTAGGTATTCTGTGATAGGGCTCAGCGTATTTACCTGTAGAAGGTGGGGTACCGCTCGTGCCGCTTGAGGTAATCTCCGCGCTCGGAGTCTCTCAGTTTCATCTTGAGGTAGTATTTGTCAAGATCGTCAGTACTAGTTGACCAGCGTTGTGCCAGCGGTTGGAACCACGGCGCTCCAGTATAAAGCTCCTCTGTCGGGATGGAAATACACTGTCACCATCATCAAAACCAATAGACGTCTAATGGATATAGGTCTTCTCCAGAGATTGCCATAAGGACAAGTTATTTTATGGATTACATTGTTTTAATCATTGGTACCTTTAAATTTGATAACAACTCAAAAATACTAATCGTAAAGTTTATGAATAAAAGGAGCTCTATGTGATATATCATCCACTTATTGAGTAGTAGGTTTTTGCTAAATTTAAAGGAGGTTGCCCCTGTCAGGGGCAAGTTGTGAGCTTTACTATGATGAGGGATAAGTGAACAATTTTGATATGCTAATAAAATAAGAATTGAAGCATTCCATCATTCAAAATCATACAAATAACAAAATTCACTAACCAGTACTATTAAGCCGTGCTCGGTCCTCCAATTTGAACTTCCTTGTGTTCAACTCAGTTTTATAAGCGTAAGGAGCAAAAAACGTTCTATTGGTAAACTTGTTCCTTTCCCAAAAGGTTCCAGCTGCCCATATCTTGGAGTCACCCAGTATGATCGCGAGGGTTTCGCCTATCATTTGGTCTTCTGTCAAAGGTTTGTCCGCAACGCGGGTGCCCGAGAATACTTCTGCCGGATCTGATACCTTTAAAAATCAAGACAGAAAAATACAGACAAATATCATACTAAGTTTTTAGCTTCAGATACCCAATAACTAGCTTTCGAAATATAATTCTCATATATTAGTCCGAAAACTGCGTTTTTTAAATTAGGTCGATATTGAACCGAGTTCCTTAGACAAAGTTGCTAGGTAGGTATTCGGCATGGTAATTGTCAGGTCAATCACTCTCTTAATTTATTAACAACTCGTCGGAAGCATCCCGTATAAACATACCTGTAGGAAAGCACTTATAAAGTTAGCCAGCCGCACGGCCATCTTGGCTTGGTTCTCAAACTGTTCTTCGGCTCCGTAGGCTATGTCTCCATTCAAGATTAAATCTGACGGATTATATCTGAAAAGATAAGGTCACTTTACAAAATACATGTTGTTAAACCATAATAATAATAATATTATACCTAAAACTCATACAAAACTCACCAGACTAAAGGAACTTTGATCATTAGCCATATAAAAAAAATTTTAGATTTATTATTTTGATGCTTTGGCACGAGCAACATAAGGTAGTATGTTCCTTATCTGTTCAGTGAGCCTATTGCTATTCTCAATGGCTATAAGAATGAAATAAACGACAAATAACTATACCTTAAAATGACAGTATAATAGAAAAAGTAAAGACTAACTTGGAGCAATTGGAGGGCTGCACTCCGCGTATAAAGTTGAGCATCTCGTAGACGTTGGGCCGCTCCTGGTGCAGCGCGCGCGGCCCGCGGGACGCGTTCACGTACTGGCTGTAGCCGTCCAGGTACAGGGCGCGCACCCAGCCCGGCGCGCGCTCCCACTGCACCGGCAGACGCTGCACCCCTGGTACAACAAACTGACTCATTTTCGGAGGTCTATCACGGCAAAAACAAAGGTGCCGTCAGAATAATCAGAGTCTTATCTGGGACGCTGAAATTTTTCTGAGACAGTGACCAGCGCGTGAACGTGGACGAAGATGTGACGAGTAGAATTTGACTGGATGTCAAACACAACAAAATGTGTATTTTTTCAGGATTTTTGTCAACTGAGAACCAGTAATGATTATGATGATCATGGCGTACTGACATTGGTCGAGCTAAATATGCCAGCCACACTTCTGCTACTGAGTGTCTAGCGGCAACAACTTTATATTTAATGTATTGCCTATTATGTATTAGTTCCCAATTACCTCTTGCCTCATATCTTAGTGTCTTTAAAGTAGCCCAAGGGAGGGAACACACAAAGAATGGGCAGCAGCGTCTATCTATACCAATATTATAAAGAGGAAAGATTTGTTTGTTTGTTTGTTTGTAACGAATAGGCTCCGGAAATACTAAACCGATTTGAAAAATTCTTTCACTGATAGGAAGCTACACTAACCCCGAGTGTCATAGGCTATATTAGATTTTCAAAAAAATTAGGGATCCTTACTTAAACTCAAATAATGTAACCCAAGGTGCAATATTTTTTCCGTTGTTTACATATTTTGACAGGTGGTTTGTTGTTGTTGTTTGTTTTTTTATTCGCCCATTCTGGGCAGTCAAAAGAACATAGTCTATAGAGCCAAGTCTTTAGTAGTATCTTTTAATCTATGGCGTAACGAAGTAAGCCGGGAGAGCTCGTTGTTGATAAACTTAAATGTCAGCTAAGCATGGCAAATATAGCAACCAACCCTCAACATGTCTTTGACGCGTTCTGTAAAGGATTCTCTTGGCTGAGATGATAAATACCAAAAATTACTCACATCCAATAGGAAGACAGTCAAAGTTGTTATAATACTGGTCGGCAGTGGCTCGCTCTACTATTTCTCCGAGGTAGGGCCGTCTGACAACGCTCGGCAGCCGGTGGCCGGGCTGGCAGCGGCACTGGTAGCCGCCGCGACGGAAACCCCAGCCGTGGATTGGTTCGCACTGAAACCACACCAAATTCATTTAACAATGTATCACAGGGACAAAACATTGTGTGGGAGCATAATCAACACCGGTCATGCAGAGTTCTAGTGGGTATGAGCCCCACATACATTTTATTGCATTTTCTACAATACCTTACCATGTAAATTTTATCAAGTTATCTGAAACAAATCACTCTAAGCGATAAAGCCACCCATTGTAATCAATGAAGTTATTTAGGAAAATTGTAATTGATTGCAATAAGTATCTATCTATCTGTCTATCTGAGCATGTTTAAAAAGGTTTCAGATAATCATCTTTAGTTACATTAAGTGTGTCATTCTAGACGCGTATTGTGAATGCTGTGAATGAAACAAAACAGCAATTTACTCAGTAAGTAATAGGGTATTGTTGGACACTCTATTGAATAGATACAAAAATTTGTGTCTCCCGTGTCGTATGTGCCAATTTTTTTTGTTATTCCGTTTATTAAGCCTCTGGTGGTTAGTAATGTATCTGGTACCTGTCGGGAGAATCTAATAAGCTGCTGATCTTGAAGTGGATATTTAGATTTGTTTATTTTATAATAATTAAGTATTTTTTTATACAATTTTAAAAAGGGTTAATACACACCTCTGTTGTATCCTCCTTACATCTTGCAGTACTAGCAAATCTGTTCGGCTTATCATTCCCTTGACTTGGGGGACATTGGTTTATGTCTATACGGTCATAATCTAGCTCCATGACAACAGCTGCCGTGTACGTTGGGTATTCAATATGCCGGAATTGAGTGTGACGCGGATAGATGTCTGCTACTGGAGAGACCGCTGCCACAAGCCATTTGTTTAACCTGCCACAGTCAAAGTATGGTTTTGTCCAATTGACTGGACCAGGAACCTGTACAAGAAAATGTATAATTTGTAATGAAATTATTAATTGTATGCCAACCTGAAATTATTAATGGATATGTTAAGGTAAATGTGAATAATCCGTAATTATGCATAATTACCGGGAATTATGTATAATCACCAACATACGCGGTAAATGTGATAAATTATTCACATTGACCGGTCATTATGCATAATTTCCATGCAACAGAGGTAAATGTTGACAAAAGCTTTGAATAAACAAAATTTAAAATTTAAAAACCTCCTGACCAAGTTAGATACCCTCATCAACTAAACTAGAACTAGAGCTAATCATTTTCAAAAGGTCATGGTTAACTTACCATTAACTTTCAATATAATTGAAGTAACACGTTGACAAATTTAAAATCGTTAGGACATCTGGAAGGTAGTTAGGTCCCCATCCACTCAGCCGTTTGAAGATAATCAGCCCTTAAATAGTGGATGAGGGGATCTATCTTCCTTTCAGATGTCCAATTGATTTTAAATTTTTCACTGTGTTACTTCAATGAAATTGAAAGAATAAGGTAAGGTAACCATGACCAGATCAGCCGTTTGAAGATGATCAGCTCTTAAATAGTGGATAAGGGGATCTAACTTCCTTCCAGATCAGATCTAAACACTCCGAAGTGATGAATATAAACATATATTATTACATTTACCAATGGGGACTGGGAATTATATATAGTTACCGGTTAATGTGATAAATTCAGTTTTTTATTACATTTACCGCAAGTGCCAGTAATTATGCATAATAACCGGGAATTATGCATAATCACCGCATTATTCACATTTACCGTAACAGATATATTTATAATTTTTAGGAATATGGTAGAAATGTAGGAAGGAGTCCAAAGGACAGAACCAGCAAAATTTTTAAGTTGAGCTTTAAGTATCTAAAATCATATTTTATACTAATCCACTTCTTCATTTCTAAATTCTTACCTCATCATTGCCTGGTGGACCATGGAATGTGAATGTCTCATTGGTATTATTGGAATATCTGATCTCAACTTGGTAAGTTGTTTTAGTGTCGTGCCTCTTATCCACCTTGTCTGGCAGCCACAGCTGGTACCACTCATTGATGCGGTAGAAATCACTTGTATAATCCTTCGAAAGGCTCTCCTGTTCAAAAGCTCCCAAGTCTTCCACATGAAATGTGTTCATTGTAGATATCTTTTGTAGATGGACGGGGTCATTGAAATCATCTGCTCTGTACGCCCTTGGTGCAAACCTTGGCATGGTCTTGTTGAAGAATCCACGGTAAGATGAAGTGTAAGACATATTCGGTGAGAAGTAAATTGAAGAAGCATTGATGTAAGGATTAGAGGACACATCAGCAACTGAAGATAGGAAGTAGTACATCATGCCAGGGTCATAGGTGTCATTGATGGCTGGACGGATAAACCGTGACTGGAGTATGTAGCTCCAGAAAAACGCTCTATTCATAGCCAAGTTGTGCAAGTGAAGAAGCGCAGTACGGTTAGGAAATACAGGATTTATGTTGATTTCTTTAACGTCCGGATGGTGGGAAACCGAGTCCTCTGGCAGGAATAGGTCATCAAGATGAGTGATAAAGCAGTTTTCTGTATTGACTTTGTCCATTCTCCCTCGAATCTCGTCGAAAGAGTCACGGATCTGCCATTCATACTGGCCGGCCACACCCCACAACAAAACGCACAACGAGAATAATAGAAACGTATAGTTTAGCTTCTCCATTTTAGTGGACTTAGCTTACGCAAAAGTATACATAAGTAGTTTAATACATTTTCTTTTGAAAAATACACGTCCGCCTTTATACTTTTAAAAATCTAAAACAAAATAGAGAAACAAACCCGCCCCAACGCAAGCGAACAGTTGTTTACAACACAGACCAACTAAAGAAGATAGGTACTACGGATACGGACGGTTTACAAAATTTGTTTAAATTAAATATAATCTATGTTTGCATGTTGCTTGTGGTTGTTGTTACAGATTCATCTATGCGGATAAGCAAAGGTCTCTAGACCGTGCAGCCATGTCTTCATTAATATTTTTATTGACAATTTGTTTAAAACAGGCCAAGGCCAGTTCTTCGTTTGCTTTAAAGTAAAATATTTTGCACCACGTTCCTGTGCAGCTCTCTAAAATGATTGCCTTACCTTACTTAATACAACTACTTACGCCGTGCAACAACATAAACAACAAACCTTTCATTCCAAATCGAGTACAGCGTTATTATATACCTAATATAATCTCTGGTCAGTATGTAATGGCAACCCTATTCAGTTCATGAATGAAAAATGAAAAAAACTAAAATGTGTATATTGTGTAACAAAAACTAATCTGTGATGTGAACATAACCTCGAAAACTTATTTTCAAATTGAGTTTAAGTTTCAAATATTAACAAAACTAAAAACAGTCATGTCGGGTTCATTGATTCGTAAGTTTATTGTTGTAAAGGACAGTAATATAACAATACTAATTACTTTTCAAGTCCTATACAAACATTTTATTTAAATCATCTACTTATATTATTTTCAGGATCTATGTTTAGTGCTCTGACTCTTTATAAAAGCAATACTCCAAATTTGGTAAGTTTATTTCCCCATTCGGTTGGTGGGTCGTTTTAGGCCATTTTATATGCTCTAAAGTGTTTAATAAATTTATGTACATACATATATAAAATAAATAAAAATTATAACTTACTAAGTATATTATGTAAACTTGTATGCCTGATTCATATAAATATACTTATATATAGTGTGTCCGAGGAAGTCATAACTTCTGAAGGAAGTTGTAACTAAGGTAACCTAACTACTGAGTCTTCGATCAAGACCTTACTTAATTAAGGTTCTATGAGCCTTAGATATTTAACTGTGAATTTAAAAGTAGGTGGGGGTTGACTTTTGCAAAAAATATATTAAAAACATCATACCGAGGGGGGGTAAGGCTGCGACCTCCCATATGGGGTGTTTCCGTCGATGAAATTGATCATAGAATTCACCCATAAAATTATGTTATAACTTCCCCGGACACCCTGTATACTGTATATAAATAAATATACATATAAATATATCTATGCTTAATTTTTCAGAAAACTATCCATACATCTACAGTATACTATGCAGCTAGAAAGGGAACAAGGGCAAAAGCTCGTGCCAAGAAGGTCAAAGTTGAAGTTACCAAAGTTGGCTTCATACCCCACAATCAAAGGGGTCGCTCAAAGTAAGTGCAATCTGTTTCACTACTTTGGCTGCAGAGAATCCTGCAAGAGCAAATCATTCTAGTATTTATGGAGCCTTTGGTTGGGGTTCATTTTTTTTTCTTGGCTTACTTTCATTGTTCTCTGAATGCTTGAGTAGTGAAGCAGCCTACAAGTTGTATACAAAAAATACCTTATTTTTGTCCCATAAACTGAAGAAGTTTGTGAGACACGGCCCGCGCCGCCCGACTCCCCGCGAGATCCCCTCCGTTGCTCTGCGTAAGTATATTCGTTGCACCACTGTAGGGAAGTATATTGTAACACTGTGGTTTACTGCCTATCTCTAAAATAATTTTCTTTGATTTGTTACAGAAAAGTTATATCTAATGTGAACAAGCATCTTGACGACTCCTTCAAACAAATATCAAAAGATGACGTTTTCCCAATGCGATACTATCGGTGGGTTGTCTATAGTGCAGAAGATGCAGTGAAGGCTCACCAAGAGACACACCATCCGTCCATGTATAATGTGCCAGATGCACTTGTGTACGCCAAGGTTGAGCTCAATATGACTGCTGTCAAAAAGGTAAGTTGTTACTTACCTACTTAGAGAGAGTTTGTAAAGTAAGATGAGATTATCTAAACATTTACATTCATAATTGTGGTGAATACCAAAATTGGCAATTTAAGCCGAAAGCTTTTGCCTCATTTAAAGATTTTTAATATTCAACTCGAGCCCCTGGTGGCTAAGTCCTGTAACCAAATGGGTTTATCAGAGCCATCTGAGATCATCAACAAACTGCAGGATGAGGCCTGGATTTTCCAATAGCTCAGCTATGCGGCCAGCTCAGCCGGAAACAGACAACCTAGAGTCCGCGCCAGCTAAGTCTGCGCACGGTCAAAATATGAACCAATTATTACCATTCAGTCAAGTAATAATCTGTTTAAAACAAGTTTTGAATGGCGGTTGAGATACAGTGGCGCGCACTCTTTATAAAAGTAAAAAGAAAAAAAGAAGGATCGCTTTAAGGGCTAAGGCCGCCCATTGCAATCAACGTAGTAATTTAAGAAAATTGTAACTCTGTCGATTCTATGATTGTAATAAAGTGTATTTCTATTCTATGCTAAATAAATTCCAGAACCGCACTCTAGATTCGTTTTCGCGCCAAGCTCTGCTGCCGCACGGGTTCCCGCGCGACGACGAGCGCGCCATCCTCGCGTTCTGCAAGACGCAGGACATGATAAAGATGGCTGCCGACGCCGGCGCCACGCTCGCGGGCGGACCGGAGCTCATCAAGAAAGTTCAGGTAGGGCAAGTCTACTATCTAAGTACATCTCATCCGAAAAACGTCCACTGCTGGACAGGCCTCCCGCACACATCGTCACACCGATCGGTCTTGTGCGACTGTCGTCCAGTGTAATTCCGCAATCTTCTCCTGACCACATTGTAGGGAGTCTGCCTACTCTGCGTCTTCCGGTTCGCGGTCGCCACTCGAAAACTTCGGACCATTTGTTCTTCGAGCTATGTGCCCAGCCCACCCCTTTGCCACTTGAGTTTCGCAATTCTTTGGTCTATATCGGTGACTAGTTCTTCTGCATCGTCGTTCATTACCTACTGATTCGATCACGCAGAAAATTCCGAGTATAGCCCTTTCCATTGCCTTTTGGGCAACTGGGGGACTTTCGCGGTAATACGGTTTGAAATTTTATGAAACTTCTTATGCCGGTGATATATTTGCGAGATAAACCGCAATGAATAGTTGTAAGCAAAACCTCAGTGAATAATTAAACATAATACTTATTTCCATTTCAACCCGGCAGGAAGGCGAAATAAAGCTGAGTGACTTTGACACGGTTATCGCACACCCGAACATCCTAACTGAGCTGGTACCAATCCGTGGTCTCATGAAGAGAAGGTTTCCAAGCTTGAGAGCCGGGACCTTGGACGCCGACGTGCCCGGCCTTGTACGCAAGTTTGCTAAAGGGGTGCAATGTACCGCTGTTAAAGATGAAGTGCAAGCTGATTATGCTCATATACAGGTTCCTGTTGGCAGGGTGAGTTTGGTTCCGTAGTCAATCTTACTTTGCTTAATCTGTCTGTCCGGCAAGACTAGATAGACTCAGTTCGTTGTCTGTCCAATAAGTATAATTTGGTTAAAAAATACTAATTACGAATTGTTAAAATAGAGAAATCAGCTGTTTCTAAGCGATTACGAATGCGATGACTTAAACTAAGATACTGGAAGAATTTGTAAAACCACGTAAAACTAACATTTACAAAGAAAATATTTAAAAAAAACTTCTTTTTTTCAGTTGAACATGGATGCTAAGTTGGTAGCAGAGAACATTGATGCCCTACTAAAAGAGATCCAATCTTCTAGACCCAAACGACCAGGAACATTTATTACGAGGTAGGCTGTCCATTACCGAAGGAAAGTTTTCCCGCGAAGTGAAAAAAAAACATTATTTCTTTGCCCAATTTTCTAAAAAAGATTTTCGAAGCTTTATTATGCTAGTGTGGTAAAATTAGTTTAAAATGTGACGTAGTAAACGTGAAAAAAATAAAGGAAGGCGCTGCAGAATTATTCTGATCTATTTTCCGTAAAAATAAAAATGTTGGAACACCCTCGCATTTCAATTAGTTAGGTTAGAAGAATACTAAAGTCTTTATAGACTTTGTTCATTTGCCTGCCTAGGATGGGCGAAAACAACAACAGCAATCAGTATCAGGGGTCGTAGACATTTTTTTATTTCCCTTAGGAAAAAAAAATATCTACGACGAATTTTTTTGAAAAATATAAATACTTATGAGCTAGTTTACAGCGCCATTCGCGAAAAAAAAATCTTCTAAACTAATCCAAAATGATCTAAATATCAAAAATGTGGCACAGTATAGATAATGTAGCCTAGTATTTTTTGGGCACTGTTGTATAGCTTTAAAGTTAAAGACCAAAGAAAGCTACAAAGTGTTGCTTAAAGTGGCCACTTTTGGCAACAATCTGTGGATAATTTTATTCTTTTTAGTTATGACTACTTTACTGTGCTCAAAAAATACTAAGCAAGATTAAGTATCTAATTTTTTCGAGAATGGCGCTAGCATCGCTGTAATTAACATTATAAAGCTCTTAAACTTTACAAAGCTGAAAATACTTCATCTTAAAAACTTTCAGATGCACAATAACAAGTCCACCGTCATCCGAGGTTCTGAAGATAGATCCGTTTGTCCACGTGGAGAAGACCCTGACGGCTGAGGACCAGGAGAGTGATGATGAAGATGACCAGGTCGCGGCAAATGCCTAGTGCCTCACACTACTAATGCCTGAGAATTTTTCTGTTTGTAGTCATTAGTTTAGTGTTATTTTATTATTTATAGGTTTAAAAATAAAAATATAATGTACCTACATTAATAAAACATTTTATTTGATATTTTTTAATTAGAGTTTTGCAATATGACATCTCAGAAAAAAAAAACAAGTTTTATCACGCCCCTATCAGATGGCACAAGCAAAAATTAAGTGAAGTGAAGTTAAAAACTGGAACTCGTTTCAAATAGGTTTTGTTTTGTTTTAAACTTTTCAAGTTCATTAGAACTGATATGAATTTTGAATTACTAAGAGCCTATGTCTATTGAGCCATCTACGGGCGTATTACGTTTTTTTATGTCACTTTAAACCTCTTATTGAGAATTAATTTTTGGCCAAATTTCAAAACAATAGCTAAACAGGGTGTCTGGAGAAGTTATAACATAATTTTAAGGGTGTATTCTATGATCAATGATCAATTTCATCTACGAAAACACCCCATATGGGGGGTCGCAGCCTAACAATATGTTTTCTTTATTGCAAAAGTCGACATCGCCTACTTTTAAATTCACAGTTAAAGATCTAAGGCTCACAGAAGCTTCAGGTCTCTATCGGGGGCTAAGTAGTTAGGCTACCTTAGTTGTAACAAAATAACCAAGTATTGCCTTTACTTTTTTAAAAAAGGGGGTTAAACAAAAAAAAAATTGTTGCATGTTCTACGGGTTTTCAAAGTTACCACAAAAAATGCGGATATTTTTTTATTATTTGTGTTTTATTGTTAGCTTTTATTTCTCTACGTCTATTACTTCAGAAATTATCAACTACCAAAAGACCCTTCGCTTTTACCATTTAATTTAAGATTTCAGTTCAACACACTTGTATTAAAAAATAACGTCAATATTTAATTTTTTTGTTAGTGGGAAGTGTTTTATTAATTATTTGACATACATTATATCTTATTACAAACCTTAAAAAAAAAACTAAACAAAGAAATATTTACAAATAAAAAATTGCCTCAAAATCGCTGCCACCGGAAGGTACGGTGCCTAGCAGGCTGGCTGCGTTACCCCTCTGAATGGCCAGACTTATTCTCTGGCCAAGGTACGAGCCAGCCCGCCGGTCACCGGAATGGTCGATCAGACGCGTCGATAAATCTTTAAATAGTCGACGCGCCCCTGGCCCCCAAGGCCCCAAAGTTTCGACCCCAAACGGCACAAACTCATACTGCTCACAAATTGCCGCGTATTTGCGCCGTTTGAGGTCTTCGGCAGCTGTGGCTGCCGCGCCAGCCTCTTTTCTTTCTTTTTCTTCTCTTTTGTTAGTTATTTAGGTAGCCTACCTACTTAGCCTTCGATCACAGAACTAGAGATACTCCTTCGATCAAGACCTAAATTAAGAGTCCTTTTACGCGGACAGTGACGCCACGCGTGACGCGATTGATCAAAAAACACACCGGGCCCAGACGTCACGTCCACGATTAACAATTTAACAACTCAAGTAAAGACTGGGTTTGAAAATACTCTATTCTAAGGCTTCAAACGCACAGGCGGATTTTTTCCGCGCGGTTTTTATGTAACATATTGAAACCTATGGAAGTGTCCGCACCAGCGGATAAAAAACCGCGCGGTTAAAAATCCGCTGTTGCGGTTTTATTTCCGCGCGGGTAAAAATTCACCTGTACGTTCGGGAACTAAGAATAAGGTTGAAAATTAAATAACAACCTTTCAAACCGCGCGGAAATAAAACCGCAACAGCGGATTTTTATCCGCGCGGCGAAAAAACCGCGCGGAAACAAATCCGCCTGTGCGTTTGAAGCCTAAAAACTGCATTCGATTTAGAAAATATAAAAATAATGCTAAATGTTTTGTTGGTCTGTGCTGCTGTGCTGTCACTGTCAATCTGTCAATACTATCAACAATCTGTCACGTAAAATTTCGTAAATTTTCGTCTGAGCAAGAGGGGCGTAAAATAAAATCCGCCATTTTGTCAGTTTTAAAATCTAGTTTTATATAGGAAGATAACTCTTAAAAATCTAGATAATCACAAAACGAAAGTGTAATTTATCATACTGTGAAGTGTTTGATGAACCTGTGATATTTTAGTGTTTATAAATTTTTGTTTACGTTTTGTGCTTGACGTTCTATTGTTGGCCGATTTATACGTTGCCTATAGCTTTATTTATCAAAATGGGTACAAGAGAGGATGAATACGACTATTTGTTCAAAGGTAAGCCTCTAGGAATAATTGTACGTGGGTAGCCTTTGTGCCTTGAATACGGTGCTATTAAAACCTTGGTAAAGTTACAGTTACTTGGTCCTCAATCTTGGCCCATTGTTCAACTTTGCAAATGACGTATGAATCGAGGAATAACATCCAATTATCAGTGGCATTTGATTCCTATCTGCTTCTCTTGATAATTCCGTGCATTTTGTTAGCGACATTCACATTTTGCAAGGTAGGTATTCAGATTTTAGCTGTTTGAATCAGCTGATTGGATCAATCATCAAAAATTTACAATCGATTTCTCATAACTTTTGTTGCGATGCGAGTGACTCAGCTTTCCATCCATTCGTGACCTAATACAAGATAATCTTTAAGTTTTTTAGATATGGAAACCTATTCTCTAGATTATATTTGATGTAAAATCCTTGTCTAGGCTACTTAATATTCTTTGTTTCAGTGGTTCTAATTGGGGACTCTGGTGTAGGCAAAAGCAGTCTGCTATCACGTTTCACTAGAAATGAATTCAATTTAGAGTCAAAATCCACAATTGGTGTGGAGTTTGCTACAAGAAGTATAGAGGTGAGATTTCTTTGTTAGTCTAACCCTAACCCTGGAACCCTGTCTGTTTAAGAAGTTACACCAAAAAAGTTCGGAAAAGAATCCAAAGATATCTTTGATTTGAAAATACATATACACCAACCTCTAAACAACATTTGGAATGCAGTAGCACTAAGGAAAAGGCATTATTATGGTGCAGATCTGTGAAGTTTCATCAAATCAGTTATGTAGTTTTTGCAAGCAGAACAAACATTTAAATCACCACCATCATCATCATCATCATCATCATTATCTTAGCTGAAAGAAGTCTACTGCTGGACATAGGCCTCTCTACAAATTGCCAAACTGACAAGTCTTGAGCAACTCTCAGAGTACACCCACAGCTTTCACCATCTTCCCTAAATATGGTGGTCTGCCTACTCTGCGTCTTTTGGTTGCAATTTGACAACTTTTTGGCCACAGCGCCCATATGTTTTCACCCCATATGATGTATAAAAAAAGCTTAAATATTCCAATCAGTAACCCCAAATTTTTGAATTAACCTTAATTGACCCTTACATTGAGTTATTCTTGTACATATTAATGATTGTCTATTTTTGACTTAATTTACACTTATAGTGATATTGTTAGTTTCTTTTCATGTATATGATCTATTGTTTTCCATCAAAATCCATTCAGTTTGCAATACAAGAAAAAGTAACAAAGTATTAAAGCATCAAAACTTTGGCATTTAAAATATTAGTATGATTAACAAGTCATCTACTCTTATTTGCATTCAGGTGGACGGTAAGACCATAAAGGCTCAGATATGGGACACGGCGGGCCAGGAGCGGTACCGCGCCATCACGTCGGCCTACTACCGCGGCGCGGTGGGCGCGCTGCTCGTGTACGACATCGCCAAGCACCTGTCCTACGAGAACGTGGAGCGCTGGCTGCGCGAGCTGCGCGACCACGCCGACCAGAACATACTCATCATGCTGGTCGGCAACAAGAGCGATCTGAGGCACTTGAGGTAACTTTTTATTTTGCTGTCTGCTCTCTCTTGTAACTTCAAATTGTTTGTTATTTAAATTTGTTGTTGGAATGTATTCTCTTTCTTTCTTTGTTTATTTTAACTGGCCAACCTTGTCACTTCACACAATGTAATTTACAAATCGAGCTTATGGGTATATTCTATACATAGTTTATTTATTTCTTTGTTATTATAATCATAATTTATGTGTTGTGTGTATAAAAATATATAATGTCTATTCACAGCTAATAAAAGATCCACAACCTTAACCTTAATAAGGTAAACAAAAAGTTAAAATAAATGCTTTCCTAACACTTTTCCTCTTCTTGTTTCTCTATACATATTTATTTGAGGTAACCTAGACACAGAATTATATACTTTTACTTCTCTCAATATTCATCAAAGTTGAACTAGGACTTATGGTGCCAGTGTGTGCTTGATGTTTCTTTTTTTCGATGTCGCCAGATCAATTCCGACTGAAGAAGCGAAAGCATTTGCTGAGAGGAACGGTCTAAGCTTCATTGAGACATCTGCGCTGGACTCTACCAATGTGGAGCCTGCTTTTCAGAACATACTTACTGGTAAGACCTGTAGTTTAATCATCAATACAATGGCAAAATGTCTGAAGTTAGGACATGGGTCATTTATACTGTCACAAGGACAAAAATTGTGAGTGTTGTTTGCCATTATCACCATGCTTGGCACTCTAGTTGCCGATCGCGTATGTTTGTTCAATTTATTCAACGAAAAAGTTTTCTGCGCGTCATTCGGGTGTTCCTTTAGTCGCATTTCACAGTGCTACCACCCCCCGTTGATCTGATGAAACGGATCTCTAAATTCTATGGCACAGGCTTGAGGAACAATCGCTTGCCGTTTTTTGATTCAGTTACAAATGCAAATTATACTAACTTTTTTATTATACTGGTCTGTGGCTCAGTCAGTTCGCAGAAATTTAGACTGAGACGCGAGTTCGATTCGATTCTGCACCGGGTTCGGTTCCCGGCGGAAGCAAACATTCGATGAAAATCAAGTTTTGTTTCCGAGTCTGGGTGTATTGTTCGCCTCTGTATGTTTCGGTCACCTTAAATACAGGATCTTCTTAGTTAGGGGCCCTGAGTGTGAAGCATTATTATTATAAGAAGTGCCTGCCCCGCAGAGATCTACAGGATCGTCTCGCAGAAGCAGATGCGCGACCCGCCCGAGGGCGACGTGATCCGGCCCGACGTGGAGCCCGTGGACGTGCGGCCCGGCGCCGACTCCGTGCGCCGCCAGTGCTGCCAGTAGACCGTGCGTTAGACACGACACGTCACTCACTCACTCACACACTATGCACTTATATTACAGATTAGAATATCTTACACATCAATTCACACTATAAAATAGTCTCTTCTCGCGTCAGTCGCTATCTATGCTGCCTTTAAAAGTACGCAACGGATTTTGATGCGTTTTTTTTAATAGATAAAGTTATTCAAGAGGAAGATTTATAAGTGTAATACATGCACAAAATAGTATTAGGTTAGGCGGTACGAAGTTCGTTGGGTCGACTAGTACAGATATAAAGACTATGATATATTGGTGGGTCATCATCATCATTTCAGCCGAAAGACGTCCACTGCTGGACAAAGACCCCCCCTATAAATCGCCACAACGACCAGTTTTGAGTGACTCCCATCCTTTATACTCCCGCAGCTTTCACCAGGTCGTCTAACCACCTTGTGGGGAGTCTGCCTGCTCTGCGTCTTTCGATCCCCGAGCAGGTGTTCTTCGAGCTATGTGTCCTGTACATTGCCACTTAAGTTTCGCAATTCTTTGGGTTATTTTGGTGACTATTTCTTATCCGCAGAAGAATTGAATGATATTGGTTTGTACACTAAATATATTAATAGATGCACCAGAAATATGAATAGATGCTTAAGATATATGGTCAATCCCTTAGCTCAATTTAAGTATAGATCTGTACAAACATTTTCATGCTTTACAGATGTCGTGATCATAGCAAATGGATATCAATAAATATATCGATGGGAAAAGGGGAGTGAGGCTTATGTTTGAATGTATTAAGGTTTAAATCTGGTTTTCCAGGCTGTCCATACAAGAGAAAGTGAGACCGACGAGCAGACAACATGGAGTAAAAACCAATCATTCCCAGATGGATTGTAACAGGAATAACTTAACTTGACACCCGCTTGCACTGTGGCTTGTTCATTAACACCTCAGGGTGATTTATCCTTAGCATTATTTGTATTCAATTTAAATTTCAAATAACTCGATACAATAACAATATACTTACTAAATATTCTTGCATTTAATTGACAATAGTAAAAAAAAGTTTTGAGTTTTATATATTCGTCAATAAATAAGCCACAGAAAAAGCGGGTGTTGCCGTGTGAAGGATATAACAACTAACAAAGGCCCCGTTTCTATAGACCAAACAAGTCGAACTATCACAAGACAATTTTAAATGTATTGTGTTAGTTTTAGATTACTACAAACCACAGAAGGGTTACATTTTTGATGATGAATTTGCCACAAGGCGACCGGCACCAAATATCATAAAATTTTATCACACAATTAAACAATACAGATTTTGATTGACCAACGGTGAAGTAGTACTATGTCTCTCATTTTTTTCATACATATAAAAGTGACAGTTATTTACGGATTCACAAAACATTTTACAGGATTGATAATATCTCTGGTTCCATGGATAAGGGGTAAATAAAATGGCTCATGTAGATAGCTTTGTGTATTATAATGTTATAATAGCGTCTGATACGAAGTTAAAGTTTAAATATCTGATTGTTTCGCGACAGGCACTTTTCACTTAGAGGAAAGATAAATGCTTGTAAGTTAGTAGACAGTGATGCACATTATAAAAGTCTTACTAAAACTTGGCGCTCTTAGGCTGACATTCACAGTCGAGTTGCAGCACTGAGTATCACTCCGAACTGTCAAAATCGCCCGTAAACTCGCTCTCCGCTCGAAATTCATATTCACAGTCGAGTATCGTAGTGATCTCAGTGCCCTGTCACTTGGCGAAGCATGAGACGGCCCGAGTCACCAAATTTAGCACTTGGCTAGCACTCGCGACGGCTAGGACAAGACATTTCTATCAATACCACACACAGTCACGAAAGTAATCAATCAATTGTTTGAAAAATATCACTGCTTGTTTTGGTTTCTGATATGAGTTGATTGGTTTTTCGTTCTTTTTGCTAAATCTACATAACTAATACCTAACTGACTGCGGAAATTTTCTTACCAGGACCCTCTTTATAGTTTAGACCACTATAGAATGGATAACCATTTGTGTATGGAAAAGATACCCAATGATGCTTGCAGGTCGGAAAACACAAGACTTGCCACAACCAAGAATGTTGTTGTTAGATTCTTGTTTGGGAATTTATAAACAATATAAGTACCTATTACGAAGGATTTGTGGAGCTGGATACAGCAGCAGCACCAGGGGTTATTGAGCGGTTTGAAAAATCATAAAAAACTTTATTTGGTCTCGCCTTCAGGAATTATATTTTAGACCTATTTTAGAAAAGAAATTAAAGAATCTAATTTAAACACCTGTTTTTTAATGTAATTTTTATTTACTTACATAAGTGGGTAAGTATTCTGGTTAGAGGTACGTAAGTTGATAGGGTATAGGTCTGCGTCAAATCAATCATTTTTCAAAATATATGTAGCGAATAAGTTGTGGCTCACTCTGAATCTGGATTGACTTTTGTTATCTCTTTTATACATTGCCTAAGCTGTAAGTACCACACTGATGCTTGTTACCTCTTGGCTTCAAGAAAATCTAGGTAGGTAAGTAATTTCTAATAAACTAAATTCCTTTTCCTAAAACTATCGCACCTTCCCGCAGTAAACTAAATTCCATAAACTCCTCAGCTGTAGTAACCTGGGTTCAGCTCTCATGTCTCATTATGTCCTTGTGACTCAATAGAAAAATCTGATCATATTAAATACTAGGCGTGATTTACTACACTGCATGATAGGATTATACTTTATTTTTCTTTCAAATAGTTATTCTGTATTATTATAATATAATAAGTATTTAGTGTTACATATAACATTATTTCCATTTTATTTTGTATAATTACTACACATCCCACTAACCAAAATAAAAAAATTTATACTGTAAATTTTTAACAGCGGCCCGCTAACTTAAATTTATTTTTTGCAACAATACAGGCTATGCTTGTGTGTAAGCTATTGTTTAGGTTAGTTAGAATTCTTAATTAAAAATAAAACTTTTTAATTTTTTTATAAATATAATTATTTTACCACAAAATGAGTCCAAAAACCTAAATTTTATCATTTTATTTAACACTTTTATGAAGTTGACCTGTATGAAACATTTTCTTCCTTTACTTTATCATATATAAGCCAGCTGGGCGAATGCCTTTCCAAGTATTTTCCAGTTCGCTCCAGCGGCTGCCAGTCTCATCTATGTTTCCTCAGCAACGGTCATTATATCGTAGGTCCATTTGGCTGGTGGTCTGCCTGCACTTCTTTTCCCATCTCTTGTTCTCCATTTGAGGATGGCTTGGTCAGTGGGTCGTTTTGGCTTTGCTCCTTAAGAATTGGAAAAAAATTAACCATCTTCCAAGGGTCGTAGCGAAGCGTCATGAAAAGTGGCAGCAGTGTGTATTTCTGATGACAATACAATAATATTGTACTGTAGAACTGATCTGATGATGGAGCCGGAGGGTTTAAACTGGAACTTTATTAAACATCGGTACCTATGGAAGCTGTGTGTGAAGCTGTTAAAAAAGTCTTGTAATGAACTTTGACCACGATTAGGGCTTCAAGGTCTGATGAAGAAGCCGAAAGATAAGCACTGGCATTCCATTACATTATGTAAAGCGTGTTTTTTTCTTGATTTAATAGGTCCCAATACTTTGAAATCAAAACAAACGTTTCTAACCTATAAGGTAGCGATAAGTACTTCAATGTGCCATCCCTTTTCGATGTACGAAATAATACAACATACTCTCTCTGTCTTTCAACTTTTTTTAAAATAGGGTATCCAGGAGCATAGACAATCGATAAAATTTTGTGGTGTTTTACCATTGTGAGATGAAAACTATTGCATCTGTGCCGAATGTTTGAACTTCGCAAAGTCAAGCCCAAGTGGCAGCGAAACTCGTCTCTGAATACGAATAATTGCTAGTCTACTCCGAGTCGCTAATATGATACTTGAGCCAGTCAGGTCGAAGTTGAACTTTTCGCGCTGACTGTGAATGTCAGCCTTAGCTACAGGTGAAAATACACTGGTAGTGTATGCAAATAAATAAAACAATTTTTTGTTTAGCTTAACAATTTGTTTTGTACTCTAGTTTAATGTTCATTTATATTATAAACTATCTAATCTTATTGTTTTTTTATTTATTTAGTTAATTCAGTAAACTTTATTTAAAATTACTTTGTTATTCAAACTTTGTTCAGATGAAAATTTAAATGTTCTGAGTAATATCAAGCAATAACAATTTTTGACGGAACTAATGTCCTATACGGACGGATGCACCGCGTGTAACTGTACAAGATTGTGTGTAATAAATTTATTATTGGTTTCCTCCTAGTCAAACCAAGTATAGTAGCTTGGGACATTTAGTAAAATAACGTCAAGCTCACGCGAAAAATTTTAAACTTTTTCTCGCTTTAGTGCGAAGATCACTAGGGAATATTTTTTTTTAATAAAAAATATTACACGCAATTAATGTTACAGCTTTTTGTTAAATTTAATTAAACCACACCTAAGTAAATAAATAGTTTATTGTTTCCTTATAACACTAGCGGTAGTAATGAAATAGCTTTTTTAAAATAGGTATTTGTTTACTGATATTATGTGCCTTCATTGAACATGGCAACATGTATGTTTAAGCTTAAAATTGTTTAATTATCCCTGTTAAAATTAATAGTACCTAGGTTTGAAACAATTCGTATTTGTAACATTTTAATTTCGGACCTAGGGTTTTGGGTGTTACTATGGGCGCTGCCTTGTGCCGTTGATATATATCTATAACTTGCGACAATAAAAAAAAAATATGTTTGCGCAAGTTATAGGTACTAAGATCGCCTCGCTGGGATCCGTATGAGTTTGCTACTGACTTGAGTTGGGGTTTATACGGGCCTAGACCTAAAACACTGAATACTCAATCTAAGAAGCAGGTGTTACGTGCCATTTTGTATGGGCGGTTTTTTTATTATCTAATACACATCGGCACTAAGTTTGAGCAGCCGCTCTGACGACAGATATTGTTTCAAAAATATATTTTTTATTTATTTAATTTCCTAAGATAAAACGGGCAGATGATGTTATGTCTAAGGAATATTATAATTGTATTATGGTCTTACATATGCATGGTTATTTTTTTAGTGCCTACCTATCTGTAATTACTTTATTAATTAAATACAAAGATAATAAAAAATAATGTAATTTATTTCGTGTTTTAATAAGTAGATACACTGTTAAATAAGTTCGGGGTGGGGTGGTAATAGGAATAGAGGGGCACTGATTTTAAAGGGGTTGTATCGAACGTATACGTACCTCATAGTTTACCTTTACCTATTCATTTAGGTACCAGTCTAGAGTAACACATCTTCCTGAAATTTGTATCAAGCATGATGGTTAGTTTATGTAAAACGGGTCAGTCCACCTAATGACCCTAAACACGACTCAACATTCGCACACAACTTGCAAGAGCAGAGCTAGAGCTACCTATGTAGGTACGTGACGTAGGTAGGTAGCTCTGCCACATTTTAAATGTTATCGATCAGGTAAGTACATAGTATAAAGTACGACAAAGATTGTGTAGCTTCAACTGCTGCTGGTAAGGTAGTGGTGAGCCAGATGCTGAGTGTGCCGCACAATATGTATTTATCGGGCGAGGGCGTTGGCCTACCAGCTTGCCAAGGCCGTCCACTGCAAGACACTTGATTGTGAGAGAGTCTCGCGTTGAGTTAACAGACTGACTAACAGAAGTAACAGTGAATTAATAGAACAATATAGCAGCTAAGAAATAATCTTAAGGTAAGTACTTACTTAACACCTTATCATATCATTCTCAATTTATCGCATTCCGTTTATCGTTACAGTTACACAGTTATAGTGTAACGAACTCTACAAACCACATTTTTTTTAACGGTCTCTCACTCTCACACAAACTTCACTTGTTTGTCCTGACTGGCAGTTATTAAACAACAAATGCCGATCGAAATGTACTACACGCCGGGCTCGGCACCTTGCCGGCATGTCCTACTCACTGCTGCAGCACTGAACATCCGCCTTGACTTAAAACATGTCAACCTAGGAACCAAGGAGCAATTTAAACCGGAATATTTAAAGGTAGGTAAGTAAGTTACCTCTTCTCTTCCTCCGTCTTCTAAGAAACAATTTACTAAGTAACCATCAATTTATAGGTTCTTATTCTTACCTAGCTACCTAACTCATATCTAGCGGTAGGTAAGTACTTACTTATCCATTTATTTTTAGTTGAATCCCCAACACACAGTTCCTACTATTATCGATGACGGTTTTATACTGAGGGAATCAAGAGCTATAACTCGTTACTTTGTCAATAAATACGGCAAGGGGAGCAACTTCGATCTTTACCCAGAAGACATCCATAAGAGGGCCTTGGTCGATCAGCAACTGGACTTTGACGTTGGTACTTTGTACCCGAGATTCGGTAACTTCTTTGTAAGTATAATCTTAGAATCCTTCTCCTCCTTATTTACTGACAGCTGAAGATTAGGTACCTATTTATAAGTAGGTAAGATGTACCTATCTAAGAATTTATCGAAACACAGGATAATATTTGAACATGCGAACACATTATGACATTTTTACCGGTTCCGGTATTCGTCCTTAATAGTATGACTACTTAGCTGTCCGACCCTCCGTCCGTCCGTCTTTCTGTCAAAGGCTTTTTCTCCGAATGTAGGTACATACTTACCTTTTTTTTTAGGCGGGGAAACTCCTATCGAGTACCCTGCAGCCCCGGGGGGAGCCTTATATGGGGTTCGCACCCACTAAAACCCCGCCGGTGTCCTTCTTGGCTGATAGCAGGAGGTTCGCGGGTGAGACTGTGGAATTCTCCGCGACCCCCCCCCCCCCAGCATTGGCTGTTTAGCCACTCCTCGGGGGGACATAATGGTTGTCCCCCCGGAGCGTGGTAGCTTTGCCTACGCTCAACGGCGGAAACGGGACACCCGCGTTCCGCCGTCCTTCTCGGGGCCGTTATATGACTACACGAGGCCCCCGCCTCGTGCACCCAACGACCCCGGGGTCCTCTCTTAGTCGCCTCTTACTACAGGCAGGGGATAAGGTACTTACTTACCTAACTTAAGAGATATTTATGTAATTTTCAGTACCCACAATTTTTTACTGGCGCACCAGCAGATAAGGGCTTACTGAAAATGATATATGAAGCACTTCGGTTCTTAAATGTATCTCTCGAAGGTCAAGCTTACGCAGCAGGCGATCAGCTGACCTTAGCTGACCTAAGTTTGGTAGCTACGGTGTCTACTATAGAAGCAGCTGGTATTAGTTTGGAAAGATATGATAATGTTGTCCGGTGAGTTGCCTATTTATATAAGTGGGCTAAAGTGTAATAACAAATGGCAAGTGCAAAGATAGGTTGTCAATACTTCCTACAACTAAATTTGATCTGCTTGTAATTGTATTTTTAGTTACTTTGATAACCGCTTCCTGTTTTCTTTTGGCGTGTAACAGAAATTGCCTTTGTTAAAGCGGCAATGATTAATAAAGTCCCTAACAATACGATCGATATTAGTAAAGAGAATTACCCTCCTGGTGTGGTGTGGTGTTGTCTGTGTGTTCTAGATTCTCTATTTGTAGAGAGTAGTCGTAGTCAGACCTTGTAAATATTTTTCAGGTGGTATGAACTAGTCAAGAAAACTGCGCCTGGCTACG
This sequence comes from Euspilapteryx auroguttella, assembly GCA_951802225.1. Lineage (NCBI taxonomy): Eukaryota > Metazoa > Arthropoda > Insecta > Lepidoptera > Gracillariidae > Euspilapteryx > Euspilapteryx auroguttella. The sequence continues at coordinate 6,167,539 of OX637649.1, read as the reverse complement.
AACAAGCCAACAGTGAAGGGGTAAAGGTGTTACAGCAACTTGCAACTCATATTAAAGTCAAATCTGAACTTTAATAGACGGCTCCATTAATCTTTATAATGATTTTATAAGGAAAAAAAATATTAAAAATTATTTTTGTTTCAAAGTCTAGTTTTTTTTACGTCTGTGCTTAGCCTAGCACCTTCCTAGCACCATCAGATAGAACAACTTGCAGCTAAGTATCAATATCAATATCAATACATAGTATAAAATGAAGTCGCTTTCCGCGTCTGTCCCTATGTATGCTTAAATCTTCAAAATTATGCAACGGATTTTGATGCGGTCTTTTTTAATAGATAGAGTGATTCAAGAGAAAGGTTTATAAGTATAATAAATGCACAAGAAAGTAATAGTTTAGGCGGTACGAAGTTTGCCGGGTCGACTATAGTATAAAATAAAGTCCATTACCACGTCTGTCCCTATGTATGCTTATATCTTTAAAACTATGCAACGGATTTTGATGCGGTTTTCTGTAATAGATAGAGTGATTCAAGAGGAAGGTTTATAAGAATAATACATGCACAACATAGTAAAACGTTAGGCGGTACGAAGTTCGCCGGGTCGACTAGTATATTATAAATTAGATACACAGGATCTCTGAAAATTAATTAAAATATGCAAGTCATCATGAATACTCTTTATTTTTATAAACCGTCGATTGTGTCGTTACGTAAGTAGGTATATTGGTAGGAACTCATCGTAGACTTAGGTAAACATAATCTTATCAACAATTTATTTTATTTATTTAGAGATAAGTATGTACAGTGTATTTGTTCATAGTGTGTATTTGGTTTTCTTTCACTTCTTCTGCATGCTCGCAATGATGTCCTTGAAAGACTTCATACCCGTCTCGTATACTTCTTGAAATCCGGGGGCGGTTTTCTTAACGGTCTCGAACCATCTATAAAATACGTGTAATATTTTTTTAATTTCATAGGTTAGGCTGTAATGTTATAGGCATAAGTGTACCTTTTACCAGCTTGGTAAAGTAATAATATAAATTAGGTATTCTGTGGTATTCTATAGGTAATCTTAATCTGGTTTTGGCTGGCAAGCTGCCTTGGTAGTTGTAACCTTGTTTTTAATTATTTGTAAGGGCAAAAGGCGTGTTTTTTTTAAGATTAGATAAGATAAGAACTAAGGTATTTAAATAATTGCAACGGAAATAAAACATCAAATGACAAGAAATTAATATGAAAATGATAGTGACAAAAGTCGGCCTCATCACAAAAAGCTATTTCTTCTAGGCAGCCAATGAGCAATCAACATAAAAATGTCGTAGTGGCCTGCCTTAATTTTTTTACCTTTCAACATTGGCGTATTTTTTGAAATCAATATCGGTGACTGAAATAGCTGAGACGGTGCAGACGAGACTCAGGTCAGCCAGGGTCAAGTTGTCACCAGCGGCGAACTTGTGACCTTCGAGGAACTTCTCCAGGTGCCCGAGAGCATCTTCCACCTTCGCCTTGAGGGCGGGGTCGGCTGGTTTGCCAGCAAGTATTGTAGGAAACTGGGGAACAGAAATAGTAGATACCATTTATGAGCTCACTCGTTATTTCTCTCTCGATTCTCTTCAAATCATAGATTTGATGCTTAGTCAAAATTTTAAATGAAGGTTCAAGAAGGAAATTTTAACAGACTTTTAATTGAATTGACGTTTAAAACATAAAAACCCGGTAGGTAAGGTCTCAGAGTAAGGAAACCGCCGCTACTCTGAGGGTAAGGTATAGTAGAAAAATGTACTTATTAGGTAACAAACGATAGAAAAGTACTTACTACTAGACTACTAGTACTAGACCTAGTGATAAGAGAAAAATGCCGAAATTGTAAGAAGTATGTAAGTACCCAACAAGTCAAATTAACACTCACGAAAAAGTTAGCAAAACTGGAATAAAGTGTGGCGATGTCGAAGTAGAGCCGCTGATCGACGACAGCGCGCGCCTTGGGCTCCTCGGGGTACAGCGTGCTGCCCTTGCCGTACTTGTTGGCGAGGTAGCAGATGATGGCGCGCGACTCCCAGATCGAGAAACCGTCGTCCACTAGAGTTGGGACTGTGTGCTGTGGGTTTATCTGTTGAAGAAATTTTAAGGATTACTTAATTGAACATGATTTTTGACAGAGATCGAAGCGGATTTTTTTTTCGTTGCAGGTCGCAATTCACAAAATAGAGCATCGTTAAAGTAAAGTTTGGGGAGGATCATAAATTTTAAAGGAAGATTACTTTTATTGTCAATATTTTTTATGCTCTTCAAATAAAATCCAGTCAGTTGGCCTGGCTACAAATACGCCTGCCAGATATTAGATAGACTTCTGAATATCAAATACTAGAAGGTACAGTGGCGGTATAGGAGGGCGTAACAGATTTTTCTATGGTCTCGTGCGCCTAGACTGTCTGTATTACCAAAGAACAAGAGCTATTTTTCAATATAGAAAAACCGGAAGTGTTACGCCGACCTAGACCGCCACTGTACCTAAGGTAGGTATGTAAGTCTGAACTGTTAATACACTAAATAGACCAACGGATAAATTAAGTTTTAAATGTTGACGAGTTCTGGAGATGAAGAATACAATTATTTACTACGGATATGTAATCAACATAAAACTCCGATTATTTCACTAATAAAGAAAAATTTGCTGTGAATGTTAAACATAATTCATAATTATGAACATAAAATTTAGCCAAGGATATAAATTTGTATATTAAACTAACCTTAAGGAATTCAGGCTTCAGATGTTCTTTTTTTTGCATCATATCCAACGGTTTAAGGTTGAGGTCAATATTGAAGGCCTTGGCGGCGAGCTGCACGGTCTGGCATGGCGGGGAGGTCGCTGTGTAGTAAAGGTCGATGGTCATTTTTACTGTAGAAAAGGAAATGCGTTAAAACATGAAGCTTGAGTAGCCACGCTCCTTCTTCATTTATTTAGTTTGTATAAAGTATCTTTCAAAAGTATACTCACAACTTATTTGAAAATTTTGAGAGTTAAAACGGACTGTTTTTTTTGGCACTCTGTCCAAAAATCACAACTAGAATGACTTTTTTGAAACGAAAAACAGTGTTATAGCTTGTCGGATTGATAAGATATGCAAGTCATCGTGAATCTTGTTATATTGTTGGTTAGATAGAGATATTTTGTAGGTGTGTTTGTTTGCAATGAGTCACACCAACACATAAAAATAAGTATTATTAAAAACGCTAGTGCATTTCATCATCTCGGCCGAAAGACGTCCACTGCTAGACATAGGCCTCCCCACACATTGCAACACGGAGCGCTCTTATAAGACTCTCATCCAGTGTAATCGTCTTCCTGTGCGCGGTCGCCACTAAAGAGCTTTTCGGACCCAGCGACCATTGTTCTTCTAGCTATGTGCCCTGGCTGCCCATCGCCACTTTAGTTTCGCAATTCTTTGTTATATGTTGGTACTTTGGTTCTTCTGCTGATCTCATCATTTATGATTCGATCACACAGGGACACTTTGAGATTACGAGTTATTTCCATTGCCCTTTGAGTTACCTTGAGCTTTCTAATTAGGGATTTAGTACTATTCTTTAATCCGTGATATTGTATGCATAATATACACTCGTCCAAATAATAGTAAGTAGGTAAGAATAAGACTTACTTACCTTTTTTCAGAAAATATGAGACAGAAGTTAAAAAAAACGGCGTTGTAAAGCTTTAGGGCTTTTAAGGGTTCCGTATAGTCAATGAAATAACAAATTCATTATTCAATTCAGTTTAATCGACTTGAATCCAATTCAGTTCAGTGGAGTATTTTAACAAAGTCACTACTTTACTTATTTTAAAACACGTTAGCAAAACACGTAACGTAAGTAAGTATATCACGTCCGTCTGGCACCCAAATATATTCAGGAACTAAGTACGTAAGGTGCTTCTTGCAAGTTACAGTAATAAAATTTCGCACACATCTATATCTACTAAGTATCTACTATATATATGAACTCGTACCGCCTAACCTATTAGTAAGTATTTTATGCATGTACTAGAGGCTGCCCCGCGGTTTCACCCGCGCAGATTTCTCATAAACACCAAAGTCCCGTTTTTTCCTTTTCCCATGGGAATTTCGGGAAACTATTCCTTAGTGCTCCCGTACACTCCCCAAGGAACCCACGTGCAAAATTTTAGTCCGCTAAGGCCCAGAAGTTTCGGCTCCGCGTTGTCTGTCAGTCAGTCAGTCAGTAACGGAAGAGTTTTCTATTATATTAATGATGATTATACTTATAAACCTTCTACCTCTTGAATCACTCTATCTATTTAAAAAAAAAACCGCATAAAAATCCGTTGCGTAGTTGTAAAAATTTAAGCATACATAGGGACAGACGCGGAAAGCGACTTATTTTAAGTTAACTTACTATGTATAGATGAATCGTGGTTCATTAGTCTCGCTAGAAATCGGCCGGACCCATTTACCTGCTTTTGGTCTTAAATTTTTTGTAGTAGTCCAGGGAAGGTTTAAAAGGTGAGAAAATATAGAAAAATTGGTAAGTTTTTAAAGAATTAGGCGCGATACGAAGTTTGCCGGGACAGCTAGATTGAGAGTAAAGGTACAATCAACACAACATTATTAGAGAGAGCCAGATAATGATGATTAAAAAATACCCCATCTTATGTTGAGTAGCAAATTTGTCGATCGGAAAGATCCATTTCTGGAAATCACTACTGCTTATCCTACTTATAATACCAATCGATTAAAAAAGCATTAATTTTATTTTTGTTTGCAAAGTTTATATAAGTACTTAATTAAAAGATATCTTTTTTTTTCGAAATTGTCTTTAGTATCGTATATAAGTATTATATTTAAGTTATATAAGTATGTGTTTTTTTTTTGTGTTCTTTAGAATAATACTTTATTATGAATATTAATGTTTTAAGTTAAAATATCAAACGCCACGGATATATTTAGTGTTTTGGTGTTATTCTTGAACTTTATTTGGATTTGATTTGTTCTTGTCTGATAACGATAGTGTTGAATATACAAACAAATAATGTAACGATTCAAATGTGGAAGGAGCGGACTCCCCTAACACAGGTACATATACTTACAAGGGGAGTTCCCCAACTAGAATAGTTATACTTTAAATAAATGAAATTTTGAATTTTGAATTTTTTTTTTTTGATATAAGTATATAGAACAAAATAATCTACTGATGTAGCCTTCTTTAATCTTATAAACATGAGCCATATAAATACCCCACTAACATATACCTACCTATATACCAGAAATCATCTAGGGAGGGGGGACAAGGTATTAAAATTATTAAAAACATCACATTTAGAGTTGATAGATTAATTTAATGTTAAATAACAATTAATAATATCGCCAATTTTTTTAATTTAATCGCAAATTGTAACCATCTATACATTTCAAAGTGATGACTGTAAAACTTTGTGCATTATTTTTTATTAACCCTCTGTTTATTTTGGGTTATTTAGATTCTTAACATATTACATTACGTTTTGTGCAAAGCTTAAACCTAGAAAACAGTCTTATTTATTAATTTACTTTTTCAGCATGCTGTTCACAAGTGCCTTGAATGCTTCCATGCCGGTCTCGTTGTACTCTTGGTAGCCGGGAGCGATGGTCTTCACGGTCTCAAACCACCTGTTACAAAGAAAATAAAAGCATAAGCATAACACCTAAGTTGGTTTGTATTACGACCTAGCCACTTTACACTGTGTGCTTATAAAATGTTCTAACACTGTGTGTGACCATGCTTACCGTGTTTTTTTATGGACATCCCGAATCAGAAAACGGGTTTTTGGCATTACGTATAAAAAGTTTTTTAAATTATGTTAATTTTCTCCAAATTAATCTCCGAATGAAATACCTACCTACTTATAACCAAAAAAAAAATTTATTTAACTAGCATTTATACCTAATGATAAGTGATTTGGATACGATAATCTTTACCTCTTGATGTTAGCGTATTTCCTGAAGTCAATATCGCTGGCATCGAGCGAGGAGACGGTGGCGATGAGGCTCAGGTCAGCCAGGGTCAGGTTGTTGCCTGCAGCAAACTTCTGACCCTCAAGGAATTTCTCCAAGAAAGCCAGATTGTCTTCGACCTTTGTCTTAAGTGCTGCGTCGGCTGGTTGGCCGCCAAATATTTGTGGGTACTAGGGATAAAAAGTATGAGTTAATATCCTACTGATGTTTGAGTAAATATGCTGAGTCTAAGCCATTTCAAGAATAGGATTTTTTTTATATCTGTGCCTACTTAATTAAGTACTGAATTAGTTGTCTAGATTATTTATTTTGCAATTTATATGTAATAACCTGCTTATATCTATGCTAAAGTTTGCTAACGATCTTTAGTAAAGTTGAGTCTTATCTTAATGTCCTAATAAAGTCACAGATTTCTTTTCGAGGAGGTATATATTGATCTTTGGCTAGTTCATAAAAGCATATAGCCAGCCAAGAAAGGTTGTGTCAAAAGACAATTAGTGAGTGGTGCGTGTGTAGTGTAGCTATTCGTAGGCTTTAAGATAGAGCGAGGTACTTACAAAATAGGTAGCGAAACTTGAGTAGAGCGTGCCGATGTCGAAGTAGAGCCGCTGGTCGACGACAGCGCGTGCTTTAGGCTCTTCCGGGTACAGCGTGCTGCCCTTGCCGTACTTGTTGGCGAGGTAGCAGATGATGGCGCGCGACTCCCAGATCGAGAACCCGTCGTCCACTAGAGTTGGGACTGTGTGCTGTGGGTTCAGCTGGAGGGAAAAAAGATTAAAATATTGTAGATAGGCCAACGCCAACGAAAGCAACCGATTCACGCAAACTTCGCCCTATTTCTTCTTAGTTTGGTTTGGTAGGTAATACTTAGTCTGAATTGATGGATTTGCAAATGAGCCATTAATAATGACCTTAAGTACATTATTTTAAAACATTCCTAAATAATAATTAAAAAGGCATCAGGGGGCTGAAAACTATGTATGAATGCAATTCTGCAACTTTCCATTTTAGATATTATTATGGTTAGGTAGGTACCTTTCGTTAATTAGTAAATTAACAACTTGAAATAATGTCTAATGGAACCAACCTCAAAGGAACTCATGGTAAAGTAAGTTGCGAGTGGAAAATTAATCAATTACTAATAAAAAAAATACTATATTATAATAGGTATACTTATTATATTCTACACTAAATCGTATTTCAGCCCCATGTAATGTAATAAGGCTGCATAAAAGGAATTCTTTTCATTTACCTGGCTTCTTTATTCTGAGTTTTTACTCTAGCTGAAGCTATTACTTTTTAGATTATACTATAATTTTATAGCCATAGCAAAGTTGAACGACCTACTTAATACTCTACATTCAAATTACATCATCACCCAGCCCACGGCACGAATACCACATAGCACTTGCCTTCTGGCCTTCGGTTTCTTGCAAATCGAGTTTGTGATTTATAGAATGACCTTTTACGGCTGAGTTTTCTATAAAACATGCTTGGACTAAGAGCTATTTGTATCTGAGAGTTTTGGAATTGCTGGCCAAGTGCCACCATTCACTGTCTAGAATTATATAGGTTTAGAAAAAAATATTTGTGCTATAAGTACCTAGTTATTCTTTATAGTATCTGTTGGCAAGCTGCGCGTTTTTATTTGATTTAGGTACATTACATGTGATGTGAAACAGAATTCAATGCAACCATTTGGGTTATTCCGATAGTCTCCAAAACCTTTGATGTCCAAAATTTTGCCGCCCCATACAACGTTTCCTATTAGTCTCCAAAACACTTTTTTAGTGAAGGTAAGTACAAACATTTTTTTTCATACAACTATTCCTTTTAGTCTCCAGGTAAGTTTTACTATGTAGAGACAACAACAAAAGTTTAGGAATTTTAATCAAACGTTGTTTTTAGTATAATCAGTTTTAATAAATATTTACATATGAACTCTCGTGAACTTCACAAAAAAATAATACTTATGACTGTTAAAATTTGCTTAGGTAAGGGAATAAAATTTTCACATTTACAACAATCAGAAGCACTATTACTATGCAAAATAAAAAAGTAACGGTAGGGGAAAATAGGTGACTACCCTTTTATTAAACATGTAATAAATTTCTAAATACTTCTTGCACATTTTCTATACTGTAATACTTAGCTTATCATAATTATCAACCAAACTTACGTGAGTTGAATGCATATTTAAACAGCGTGATTGTGCTAGGTCCTGCGCCTGAATTTTCACTTTCTTCCATTATGCACTGACACAGTGACACTAGCCTAATCTCTCCTCAAATCAAAGATTAGACTGGATTAGAAAAAATAGAGTACCACATGCACTCATTTTTTTAATTTTAACGGTACTTTCCCCGAAGGACTACCGAGCAGCACTCTGTGATTGGTTTAATAACCGTAAAACTGAGTACCTAGTTGCACGGCTGTTTTTTCCGTAAAACTTAGTACCTAGTTGTCTTAGCCGCCCCTTATCAGGTAGCTGAGAGTTTGTAAGGTTTTTGACAACGAGTGTAAATATTTTTTAAATCTAGGCGATAATCTTGTATCGGTTACTATATTTTTATTTTGTAATGCTGTTAACACTGGTTTTTCTTGCTTGTTTTGCAGTCGATACCATCTTTGCCTGTTAATATTTTGGAGACTATAGGAAATGGAAAATAATTAAATAAGAATAAGAATAAATTAGCTTGGAGACTAAATGGAAATAAAAAAAAATGATTTTTGGAGACTAATGGAATAACCCACCATTTACCAGAGAGAGATATTGGCAAACACAAGGAAAAACCATTTATTTTAAGAGTATACTTAGCGATGTTTGCACTTTACTTACGTAGGGTATTTATGATCACTTCGTCCACATAATGTTTCAGTTTAAAATGTTTAAAATATTAATTTGATTTTTTATTAGTGGTGATATTAAGATGTTCCAAACAGTCCCGTAATGTGATAGGTACCTAAAATACCACACACTCCACAACACGAACCTTATACTAAAAAATAAAAATAAAAACCTTTTTTTATTTTAGGTAGGTTCTTTAAATCTAAAATATTCTTTAGATTCAGCAATACCTTGAGATACTCAGGTTTGAGATGCTCCCCATGGTGAAGGTCCACAGTCTTGAGGTTGACGTTGTTGATGTTGAGAGCCTTGATGGCGAGCAGCACGGCGCGGCACGGGGCAGAGCCGGGCACGTAGTATAGGTCGATGGTCATTTTACTAGAAAATTAAGATTAAACCTTGAAAAAAATCTGCTGATATAAGTAATGTGAATGAATATCATCTTTGTTACACATAATGATAGAATAGCAGACCTCTCGTATTCGACAGCGGCGACCAAGGCCATTATTGGACAATTGGCCATGGTCTCGCGTTAATAGCATTAAAGTGGGAAAATATTGGAAGAATAGAAACACTTTATTGCATACAAAGCAAGACACAAAATAACATTATTAAATTAAGGGTGCAGACAATTTGAATTTGCATGCAGTGGGCGGCCTTTGTCGCTAAAAGCGATTTCTTCCAGGCAACCCACGCTGAAGCTGCCCTGACCAACTCTAGCTCCCTGAGTAAATGGGAGGGCTGACCGACACGCACGACTGACTAGGAGCTAGAGATAGGTACGGCATAACGTGCCTTCTGAAGCACGAAAGCGTGGTGGCACCATTCAAGGTCGGAAAATACTTAATTTAATGTACCACTACCGGGGATTGATGATTGAACCTCAAACCCCCGTTATACAAGAAAAAAAAAAGAAAGCTTTTGTTATACTGTGCTTTTGTAGAGCATGTTATTAGAATCTATTGACCGACCTACATTAAAGTAATAGCTAGATAGCTAGTAATAGGTATACCAAAGTATTTGTTGGTGAGGGTGAGGGAGGGCGAACAAGGGTGAAATTAACATCATCATATTTTAGAAATCGATAAACCCAAGGTTTGAATGTAAAGCTAATAAATATAGTAACTTTGAATACGAATACAGAATTAAAGTAATTAGCAGTTAAACAATAACCCTGTTATTCATAAAAAGTTAATGAGCATTTTAGTTATTATGTCACGTATTTACCAAACACCAAACCAGAGCATTAGAACTATAGTAAAGCTACTTAAAACCTACTGTATCTTTATGAATAATACGATAAAAGTTAAAATAAAAAAACATCGTATTTTTTACGATTAAGTATACTTTTTGTTCACAGGTAATTTATAGTGATGGTGTTATGGTATGATGGTTGACTCATGCTAGTACAAGGTTGCTTAAAGCTTAGTAGTTTCAAACAGGTATAGGTATTAAGGTACCTATACCAGCCAATAATTTCTGTTTTTTTTTTAAGTTTTGTCACAAAAAAAACCTGTTTTTCTAGTTTTTTTTTTATTAATGATGAACTCGTTAAGATTACTTACACCTAAATTATTAAACACATGGTTTAAAATTCATGCTGGATTGTAATAAGTAAGTAGAAAATGTTTTTGGATTTGTATAGTAAGTATGACGTCTAAAGCTGAAAAAAAAACTTTATATTGAGTTAATTCCGAGTTTTTACCGTATCCAACTATGTGTTGTCTTAAAAAAAATATGCAGGTCATTTTTCCACCATATACCTACTACACCATAAGTAGGTATATGGGTATCCGGTAAATGTGATTGTGTTTTATAACTCTACTATTTATTCGATGTGACGTAAGATATACAGCTTTCCATAGGTTCGAATACTACACAATATTGATTACGGTAGGTAGAAGGTGTGTATGCTGCGTTTACTTGAAAAATGAATGGAACCTTATATATGAGAAACGTTGAAAAACAGTGAAGCGATTGTTCAAAATTGCTTTGGCCTTGTAACGCTTGCTGATTGTTTTGTGTCTGCCTCTCAAAGCCGCTAGCCGGTTTGTTTGCAATAAAAACGCCGGCAACGTGCATTTACATTATAATGGTAATTACAAAACAGATACAGCAGGATCAATGTGTGAGTTTTAATATTATAAGATACGACTAAACCAAAGTTAACAAATATAAATTATCCAGGAGCTCTAACTAGGCCACATTTGGTATAATAACAGAGACATATTTTATTTGAAAAGTAGGCATAAGCAAAAGGTGATTTCATCATATAAATAGCAACTTCCTACGTAGGAACCACTAATTACTGGCTATTCGAAAATTACGGAGCGTTGGTTGTTCAATAAATTATTTTAGTACATACATATGACGAAATTGACAGATCTAATTGCTCTAGATTTTCTGTTTGCCTTTCACTTCTCATACCTTCTACTCAAACTGATTGTGAGATAACAGAACAATGTCTAAACTGTGGTAACAGAAAATATATAAAAGTCTTGTTGTACAGAGGTGTGAGGTGACCCAGAACCAGAGTTCCCCTTCCAAATTTGCTGGTGAAAGGGGAGAAATTTAAATTTGATCGCAAGTACTTTTTTATTAAATCGAACAAAAAAATACTTGACCTATTTTGCCTTTTGTGGCACCTTATTAGTTAACCTGTATTGTAGGTATATTTAATGTAAGTATGTCATTGTAGTACATAGGTACTTACATAAATACTTAGTTAAGTAATCAGTTATTTTAACAGTAAAAAAAAAAACTTTTTAACGGTAGGTATTAAGTACTTACTCATTAATTTAATTCTAAGATAAAAATTTAACTCTGATTGCTAAAATCCGTTATAATTTTTTTATCGATAAGTCGAATTATTGGAACATAATTTACATCACTAAAATATCAACCATTTAATCAGCTTTTTTAAAAGAATTAAGATCAAAAAACTTACATTTTTTTAAATTATTATTTGATCACCGAAAGAAACAAACTGGTAACTTCGTTCTGGCACCGCGTCACTGACTGAACGCTGGGGAAGGGAGGGAACTGCTTTTATACTGGCGCGAAAGGAGCCTCTCGTGAATGCGCTTGGATTGGAACTCCACGTTATCACTATCAGTCAGAGTTTTCTATTTCAAGCTCAATCAGAATCCAACAACTTATTCGAATAATAAAAAAATGCACAGACTTCCAGCTATCTTTTTAAGTACCCTACCCTAGTAACGCTTAAGTAGGTCCCTACCAAAGTACCTATAATGGAAGGTTAAATAAATGGTAATACTGGTAATAGGTTTTATTAAGGATACCTTAAATTAAAAGACCTTTAAATGAATTTGCACGATATGAACTAAAATTAAATGTTATTAACAAGTGATCAGGTGATACGCATACCTACATTACACAGACTCTACAGTAGGTAAAACATCCTTCTGTCTGGCTGGCCTGTCATAAGCAAGTAAAGCTACCCTACATGCATTTTCTACAAGAATTACATAACTAAACCCAGACCAAACATACACAACACAGGTAGAAACTGTAAAAACTCGTGGGTTGGTATTTTGCTTTCATTTAGGGTCTAAACATTTTGTAAGAACACATTTTGTAACAATTAGTAATTTTGACATGATAATGATGGTTCCTATGCCAATGATTGGGTGGTTTACCCTAAGAAGTAACCCATCTAGGGTAAGTAGTTTTTTTTAAATACCTTAGGAAGGTTACGCTACGGATACGCCAAAATGATGTCATCATAAGAACGTCATGTTGACGTCATATCATGGTGGACCATTGGTGGACACGCAACTCAAGAAAGACAATCACCTCAGTCAGGATGACTATGGAAAACGGCTTAGTTAACTGGAAGCGATTAGTAGACGTACCTAACACAAGTTTAAAGGTAGTTGTTGTAAGCTTCGTCATGGTCATGGTCATGATGGTCACCATGGTCACTTATTCAATACCTACAAACGTAGCTGCGGTTCCTTTTCTCTGAGATACCTACATATCACTAATATCAATATCAATACATAGTATAATATAAAGTCGCTTCCCGCGTCTATCCCTATGTATGCTTTAATTTTTAAAACTACCCAACGGATTTTGATGCTGTTTTTTTAATAGATAGAGTGATTATGGAAGGGTTTATAGATATAAAACATGCACAAAATAGTTATAGTTTAGGCGGTACGAAGTTCGCCGGGTCGACTAGTCTAATATAAAATGCAGGTCTATGTAAAAGGTACCTACAGGATACTTATACAGTGTGTCCGGGGAAGTTATAACATAATTTTAAGGGTGTATTCTATGATCAATTTCATCGATGAAAATACCCCATATGGGGGGTCGCAGCCTCACCCCCCCCTCAGTATGATGTTTTTAATTTTTTTTTTGCAAAAGTCGACCCCGCCTACTTTTAAATTCACAGATAAAGATCTAAGGCTCACAGAACCTTCATTGAGGTCTTCATCGAAGGCTAAGTAGTTAGGCTACCTAATCTACTAACAAAATAACCAAGTATTGCTTTTACTTTTTTTTAAAGATGATAAACCAAAATTTTTTTTTTTTTTTTACATTTTTTACGGTTTTTCAAAGTTTCCACAAAAAAATGCAGATAGTTTTTTTATTTTTTGTGTTTCATTGTTAGCTTTTGAGTTGTCCTCCAAATTGGTATTAGATTTATTTCTCTACATCTATTACTTCAGAAATTATCAACTACCAAAAAGACCCTTCGCTTTTACCTTTTAATTTAAGATTTCAGTTTAACCCACTTTTATTAAAAAATAAAGTCAATATTTAATTCTTTTGTTAGTTATTTTGGTAGCCTACCTACTTAGCCTTCGTACAAGACCTAAATTAAGAGTCCTATTACGCGAACAGTGGCGCCACTCTTGAAAAAAAAATATTTTCTAAAGTAAGGCTTTTTTTCAGAAAAAAGTGCTCCCTTGTGCATTAAATACTTGGTCCCTAGTTTTTTTTTAGTATTTAAAATAATATAAAATTTCTTGGTAATCCAAAATTACTTTAAGAAGTGAGTAAATTAAGGCCTAATAGAAAATGTTTCCCTATTATTTAATGCTTTTCAGTTTTTTCGGCGGTTTAATTTTTTTATAAAAAGTTTTATCATCTGTCTACTTTTTCACGAAGTTGCTTTACCCAAACAATGTTCAAGTTTAGAAATATTCTGATAAGTTGTCCTTCAGAACATTTAATTTTAGCTTTATTCTGAATTCTATAAAGATAGGTTTGAGCACATTAAATTCGACACAGTCTTTTAATTATTTCTTTCCACTTTCTTAAACGTATATTAACCCTTCCATTTTTTCAAATGAACATTCTGACAGTAAAGCCAAACTAAAACTGAAGGTCATTTGGCACAAAATTAGTTGACACAATGATACAATTAAAACGATGTTATATCTCAGTTACAGAGGTAAATGCATAAAAAAATCCCTCGCTTTCTCAGTTATAGAGGTAACTATGACGATAAAATTGAAAGAACGAATCCCAGAGGTTTGCTTCGTCCCACTAACAGAGGTAATTCAGCGCCAAGGTGTCGGGACCTCGGCATGAGTACCAATTATAGAGGTTTCTCACTTATTCAGATCCCACATAACCAAGTTTAACTGTATATATATATCCATGGTACAGAGTTGTCCGTGCATGACGGACGACTGCGTGCGGGAGAAACGGATTCGATTCCCGGCTGACGAACATTGTTTAACTCAATATGATGAATAAAGGATGAATAGGTATTAATTATGTTTGTGGGTGTATTTGTTCGTCTGTATGTTTTTCGGGAACCCTACCTCTACGTTCTACTTACCAAGCTCTGAGGTATTACCTATACGTTATTATTTAGTAAAGGAATTTGTCTCATTATCATTCTGCCGCCAAAATCATGACAGTTTTAAGTTTTACATTTAGATAGCTTACGGCTCGAGCCGCCCTGGCTTTTTTCTCTGGCACTGGCTGGCTCACTTCTGGCTCTGGCTTATACTCATAAGCCGACCGGATAGAGTGGTCAAGTTACCTGCAAAATACACCCTTTCTTTGGTAACGGGGAGAAAATGCGCCTATCGCAATTCAGATTCCGCACACCCGAACGTCTCCCGCGACGCGTCTCCCGAGAGTCCCGAGCGTGGATGCATGCGTGAATGGATCGTATTTGGGGCTCGCACCCCTGTCAAACCCCCCAGTGGCCGTCTTGGCTATTTTGGAAAGGACCGGGAACCATAGATTATCAGCGTCCGGAGTCCTTCCCACGCTCAGCTGCTACAACAGCTTCGTGCTGCTTAGGGGGGCACGTTGTTCCCTCTCCGGCTCGCCTTTGGAGCTGCAGCTGCAGCGGCCACAAGCGTGCCGCCCCGCCCATCCCGCCGCCAGATGCACGTGTGAATGGATCAGTATTGTATATCAGCTTCAGCTGAAAGCTGGTACTACTGATCGGTGAACTAATAAGCCATCGGGCAGAATGCCAATGAGCATATCGGACCTCCTTTTTTTTTAGGCGGGGAAACTCCTAACGAGTACCCTGCAGCCCCGGGGTTATGTGGGGTTCGCACCCACTAAAACCCCGCCGGTGTCCTTCTCGGCTGATAACAGGAGGGTTGAGGGTGAGCCTGTGGAATTCTCCGCGACCCGAGCATTGGCTGTATAGCCTCTCCTCGGGGGGACATGATGGTTGTCCTCCCGGAGCGTGGTAGCTTTCCTAACGCTCAACGACGGAAACGGGACACTCGCGTTCCGTCGTCCTTCTCGGGGCCCTTATTAAGACTACACGAGGCCCTCGCCTCGTGCACCCAACGACCCCGGGGTCCCCTTTTAGTCGCCTCTTACGACAGGTAGGGGATACCTCAGTCCTATTCTTCGGCCCGGTACTGCAGGACGTATCCGACCTCCTACCCTAACCATCTACAGCTTGGCTTGAGTTGGAAATTAATGCCCTTAAAAAAAATTAACTTATTTTAGAGACATCATGAAATTTGTTGATTTTTAATTTTATCGAACGTGTTTTATTGACGGAGAAAGTGGATAAAAATTAGTTATTCATGTTCCACAGTGGCTTCCCCATTATTTTCACAACTTTTCTACTTTTGAGGCACATTCTTGTGGTTGTATGAAAGTATATTCCTTTGGCTTCCCAGAATGGTTAAATAAAATACAGTAAGTAAATCTAGATTGATTGAAAATAAGATTGATTGACTGATAAATGCCTGTCAGTTTGATTTAAGTATCCTTTTCAGTGTTGCCACCTTAGTGGATTTTCCACTAAATCTGGTGGATTGGAACCCCCATTTAGTGGCCATTTTTTGCGTTTAGTGGCTAGTGGATTTTTTTAGTGGAAAAATCAGACCAAGAACTGTTGCAGTTTTTGAATAAATTGGAATTGCGGAATGCTGTTACAAAGCGTTGAACTAAAGATGTTTTAGACAATTTAGTAGAATAACAATTTTTTTTTTTTTTTAATTAAATACAAAGTCGATGTATAGATGTCCATACTTCGAGGACCCTTAGTTTTCTTTGTAGCTGTCTTGAGCACCTGATTAAAGTTTTTAAGGACGATCGTTTAAGATCTAGATGGCATTGGCAATAAAATTTTAAGGTGGCAAATTGATTAATTTTTAGAAAAAGGCCGTCCCTCTCGGTTTGGTGCAAAATGAAAAAAAACGCGTTTTTTACAATGTGGGAGATGGTTTCTTATTTCTTACATAAGCGAATTCATTTAAATTATTAAATTAATACTTTCGCTAAAATAAATAAAAAACGCGAAAAAATTGGAATTGCTCGCCATACCGAGAGGGACCACCTTAAAGTTTCAAGTTCAAGTTAGGGCTCAAGTCTTGAAAATGGAACATTAAAAAATCCTTAAAAAAAGGGGCCCAGGGAGGCAAATTTCTTAACTAAAAACGATTGACTCGTAATTGTCTTGTTCTTTTTGGTGACTTCGTTAACCATTGCTGTTTTCTTTGGGTGTGTAACAGATATCACATTTGTTAAAGCGGCAATGGTTAACGAATTCGCTAACAAGTCAATTACGAGTCGATCGTTTTTAGTTAAGAAACTTGCCCCCCCAGGTCATATTGCTTGCCCATCAGGGGTAGAACGTATAGCAAAGGGTCACCACTGTACCCTATTTACGTATGTCCACTCATCTGTCATGCACCCTAGTGGAAATTTTAGCGGTTTTCAGAGGGGACATCTTTTTGTTAGTGGTTTTATGGTGGTTTGAGGAGCCTTATCTGGTGGATTGCTATTTCAACCGTTGGCAACACTGATCCTTTTTGCGAGAAAGATTTTAGCTAAGATTTTAGTTTCGTCTTTACTTTCTTTTGCTTTTTTTTAGCCTGTTTTTAGAAATTTACAGTCTGATTGCTTGTTAGACATCAAGTGTTATAAAGTATATTAACAGAACTATTTTCTTTTAAAATGGGGGATAGTACTGATTCAGAAGAGTTTTTCGATGCTGAGGAATTCACGCCCATCAAAGGTTCAAAGTGAGTGAATTGTTTACTATTTTAATTAAAAATATATTTTCTTACATTTCTGTGTCCTTGGTTTAATGTTTGTGCACATGACATCATCTATCGATACCTAGTAATCACGAAAAATGCATGTGCTTTAGATGTAGATCATGAAAACTAAAATATCCAGTCAAATATAAGAATTGGGCTTAGAGTAAAGTAGTTTTTTTTGTATAATGCTTTTTTGTTTGTTCATGCCAATTCTACAAGCAATCTGTATGAGTTCCATCTTCCTAAAACATGCTAGAGCCTTTTTGCAGAAAGAAGGAAAGGGTTTTTTTTTTAACATAAACATGCTTCATTCTGCAGAACTTTAAAAACATTCTTTTTGATATAACTTATTTGTACTTAACCTAAATGATGTATGCAGTTTCATTATAAATGAATAATTATAATTTTTATTCTAGAAGGTCATCACTAAACAAATTGACAAGTGCAACAGATCCTGATACTAAGGTTATGGAAAAAGTGCAAAAGACAGATACTGCAATTCCCTCCACATCTCTATCACCTCCAGCATTTGAGACACAAACATCTACTGAGGCTGACAGAGCTATTGTTAAAAGTGTATGTATTTCTCTTATGAACTAGGGGTTAAATCACGGTAAAAAGTATAATCTTGTGGGGTGTTAGTTATCCTGCTAGTAAGGTGGACAAAAGCACCTGATTTTTTTATTTCTTAATTTTTTATTGAAATAGGTTTAATGCTATGTATTTTGTTATGTTTTAAGTGTTATAAAATTTAACTTTTGTGGAAATTGTGTATGAAATTGTATTGTCTTCAAGTGTCAAGAATTAAAACTGTTTGTATTTCAGGTTGTCCAAGACAGGAGACGTTTTCAAGAGCTCCGTCGCTGCATGCAGACAGATGATGATGAGATGCCGGAGCCACTACTCACTGATCACCATTCACTTACCACAGAGCAGCCATTCAAGTATGTTGATGGAAACTATTTATAATTTTTTTATTTAGTTGTAAGTAGGCACTATGCAGGCACTAATAAAAAGTACAGAGGAATTTCAAAGAATCCCAAAAAGTTACTAAGCACACAATCTCAATTAGCTTAGACTGTATATTGGTTAATATGCATGACAAAACAGTTTTAGGGCTATGCCATGAACCAAAGCAGGTCTGCGCAACCACAGTAGCCGCTACTGTGGCTTGCTTTGTAAATTTTTAACAAGAGCCTGCCCCCTAATTAAGGCTACATAAATTGGAATACTGTTCAGTTCATAAACTTTTTATTGTACTGTCTTTTTGCTATTGATAAACAAAACACGCTCCGCTATAATCAACCTTATTATGGCTGCAGCACATCTGTCAGTTGGTAACTTTACATTTGTCTAGCCGCACCTCCCTCTGCTTACTGCTTAAAATGTCCTTGTCTAGTTTTATTTGATCACAAGATCTGCTCCATTGAATCGCAGGATAATAGCGCACGATACAATGAGCCTGCAGAGTATGACTTCACTAGGCCGCATCGGCAGGCTGCTAGCCGGCGCCGCCGAATCGCACCGTGAGTTTTTATGTTACTGTAAAAAATAAATATATTTTCTTTATTAACTTAAAATTAGGCTACTAGTAAGTCAAGAGGAGTATTCAGTAATTTAGTAAAGCTCAACAAAATAAATCAATATATATAAAACTCTTCCGTTACTGACTGACTGACTGACTGACTGACTGACTGACTGACTGACAGACAACGCAGAGCCGAAACTACTGGGCGTACAAAGCTGAAATTTGGCATGTAGGTTCCTTAGGGAGTGTAGGTGAGCACTAAGAAAGGATTTCCCGAAATTCCCACGGGAACGGGAAAAAACGGGATTTTTGTGTTTATGAGAAATCTTCGCGGGAAATACCGCGGGGCAGCCTCTAGTAATCGTATATTTTGCATAAAAGTAACAAACACACAAAAAAGTAAAAACAATAACATTTATCTACAGATTTTCTTTCAGCCAACATATTAGAGAGTTCTTCAGCGGGACCCGCCATGGTCCGCGCGCCCTCCACTCATTCCGACGACCCTCTGCCGGATGACAGGACACTAAATGGTATACTATACGATACGATATTGTTTTGTTTTGGGATTCCGTCGTCAAAATAGGACTTTCTTTTCTTTATGTCTGTCTCGCCGTAGTTTTCTTAAGAAACTATTGACGTTACAGTATAAAATTTTCGCAAATGTCGCTACTGTAAGAAAAATTATGCCCACATTCTTACGCCGAGAAGAGAGAAAAGAGAAAGAAGAGAGAGAGAAGTTGGAACTGAACTGCGGAGAACTGCGTCGCCCGCAGGAGCGCTTACCGGTGTAGACGGAGACAGAGGCTAAACGCGGCGCACGCGTTCCACTGAAAATATTCTCAACAAATGCTCTTCACACTATTTTCGTGTACTTATACCATAATGTTCATGATAAGATTTTGTCCCCAGTGCTAGCAATGGCGGAACCTGACGTAATAGCAAGCACAAAGGCAAACAGTCTGAAGCACGCGCGCAGCCCGCCCGTAGACTCGGCGCCCGCGCCCGCGCCCCCCGCGCTCCCTACACCCGCCCCGCCCGCGCCGCGCGCCCCTCCACGCAGGAAGAAGCGTAGTGAGTACTGACATCACATTACACTAGTATGGTGACAGCCAGCACAAATGCAAGCAGTCTGAAGCACGTGCGCAGCCTTTCCGTAGACTCGGCATCCGCCGCGCAGGAAGAAGCATAGTGAGTACTATACCCTAGTATACCACCACTCTACACGAGTACGAAGACCAAGAGCCTGAATCACGCGCGCAGCCTGCCCGTTGACTTGGCGCCTGCACCCGCCGCAACGCTCGCATATTCGCGCAGGTAGAAAAGCAATAAGTTTCGACATCACACAATGCTATAGTTTGACCTCTACCGCTGTACCACGTCTTAGGAACTGCTCGGTGTGGTGCCATGCTGCCATGAGCATCAACCTGTTGCGCTCTGTCAGTCAGCCGCTCAATCCTCATAGAGAACATCCGTAGGAAGGTCAGCCGCGTCCTTCATAAACCAAAAAAACATACAAGCACTGATCGTTGAATTATGAAGTATATTTTCGTCAATGCTCCTTTGGATACATATTTTACTATAATGCAATATTATTTGCCTTCAGATAAACTTTACGGCTCCCAATCGCTATCAACAACTGACGGCGACAACCTAAGCCTTTGTAGTCGCGACACTGACGAGCTACGTCAGTCTTCTTTCGCAGCCCCCGCCAACAGGCCGCCGCCACTCAGAGCCCTCCTAACTGAGGTGAGTATGCTGGTATTATTTTGTAACTTAAGTAATTTTGTTACTGTTAAGTCATTTCGTTCTTATGTAGTCGCGCGTAACACTGACGAGCTCAAGCTTCCTTCGCCTCAGTACACAAATTGTATAAATTAGCGTAGTCTTTATAAAATGTAGTTTTTGGATAAGTATTTAAACGATGATTGTATTTATTTTTTAGAATACGACGTAATGCAAGATTCTAATGAGGAAAAAAGATTTTGGGAAAACTCCTTAAAATGTAATATTCCATAACAAAAATTTAAACTTTTTTTCAGCAATCTCTGTCGAATGTATCCGGCAGCCAATCGATGGCGCTCCCAAGTCCAGCCAGCACGATAGAGTCTTTAACGCGGGAATTTCAAGACTCTTTGGAACTGTCGCAGAGTAAATATGGTTAGTATTTTTATTTATACAAGTTAAGCTTTTTCTTGAAATTATTATTGACTGCTAAAATAAATCTGTTGATTTGGTCCTAAGTACATAAAACACTTACGGAACATGCTGTTTCGCTCATTCTCTTGTTAAATGGCTACGCCGTAGCCGCTACGGCCACACTTGCATTACATAAATTGTTTTTTTTTTTATGTAATTAACAGTAACAAAATTGTTAGAAGTCCCTCCTTATATTTAGTACTGTTTTTTTTAATTATAGAACGTATGAGTGACCGTTTGAGTTCGACGGCCTCGTCTCGCAGCTCGGCGGGGCCGCGGGTCAGGCTGCATGATGACGGCCGAGGTAAATATATGTGAAGTATATTTTTAATTTATATAATTAATAAATAAATGAATGAATATATAGTTATGAATAGTATAGTGTTACTATTCATAATTATATATTCATATTAATTTAACAGAGTAGCTCCTATCTGAATTTAGGGTTTCAGTTTTTAGGGATATCAGGTCTGATTAGGGTGCGGTGCATGCCAGATAAGTCTGCGAGCGGTCAAAATATGAACCAATTAGCAATCAGCCATTTATTTTTAATGGCGGGTGTACGGGTGAAGTACGTATACAGAAGCGCTCCAGTTGCGCGCAGACTTACCTAACTGGTGCTCACTCAAGCATTGGCATAGTTTTCTATTAAATTTAAATGTGCTACTCATACTAACAACTGTACTTTCAGATGCTATCAGTTAATTTTGTTTATAATAAATGCTCATGAAAAAAGCAGCATACATGTTTAATATATTATCATAATTATGATATATGTTAACAGTATTTCTTAGGACGGTTTAGAGATTAGATAAATAGAATTACACTTTAAAATGTCTGCATACATGACATATAAATAACCGCTGTTTAAAAAACTAACATTGAAATGTTAGGCATTACAAGTAAAAACATACCACCCTATTCACCTTAGTTTGGCGGACTTATTTATTTCTTAATTCCTTACAGACGCTTCCCTTCCACGCGACACAATAATGTCTTCTGGGAGAGCTAATAGTGACGCGCGACCTACACACAGTGGAAACCATTCTATGACCAGGTATATTATACTATCCTGATTTCTATTTTATATCTGGCCTAGTTTCATATACGTTGTTGTTTGGTTGAATTTAGACAATAGATTATAACTTATTATATGTTTTTCATAGCAATATTTAGATTTTTAAAATTTTATAACTCTTTCGTGTTTCAGTTAAATAATTTTTAATTGCGATTGATTTTGAACTCCTTTTTGTGTTCTCTCTTTGTCTTCTTTTTTTTTTTATTTTATGCCCCGCAAAATTGATCTAGTTAGAGTATGTTAGGCGCGTAGCAAAGCAGATCTTGACATACTTGCCTGCCAAGATGTTTGCAAATCTATGTATGGTATTCACATATAGTCTTTAATCAAACCCAGGTCGTTGGAATCGGAGAACGGTTCCCGGTCGCGCCGGCGGTCCGCGGGCGATGAGCACATCAGTCTAGTTGCAAACCGGTCGCGGTCCTCGCAGCCGAAGCTGACGGACCAGGAGATATTAGACCAAGTCGAGGTTCTCAATCTTGATACTGGTGAGTTTATGAGTGCTGAACATATCAAGCTTTGTCAAACAAAAAAATATATTTATATAACACATATAATTAATCGGTAATGTCTGAACGTACAAAAGGGAAAATCTAAATTTGATTCATAAATAGATATTGTGGATATTTAAAGCATATAAAAAAGATCCCGGGACAATTAACAGCAACAGTCCTAAGTTCGCAGGAGCGTTCATAATGTTTTTTGGTTTATATGCTGTTTAGTCCTTACTTAATCAGGTGTTTTGTTTGCCCAAATGATAGTTTTTATAACTTAAACTTAGTTTTATTTAATTAGTCATCAATATAAAACTGTAGCTTTATCAAAACAAAATTCAATCTATACTTGTAGTTTCGCTACGTGATCATAACAGGAATAATCACAACCGCAGAAAACTAACGTTATCGACATGGTCCAAGAAATCCAGTTTTGCAAAAGAAAAGTCATGTAGCTCGATGAACTGATCGTTAATGAGGCCATAAAGTTCTCGTGAGGCAACGTCCCTACCGCCCGACCATTGTCGGGCGATCTAGTGTAGGTTGAGGGCCGTACAACACGGGTCGTTGTGGCTATATGTGGGAGGCCTTTGTTCAGCAGTGGGTCTTTCGGCTAGAATGATGATTGTGATTGAACTGGGATGATAATACTTTTAATAATATAGAAAAACCGTATAAATACCAGGCGAGCGCATGCCGCTGAGTGCAGCGGAGCACCAGCTGCCGCAGTGCATCAACCCGCTCAGCCTGCACATCATGCGGCTCACGGCGCAGTACCTGCCCGGCGACGAGCGCCCCGCCAGGTCTGACACTGTTACAGAACAAATACCATTTAACTATCACACATGCAAACCAAACTAACAGATTATTACCTCTACATACAGGGTGCTATTAACAAGGCAGTAATGAGTCAAAAGAGGGATTCAGCTTTACATTATAAACATCTTTCCCTGAGCAAAATAGTTACGAAGTCTCAAATGAATACCTATAAGCTATCCCGTACATTGACCCCGTAAGCTGATCAAACCAATGTAATGGAACAGCTGTTTGTTTTTTGAGATTTCGGCCCAGGTTGCTTCGGGTAAGTTTTCAAGTATTCTGTGCCGAATCCCTCCTTTGATTTACTAACGCTTTGTCAGAAACACACTGTAAATCAATATACATTGTTAATCGATTAATTAGTTCCAAATCATCGTTAAGTTTCATTTACTAATTTAAAGCAACATATTTCATAATGTTCGGTCGCACGCATGCAATTCAATATTAAATGCAAAAATATTTACTTGTTTGTCGCACTATTTCAAAATAATAAATTTTTAGATTTAACACTTGCATGGTGCAAGCAAAATAGATTTAGTGCATCTTAACTATGTTACTAGCTTTTATAGTGACAAAGATGATAAAAAGTGTACTTAGAAAGAAAAATGTGATAATATACTGGGTGTTTCTGACAAGGCGGTAATAATTTAAAGGAGGGATTCTGCTCACACAACTAACAACTTTTCCAAAGCAACATGGGTCGACATCTCAAAAAAAACAGCTGTTCCATTACATTGGTTTGATCAGCTGACGGGTTCAATGAACGTGACACCAGCTGATTTTTGTTTTAAGATTTCGACTCATGTTGCTTTGGAAAAGTTGTTAGGTTTGGTGAGCTGAATCCCTCCTTCAATTTATTACCGCCTTATCAGAAACACCTTATATAAATATATATAAAGACATAATATCTATCTGGGGTATACATTATTTAAGGAATAACAAGCGTCACCGTTTTTATCGTCCTTGTAAAACTAACCAGTTGCACGATATTCCAGCGATGTGTCTCCCGAACCCGAACCAGTCTCAACATGGCGGACCATCCTCTCTCGTAAAATGTCCATCTCAACTTTCAATCTGTCAAGAAAGCGGGAAAGCAAACTGTCAGCTGTTTCTGAACAAAATATACTACAAGTTCAAGTTCCGAATAGGTCTTTTTTTCAAACTTTTTTTTTGTTTGGTCATTTGTTCGTATGTGCCAGTGTTTTTGTTCTTAAAGTAAAATTCCATATTTTTTAGGTGGGAAAAGTTGCCAGTATAATTTGTAAATTGACGTAATATTTAGTTATAAACTGATCTTCATTGGTGGGTGGTAGTCATTTCATTTTAAGTCATAAATTATTTTGTTTCTAA
Organism: Euspilapteryx auroguttella; assembly: GCA_951802225.1. Lineage (NCBI taxonomy): Eukaryota > Metazoa > Arthropoda > Insecta > Lepidoptera > Gracillariidae > Euspilapteryx > Euspilapteryx auroguttella. The sequence goes on along the minus strand of OX637649.1, from coordinate 6,142,712 downwards.
AATATATAAGTATTTATGTATTATCATGAACTTATAACAGGCCGATCAAATTACTCAGTCTTGATATTACGCTATATTATGCCAGTATGTAAAGGGGTTGGTCGATATTGCTTAAATTTTTAGCTTGCATCAATTGTAAAAAAATATCTATTTGTTTGACTTGATAAAGTGAAAAGTGTTTTTAATCTGGTATGGCAAGGGCAACACTGTACGCATTAGCATACCTTAATATAAAATATGAAAACATTAATTAAAAACCATTAATGTTGCCTCGGTGATGTGGTCATTTCATATGACGCTAAATCTTCGTGCTTTTGTTGCACATTCATTTGTTCAAGTCCGTGTGATTTTTAACTTGTCAGTTTGAACCAAATCTTATTACTAGCTTACTAGAGTTGATATTTATTTTCCAATTGGCAGAGAAACGGACGATGAAAATGAGAGCCAATGCGGAGGGGGTCCCGAGGACGATGTGAAGGAAGAGAAACAAGAGTCCACAGACAAACCTGCAGCCACCATCAAGAGAAAAACTGAGAAGTAAGTTATGAGATCAAATAACGCATCACATCATTCAAGACCCGTATTAATAAATACTAAATCTAGAGTTGTCGAAACACACACATACAAAGCAAGCGCAGCGTAGGACGTCCACCGACCAGATGGACGGATGATCTGCGCAAGGCTGCGGGTCCACGCTGGATGCAGGCCACCTACGATCGGTACAGATGGAGAGCCTTGAGGGAGGCCTATGTCCAGCAGTGGACGTCCTACGGCTGAAATGATGATGATGATGATGACACATACAAATATGCAATTTCGAAAATCGATGGTAATCGGGTGGTTTGTTCCCATTTGTTCAGCGGACGAGTTCAATATACGAAAAGGAAATATTTCTTTTGGGCTTTTAACCCATATTCTTTGGGAAACTTTTTAGTTGTAGTGAATTTAAACTCTTTAATTTATTTTCTATTTTTTTTGCGTCTTGTAAGAAACATCCGGCAAACAAGCTGTCCCGGCGAACTTTTTACCGCCTTAGATTTTAGATATTTTAATACATAGTCTTAAATTTTTAATCCAGGTGTGTATCGATCGACAATAGTGATATAGTACTATCAACAGAAGACCCAGGCGATACACATAAAAATATGACTGAAACTACTCAAAAACACGAAATTACTAATCACAGGTGACATAACGGTGTAACTTTGGAGAGGCCTTTATAAAAAATTAATAACAATTGACATTGGTTTAAACAATAACATTTAATTAGTTTTAACGCGTGGGTTTGTTGATTTGCTTTAACCCTATCCACCGAAACGAGGTAATGGAGAGTTTTCTCTGATACGCAATCCTATACTAAAGACAAAGTTACAAGCAGTCAGTCGGCGTCAATCAATCTCATTGTCATTTTAGATTCCGCGCCAGCTAAGTCTGAGCGCGCCTAGGCGCGCTACTCCATACGTAGTATACAGCTTGGCATAAAAATGTAGAAAATAATGGGGGGCCCAATTAGTATGTGACATTAGTAATTTTTATTCATTTTCTCCTTAATTAAAACACAATTTAAGCCTAAAGTTAGTCAAAATAAAAAAATTCAAGTTTATTATATTAGGTTTTACAACATTGCCAAGCTGTACCAACTTGACGTACTTCTCCCGCTATTCAAAACCAATTGTTATTTGTTTGACTGATTGCTTATTGGTTCATATTTTGACCGTCGCCGACTTAGCTTGCACGCACTCTTCTTCGTTGTAAGTACTTTCCCTACCAATAACATTGCCTGTCTTTGTTTTCACTGTAAACTCGTTTCGGTGATTTTATAAATAAACAAAACTGTCTACTTAGGATTAATATTTCATTTAAAGTGAAATAATGTTTTCTTGCTTTAATATTGGTTTTAAATTTATACTTATACTGAGTGTTTCTGACAAGGCGGTAATAAATCAAAGGAGGGCTTCAGCTCACCATACCTAACAACTTTCCCAAAGCAACATGGGTCGAAATCTCAAAACAAAAATCAGCTGTCCCGTACATTGACCCCGCCAGCTGATCGAACCAATATGGAACAGCTGTTATTTTTTTTGAGATTTTGATCTATGTTCCTTTGGGGAAATTGTTAATTATGGTGAGCAGAAGCCCTCATTTGATTTATTACCGCCTTGTCAGAAACACCCGGTATAATACTCTCACATTCACGCCTGTATTTCTCGAACGCAAAGAGATACGCAGAGGAACAAGCCAGGTCATTGCTTGAGCCGGAGCCCACGAGCGGCATTATTGTATCGAGCTAACCGAGCTGGACTTATGGGACTTTTTGGCGCGAAGCGAGAGGAAAATGTCGGACTTTTGTTTTTCAATTTTCTAAATTAGTTTTCCGTGGCTATTACTGTGCTAGTGTGGGGGAATGAGTATAATAATGTACCATTTATGAAGAACTGTCTAGTAAAGTGAGAAAAAAATGAAGGGGCTCCCGAATAATTCTGATCGATGTCCTGCGAAAAAGTCCGTGTGTTTAGCGAATGGGCGAATTTAAAAACAACAACAACAAGCTGGACTTATGCTGAGCTTTATTTATGAGTAAACAAAAATTATAATAAATTATAACATTCTTCATCATATTTGTTGGCTTCGAATTTTTGTTGAAAGTGATGCTTGTTTTGCCTTTGACGCTTAAGGCCTCTTTAAAAAAACAAAAATCAACCAACGCAGATTAAAACGTTTCTTCGGCTCAACGGTAAAGAAGACGGTTGATGCGGCGAAGTCTCTCGCGGCGGAAGTATCGCACGCGAGGCACAAGGAGGACGTAGGAGACATAGCCGATGACGTCAGAGGAGAGGTGATCAAACTGAAAGCTTCCACCTCGCACAAGGGGCCTTACGACTTCGACCAGTGTCTTACACATGTACAGGTAAGGATCTGTCAAATAATCAAATTAATGTTGGTTTTTGTGTTTTATTTATTTTCGTCGAATGTCTATCCTCAAACGCATACAATCTTCGCACAGGGTGTGTGCGCACGACACTTGGAGACTACTCATTCTTGATAGGAAAAGTTATTTAAGCCTATACAGCCAAGGCTCATGTTTTTTATTTGGAGTAAGCTTAACGTAGACAGTGATGAAATCAACATTTCGATTCTGTCTTGCTCTTCGATACGTTGTACATTGTTATTTCGTTCTCGGTGGCAGTTCTTGTTTGGATACCATTTCTTTAATTGTAATAAGTGTATTGTTCGCCAAATTCGTTATTTTTATCAAAGGAACAACAATTTTTCGACAGGAAATGGACTCGGCCCATTCAGGCCCAGTGTGGTGTTGTAAACCATCTCTATGCGGCAGATTGTTGGCGACCGCAGGCCAGGATAAACTGTTGAGGGTTTGGGTCACAAGAGACGCTTATCCTATGTTGCATGTAAGTATTTTGTAACAATCAATCAAATCAACCTTAGACCAGACCTTAGAAAGTCTCCTTTAATCAATCAAAATAGGACATGCTTACGAGATTTGCCAATAATAAATTATTGCCAGCCTTTTGCCAGTGTACTCAGCCGAAAGTCGTGGTGTAGGCTTATGTATATAGGCTCTAATACATTTGCAATAATGCTTTTCGTCTTCTTGAGCTAAAAGTCAATACACAATAATTTCTTTTTACAAAAAGAGACCCGCCTTCAACGAACTGCAACAAACATAATCTGAGAACTTCCTCTTTTTCGAAGTGAAAAATTTCTTTTTTACAAAAAGAGACCCGCCTTCAACGATCTGCAACAAACATAATCTAAGAACTTCCTCTTTTTCGAAGTCGGTTAAAATAGGTACTAAAACCTTCTCCTGAATGTAAAAAATACATTACTGAAAACTGCATCAAAATCGGTTCAGCCAAACGCGAGATAATCGCGGACAAACATATATACATACATACATACAGGTCAAACTGATAACCTCCTTTTTTGAAGTCGGTTAAAAACGGAAGATGATCAAAAGGAGTTATTTTTTCATTCGGCCATTCTACGAGGACAGATCGCCTTATTGATCGGCCTTGTGCGACCATCTGGATAAAGGCACAAAGGTGGTATCTGGCGACCTTTACCAGGTCGTCTGATAATCTTGTAGGGGGTCTATCTATCTACTCAACTTCTTCCGTTGCTTTTTCCGTTGGGCTTTTGGTCGCCTATCTACAAGACAGTTAAACACCCAAACAATTACCGTTTTTCCTCAACGGCGATATTGGTCGCGTGATAGGGGTTCGACAGCCAATCAGGCAGGCTTCGAGGATGTACTAGCGATTTCTATTAGCTGTCCAGCCCCTATTGCACGATCGATATCGCTTCTTGAGGAAACACGCTTTACCAGCACGCGGTTTTTTTTTAAGATGTCGGTTGATTTTTTCGCCGATGACTGATTTGATGATAGATACATTTAGAATGTCAATCGATACTGATTGAACACAGACTAATAAAAATAAATAGAGAAAAACAACCATTAATTTTCCTTTTCGTGTCATTTTGACACATATCTGGGGTTAACATGGTGTGGTATTAACAGGACATGCGTACGAAGTACAACTCGTCGTCGAAGTCGTCGCCGACGCCGTCGCAGGAGTCGCTCTCGTCGCTGGCGCCGCCGCCGTCGCCCGAGGCCGCGCCGCCGCCGCCCTCCGCGCCCTACTGCCCCAAGCCATTCTGCGTCTACTCCGGACACACTTCAGGTACCTACTTACACCGGACGACTATCACACCAAAACGGTGCCGTCAGAATAATCAGCGTCTTATCTAGGTTGCCGGCTTAGTGGCCTCATTCCCGTATTTTTTTCCTGTCGGTGCGATGATAGGCCCATACGTACTTCACCCGCCATTCAAAACAAATGACTGATTGATAATGGTTCTTATTTAGATCTGGCAGAGACTTATCTGGCACGCACTTTAATAAGTAAATTATCTACATAGTGTCATAAAGGATCACATTTTAAAGTTCACAACAAGATTAATCACAAGAACTATCTTTGTAAAAGGACTTTTAAATTATTTATTCAAACATACAATACTCGATAGCTAAGCATGCTTAAGCAAGCTAGTAACTAAGTCGGCCGTTAACAGTTTGTTTACGGGGGACACAGCCTAAAGGCCTTTTAAACTGACTGCATGCGTGTGTATTAAATCTGAAATTAATGCTAAATCTTTGTTTCAAACAGATGTCCTAGACGTGTCGTGGTCTCGCAACTGGTTCCTCCTATCTTCCTCAATGGACAAGACGGTCCGTCTGTGGCACGTGTCGCGCGCCGAGTGCCTCTGCTGCTTCCAGCACATCGACTTTGTCACAGCGCTAGCCTTCCACCCGCGCGACGACCGCTACTTCCTCAGCGGCAGTCTGGACGGCAAGCTGCGCCTGTGGGACATTCCTGAGAAGAAGGTTGGTTACTATAACGGTCTGGAGAAGGCAACTTCATTGCTTCCCGCGCAATGCGACTTCGTTGCAGACTCATCTCGTCAAACTGACGGCATTTCGACATTTTATACTATTATTGGGTATTAATCTCTGTCTATTCGAGAGTTTGACACCATGATTGATGAATGAGTGTCATATTCTTCCATATCTTGCCATCAAAAATAGCAATAGACCACTACACCCGACCAAATGCTGCCTTGTTAGGAATGTTTTTTACCGTTTATTGTAATAATAAGTACTAATGATAAGTATTAATATGTTTAATTATTCGTTTATATCAGGTAGCAGTATGGAATGAGGTAGACGGTAAAACTAAACTGATAACGGCAGCGAACTTCTGCCAAGGCGGCAAGTTCGCCGTGGCGGGCACCTACGACGGACGCTGCATATTCTACACGACTGACAGATTGAAATACCACACGCAGATTGACGTGCGGTCGACACGCGGCAAAAACAGTACTGGTAAGTTATTTGATAGGTAATCTTATTATATTAAGCAACATTGCAACATAAACCAATGCTATGCTGAAAATTGTTGTCAAGTTTTGTCAAATGATGGCGCTTTTGAAAACCTTAATTTCGTCTGCAAGAATTCTATAAGATCTGTTATCGTAATGGCTAAATTAAATGTTAGCTAAAACCTGCTTAAGTTTTTACTATTTTTACTGATTCATTTTCTGAAATACAAATACAAAAACTTGAACAATTTTTTCTATTAACAGGTCGCAAAATAAGTGGCATAGAACCGATGCCGAATGACGACAAAATTCTAATAACATCGAACGATAGCAGAATAAGATTATACGACCTCAGAGATCTGAACTTATCATGTAAATACAAGGGCTATGTAAATGTATCCAGCCAAATTAAGGCGTCGTTCAGTCACGATGGGAAATATATTGTGAGCGGTTCCGAGAACCAGTGCATCTATATTTGGAAGACTTATCACGACTACTCTAAATTCACGTCTGTTAGACGGGACAGGAACGACTTTTGGGAGGGGATTAAGGTAAGTGCTCTTTAATTAAATCGTTAATAAGTATCTCTGTGGTTTAGTTCACTGTGATTTTGCAGGTACGGGTTCGTCCCCCTCGTTGTTATGATGGAAATTAATATTGATATTTTTTTTTTTTAGAATGTGTTTCTGAGGTTGCCAGGAACCCATTCAAAGTCTTAGGTGCCATTTAAAGTCATACAAGAACATTAACACAAAGAAAACGAACATTAATTACAATTTTAGTTCTACTTATATAGTTAGGTCCTTTGAATGTAAGGAATGCGTTTAATTTTGAGTACTTTCCTGAAATGCTACGCTACTTAAGACAAATACATGTGTCAGGATCGCATTCTCTGAGCGGCCGTTCCATAGGTGAAAATATTCTTGACACAGAAAAAAAACATGTTTTGGGATTGACAGACAGATTGATTGAAACAGTCAGTAGGAATGAATAAAGACAAGCGTATGTTGGCGTTGGCAGGCTCACAACGCGGTGGTGACGTGCGCCGTGTTCGCGCCCAACCCGGACCACGTGATCCGCACCATCGCCGAGCGCGAGCAGCAGCGCGAGCAGGTGCGCGAGCAGCAGCGCGAGCAGCAGCGCGAGCAGCAGGCCGCGCAGGGGGAGGTACGGGACCTCACCACATTTACTTACATTTTAATGCAAACATACTCCACATAGCATCATTTTACTTTTATACTTCTACTACCTACCTAATCTCTTTTAATGGGTGTCATAAGATGCGACTAGGGAACACCCGAAGGACGCGGCTAGCCGTCAGCCATACTGCTATCTCCAGCTCCCCACATGTTAGTCCTTGTAGCCACAAGGGGATCTGTTGGGGAAACCTATGTCCAGCAACGGATGTCTTGCAGCTAAGGTGATGATGATGTTATAGAGTTACGTTAACACTTTCCAAATCAAACAAAAGTATAACTTTTGTAAAGAAACAGATCATGAATTTGTTGATTTTTCATTTTAACTAACTTTGGGCTTAAACGGTGTTTTATGTAAAGAGAAAATTAATAAAAATTACTAATTTGACATACAAAGTAGCGTCCCATTATTTTCTAGACTTTTATGCCAAGCTGTTCATGCTCGGTTCTGAGATAAACATTGATATTTTATGCCGGTTGTGAAAGTGTTAAACACAAAAAATGCCTCGAGAACAGGATATTATTTTGTCTACCGCTTTATTTAACGTTATATTGTCCGGCAGTCCCCGGCGGCGACGGACCCGCCGGCGGCGGCGGCGGAGGGCGCGCCCGGCGGCATGGTGTCGTCGGCAGCGGCGGGGCACGTGCTGGTGTCGGCGGACTACGCGGGCTGCGTCAAGGTGTTCGTGCACCGCGCGCGGCCCAAGCACAGCTCGCTGCCCGCCTCCGCGCTCGTCTAGCACCAGGTACCTACGAGTCACTAGGATTGCTGAGGGACTGGATCAGTGGGTTGGTCACTGAATCAGGTGCAGGGTGAAAAATGCCTCCGTTACTTTGTCTACCGCGCTCGTCTAGCTTAGAGGATTGCTGAGCTTCGGACACGGTATAAGAAAGAGTACTACGTACGTACAGTATGGACACTCCCCGCCTCAGCGCTCGTCTAGCACCAGGTACACGTCACTAGAGCTGACATTTACAGTCGAGACGCAGCACGGAATAGTACTCCAAACTGTCAATGTAACTTTAAATCGATCTCCGATCCAAATTGATGAGTTCCAACTTCAAGAGAGTGAAGTATACGCTCGATAGAGTATTAGACCGCTCGAGCCAGAATAATCTGTTCAGATTAACGACTTGTCCGAATTTAAACTTGAGCAAGTAGCCTCCAAAACAATAGCTGTGAATGTCAGCCTAAGATTGCTGAAGAACCGGATCGGTGGATCGGTCACTGTGGCTGCAGGTCAGGTGCAACAGAGGCCTATGGTTGGATATCAAGGAAGAGACAGTACTGGAGGAAACTAACAATCGATCGACTCGTAATCGTACTGTAATTTGCAAGCGATAGTCTTAACCATTGCTGGTTTCTTAAGGCGTGTAACAGAAATCGGCTTTATTGAAGTGGCAATGTTTAACGTAATCCCGTCCACCCGCCCGGACGTCCACGGCAACCACCGTTATGATAGCATTACAACAAGACAATTGACGAGTCGATAAAGGAAAACTTGACCCCCAGGGCGGAACGGTGTTTATTCTACGGCGTCAGACCAAGGAATGCATATTCTTGTATAGATTGTTGAAACTGAATTACTGACAGGGACGGAGAGTCATATATGTCGCTGAGTATGTTTATAGTATTTTATCAATAAAATGGCGCTAGTTGCATCGCTAACAATTTAAGTTGATGAATAAAAATCAGGATCGTCACCTAAAACAGAGAAAGGCACTTGTCACACTGGCATGTGCGTGAATCTTAATATCTGTACCTCAGAAGCATAACACTGTAACTGACATTTTTGCGATTTTCACTTTTTGATGGAATCCTACTGTATTTGAAGAGCTCTTTCGAATGCGCTTACTCCCGTGGCCGTAGCTAGCCTGGAAGTGCCTTTTTTCGATTTGCATTATAGTGTAAATACCTTGCCTGATGAGATGCATTAAACTGTAAGAGCGTATACTGCTTTATGCTTCGAATTCATTTTATTACATAACATTGTATGTACCATTATACAGTTTTATGCTTCTGAACGATATCCGATGCATAATACTGTAACTGCGCAGATACCGTGTTTTGCTTCGAAGCAAATCAAGATGCATAATACTGTATTTTTGCTGTTACAGTTTTATACTATTCAATTAAATCCGATTAAGTGGGCGTGATTTAACGCATCTTTATATAGAAGTGCTAGTTACGCGGAAGTTCGGTCTCGGCCGGGTATCAGAGATAAAGAAAATAGAAAAAATTGTATCTAAATTGACAGTTTTTGGCATTCTTATTTCAGTGATACTTACCATACACGTAAAAATACACGCAATCTTCTTTTAAAAATAAATGGTAAAAAAAAGTCCGTCAACGAATGCTTCCTCATACCCTAAACACAACAACTTCTTGCAACAACTCCATCAAAGATAGATTATACCACTGTTGCAGCTGAATAAAATACCGACAGAACTCATTACCCATAGACGAAACCATACAACGTCACTTCCACGCCATACCTTGCGAGTCGCATCATTCACGGTAAAAAAAAATATCCGGCGTGAATATCCTGGACTAGAACCGAAAGAAAACTGCAATGAAAATGGCTAAAAGACATTCAATGAAGAACTAAATTCCTCACTCCATTTGCCAAGCAATATACCTTTACACATGTTATCAACACGCGGTCACGCTACAGTAAGAAAACAAAAAAAATGGTTCTCCAAGATTGGAGCACAATTCTGACCCTAGATATAAACATCTTATAAAAAAAAGTTCATATCTAACACCAGAAAAGATACATACTTACTCCAATCCCAAAGTCTCGTCCTTTTTTCGATTCTATTTCAAGCCTGAGGATGGTCGCGCACGGATCTGATCTCAAGTGTGACATCACATGCATTACTGCCAGGCAAACTAAATTGAAAATTAAAGTCTTAATTGGTCATACTACCGTACAACCATTTGTTTTGCAATACTTTCCTCGGAAACTTGGTATTTATTAACCAACTCTGATAGTGCCCGCCGATCCTTAGCACATTGCTTTCATTGCTGATTTACCCGAAACACTGCAAATACTGCAGCAGTTATGTATAATCTGTCCTTAATGATGCTGCTGCATCAAACTGCTCGATTACTTTGAAAGTATTAAGAAACGTTAATTCAAACAGACGTCATACAATTTACATTACAATCAATATCCGAACAGCAAATCTATGAATTTTTAAGGTAACCTTTAAGTATCGGTCCTGTTTTCTGGCGCAGATCTACTTCAGATAAACTTTCAGACTGCATTTAGGTAACATAATATAAAAACTATGGTTTCTCTCCCTATTAGCTAGCTACTAGACCCTGACATCATGAACGGCTTATTGTGAAATCTACAACGTTAAACTCATGCTACGTCGTCGCTAAAGTTCAAACTTCCTTTAATGAACCTTTCATGACCCCACTATGCGTGTGACTACAGGCAAGGAAAGAGAAACTAGTGGCATTTTATTTATAAAGCTCAAAGCAGTCTTAAAACCTTACTAAAACTAATCTACGCCAGAATATAAGACAAGAGCTCAAACTTCCACGAGTGATACTACTAATCAGTGAGCCACTGCAGACTCAGAGCACAACCAAGAGCAACGTTTCGCCTACCCTGACATAATGGAATCCTGATACCAAAGCGCTAGGGACCTATGCCTCATTCATGCAACAGTTACTTAAGGACCCCATATGTCCCATATTATTTTATATTCAACCATTCTCTTAATGTTCACTACATTAGGTCACAGATTCGGAGTAATTCGGACAACATCATTTAAAACATGAAATTTCACTCAGAAAGTACATAATATAAATTACTGACACAGATTTAGAGTTGTACGGTTCTGAATGTATGTTCTACAGTGTTTTTTAACAGTAAAGTTGTTTATTATACTTTGTTTTCTTAAAGAAAATACTGTAACTGACACCATTTCTCACCGGATTACAAAAATAATCTTAGAAGCATTTTAGTGTATGTGATGCATGTTTTTACAAAAGTACCTGGAAAACTATATTTTTTCATAGGACTTATTTTTCTGAAAATTGTTTTGAATTAAGAGATAATTGCTCTATGTTATCAATTAAACTCAAGATGATTATAGCGTCTACTTTTGCGTCTTATTTGCGTCTAAAGTTAAAAAACATGCGATTTCAAACTTTAAAACGCTCTCCTGTAAAATTACGATTTGCGACTTACAGTGTTATGCTTCTGAGGTACAGATATCTTGTGATCTTTAAATACTGACTAAACAACTTGCTGCCGGACTCGTCTACAGTTAGGTGCGCGAGTTCCTTTCCGTCCTGAGGCATGCAAAAAAAAAATCGGTGGTTGCTGCCTCCACGCGTCACCTCACTCCCGATGGAAATAAACTCGCGCGTACTGGAGTGGCGGCCTTTTCGTTATATTATCAGTATATTCACCACGCTCGCCAGATGTGCGCTTTGTGACTCAGCTTGTTCAATCCCGTGATTAAAAAAAAATCATCGTTTAAGATTCTTAAATTTTATATTTAGGCACACTACTTACTTAGCAAAGTTTTACAATGTATTTATCCTGACCTGGAGTAAAAAACTTAAAATATAAAGACGCAAAGGTATCTTACCTACCAAAAATAAAAGTAGATTATATTCTTGTTTATATTTTGAAGTTTTTATATTAAGCTGGACTCCTGAGATTTAAGCACAACGAATCGCCTTTGCACATTTTTACTATCTGAAATAACAAATATTCTGATTAATGAAAACAGCAAAATAATTAAATAAAATTTATTTATTTTGCAGTAGTAGGTACTTACTCTATGTAGCCTCTGTACGATATACCTATGTAACATAACCTCTGTCTCTTTGTTTACATTTAACCGACTGGAATCAGCAAACACATTCTTATTCTTCAACACCGCAAATAAGCGTTTTAGCTACTTTGCAGGAGAGACAAAAAAACTGTTATTGTTTGAAAACATAGTGATGTTATTGTTCGAGGAGAGGGGGTTTTTGCGAATTCGCGGTGTTGAAAAATACGCGACGAGTTGATAATGATACAAACAACACTTATGTTTCACTACCAAATAGCTGAGTATTTTGGTAAATTATTTAATTGCAGTCAGAAAAGAAAAGTAAATTGGTAACTAACTATACTAGTAAGTGAAACCTCAAGTTCTTAAACTAAGAACTAAAAAAACAACAAACCTCCATTTTTGCTCTCTTTCGGTTTCTCTTTCTTGACCTGATTTAACCTGACCCGAGCCTCTTGCGTCTTCATTTTTTGCATTTTTAGTATTTCTTGTGCTATCTCGCATTCTAATTTTGATTTCCGGTAAATGTTTGCCGCGGTTTTCAGGTGCAATTTTTGTTCGGCAATCTTTAATTTGTGCATTTCTTTTTCGCGCTCTTGTTGCTTTTTATCAACCTTATAACGGCGTATAGTGGGTGATTCTTGGTCATCTGAAAAATATTGGTTTAATTTTTGGCATATAACATGACTGTCCCAAGCCTAGGCTAGCGACGTAATGGTAAGGCCGCGTTACTACTATGTGATTACATTAACATACGCACAAGGTTGACAATCGTTAAAAAAACGCATATTAACGCATTACACTCAGAGCCCCTAACTAGTAAGAACCTGTATCTAGGTTGCTCGAAACATACACAGAGACGAACATTACACCCAGACCGGAAACAAATATCGATATTCATCATAACAATGTTCGCCCCGCTGGAAATCGAACACACGCATCTCAGTCCACATCACTGCCAACTGAGATACGGAGCAGTCAGTTAAAGAGTACTTCATGTCATTGTGAATACCGCGAACATATCCAGAAAAAAAATAAAAAAGGAGCACCGGATGGTGCAGTGATATATATCGAGACAATGGAAACACACAGGCATGTACCTATGGTAATGGAATGGCACAATAATATGACCTAAATGAAAAACACCATAATAAATCAGTAGGTAAATTAAATTCACAATTCTGACGATCGCTTATTTAAATAGGTAAAACACAGTATTTATTTTTACAGCTAATTTTACGTACTTTCTTCATCTGAGGTTGATAAATTTATTTCTTCTGTTACGTTGGAACCCAAATCGGAATGCGAGGGCGCTGGACTGTAGGTCTCGGGGTTATTTTCATATTCTTAAAATTAAAAATAAATATTAGTTAAGGCTGCATTATTAAATGTTTTATGTACTTACATACCTTTTATGCATTAAAGCCATTAACACGCTAAAATACTACAAACTTGAATTACTTTCTACACGTTTATACATCTCCAACCACTCTAAAATATAACATTACTTACTAAAATTAATAGGTATATCATTGGGCTCCAGTTCATCAACATCCTGAATCTCTAAAACCTGAGTTTCTAACAAGGGGTCGTATTCTGCTGCTCCGTTTTGATTAGATTTGTCATCGACACCCATATTGTTTGCAAAGGATTTGATATTATTGGAGTCCAGTTCATCGTCATCCTGCACCTGATTGTCTTCTGTCAACAGAGCTTTCGTTATTGAACTCCTTGGTTCAGCTTTGTAATCAAGGCCCAATTTTTTTACAATAAATCGAAGTTCACGTTTGTGTCTAGTTTTTATGTTGTCCCAACATTTTTTTATTGAAAGTACAGATTTCTGTAAATTTAAAACACAGTAAAACACATTATACACACCAGCTATGAATCCGCTTGAATCTTAAAATATAAAAATAATATATAACTATATTTAAACTTATATATTTTTAGTAAGTACCTAATTAAATATTATTTTTTTATCTATAGTGTAGGTGTGGAATTTTGGGTAACTTCTCAAAAGTAGCACTCTCAGAAACTCAGAAGTAGCACTGACTCGAGCCGAGCTATGATTTATGGCCCCTACGAGACATTACCATAAAAAGTACTAATAGCAACTTTTGCAAAGACTTTTGCAAAAAAAAAAAACATCATACTGAGGGTGAGGTGAGGCTGCGACCCCCCATATGGGGTATTTTCATCGATGAAATTGATCATAGAATACACCCTTAAAATTATGTTATAACTTCCCCGGCCACACTGTATATGTAGATAATAAATAATAACAATTTTCCTACTATTGGCAAGTTCGTATCCACTAATGACGTTATCGATCGGTTTTCTATTCAGATGGATATTGGGACTTAATCCACTGATAGCAAAATTATTTTTGAAAACAAGATTGGGGTACCAGGACCAGGGCAGCATGAGCTAAATGAAGTGTGTGAGGTGCACGCAGCATACAGTGCCGGCTGTTCCAGTCGTCTTGACACATAAATAGGTGTGTGTGTGAAGTCACATTGTATCATGTCAGTCACATGTATTGGGTAGATTAGATAAAGGTAACATGAATTATAAGAAACATTTTTGTTTAACAATTTTTTAGGTACCTACCCTATTTCTATTTTAATTCTTTTGTAAGTACCATCAGTTAATGAGTTGAAAAATCATGCACGCCATATATTTTGAAAAAAGCAAGTTTTACTACTTACTAATGCATGACGCTATGGAGCCTTACATTGGCTTACGGCTGGCATGGCATGTGGGTGTTTTGTGTGCTGCGCTTCATAACCAACCTTCCACTGGTTCATGTTGCCCTGGTAGGTAGGTACTTTGAATGTGTTTGAAAATGAAATTCGTTATTATTGGACACAGTTTTAACATTTATTCTTGGATAAAACCCCATAATAAGAATTAAATTTTTATAAACACTTAAGTATAAATGATTTTGAATCCGAAAACGTTGTTTTTTGGTACAATAAGTACTTTTTAAAAACACATTCTAAATTTAAATAAACTGTAGTTAAGGTAAACTTCCCAAATACTGACACTTCGGTGTGTGATGGTTCTACATTATTTAATTTTAGAATTTCGACAAATGGGACTGGCAAATGTAGGTATTTAGAAGATGTTATTCCTAAAATTATTCAATAAGGAAACTAAAGTTAAAAAAATACAGAGAAATACAATAGTATATGTACTTATATGAAAGTGCATGTGAACCTTATATGCGCTACATTCACAGCATTGTATGTATTTGTATGCAAAATTTGGATAAGTAAGTACCTACCTGTACCAATTTTCACTAAAATGTTGTACAATATAGTTGTATGGAATTTTGCAAGTGACTGTACAGGTAGTAAGTACTACCTACTTAAATGTAATTGGCAAAAAAAATTAAGTACCTATATGATATTGATGATGATAATTGATATCCACCACAATGGTACCTAGATACACAATAGATAGGATCCTAGGTAGATAAAATACTGATTAATCAAATTTTAATTGAGGTAACCCCCCTCAACCCATGAGTAAGTAAATTTCACTGAACACTCACTTCTATATTAGTGTCAATAGAGTTAAATTCAGCTGCCAGTTGTTCCCATTTCTCGGTCCTGGCTTTTACATTCCCCTTATAAATGTGAAGCTTGTACTTAAAAATGAGTTTTATCAAAAACGCTCTCTCAGCTTGACTATATCTATGTCTTACTGTTACTGGGCCATGGCCATTCGACATTGTTATTCCACACTACCTTTAACAGGTTCTTGAGTTCTCTTAAAACAAAACAATACAGACAAACAAATTCATGAGCTTGTCTCACTCAACTCAAATTTTAAAGAGGAATCTCGAACATAACCTCACTCAACCAACACCTCAACTCTATAGAGTCTATTTGCACAGACCAACTAGAGATATGAAACGGAAACGGACAGTGTTGCCGTTTTGGAAAATAAAAACTCGCTAAACCTACATAGAAAAGGCTAGATTTCAAAAATTGTCTTGTAAAAAACCGCTAGAAGTCGCTAAATAAAATCCTTCGTTTAAAGGCAAAATTGTATGTAATAAAAGTAAAATTCACTAAAAAAAACATTTATTGATAACTTTTATTGCCACTTCAGTATTTAAAAAAAAAAAATAATGGTAATGGGGTTGTATGTATGCATTGACACGGAAAACTTTTTGTAGATTACGCTCTATATGTTTGACCCATAACGAACAAGTGAAATACTTACAATAAATAGTCAATTTTTTGTGTTAGTTTACGCTGTATTGTATTGTATCGTATTGAATGTAGAAGAAAACACAGTCCAAGAAGAAAATGAGAAGGCTTTTTACGTTGCAAAAATGCGAACTTCAACTTAACTTGCTGTTATATATTGGTGAGCATCGATAGTTCATTGGTTGGTAGCGATCGAAAATATCGACACTATCAATAGTATTGCTGTTAACCGATACTATTGCTGCAGCAAAAGAGATATCGTATCGTATTGATACTATCGATTGTACTTCCGAGCGGGTACGAGCGGGTACAATGTACCCGCTCGGTAGTATAATCGTATTGTAGTACTCGGATTGTTGAACGTCAAAATTATATCATGATTTTGACGTTCAACAATCGATAGTAAGATTATTGTTTTAACGTTGGTTCCGAAACCACGTGTTTTGTTAGCCGGTTTTAAAACAATAATCCAATAAACTTATAATAACCGTACAACGTTGCCGGGCTTTAAGTCCACCCTTTTTACTAATTTGTGAACTTGACATTGGCAAAATACTTCACAGAAGTGGAGTTAAGTCCATAAAATTAAAATAAAAATAATCGATAGTAAAGCTATCGATTTTTCGGAAACATTATTTTGGAAACACAAAACCAAAATCCAAAATCAGACTCCTGTAAGAAATCTATTTCACAAAGTTCGATCAACTAGCGATCTTCTTTGTCTATGCGATTACAACTCTCAACAAAATCTGTTGTCTATGAAATAAACAATCCACAGATTATTTTTTCAATGAGGGGTTTTCGGGTTTTCCTCAGAATAAAGACAAGCATAGAAGGAGTCCTAAAATAAAAAGTCACATCATTGTGTTACGCTACTTACTCAAGTGCAACCATTGAATATGTTAAAAAGAGACCAATATACTTTCTCCACTGGGTCGTATGACTCTTCCGCACCTTGCCCGTACCTGGGTTCGACTTTTTATTTTTAATTTTCTAAAAAGCTAGTGATGGCAAAAATAACTTGTCCTAAATCAAGTTGTCTATACTTTTATACAAGACATGGTTCTTTATTATGGAACTTATCATAACTAATTCAGGAGTAATTGTATGGTATTATAATAACAAGAAAACAAAGACAAACATAAAAACGCTTTATTTCTATAAAAATGCAAATAAAAATACAAAATGTAACAAACCGTATAACATTTTTAACAGAAAAAGAATATAAGGGCAATTGTGCCTTATCGATTAAAGCGATTTCTTCCAGGAAACCTACTGCACACAATAAGTTATTTTAATGAATAAAACGGGTGTCTTGATAAAAATATAATAATACTTACCTATTTCTAAAGATTTTCCGTTCATAAAAAACTCTGTCACATCAGATATTATTAGCACAGCTCTAAAATAATTAAAACTAAAAGATGTGTGCCTATAATAATATGTATATATAAAACAAGTAAAACAAATCTATTTTTGGAAATTTCATAATGTATGAATTATGCGCTTCTTTCTTTACACACTCATTTTCAATAATCTTGCTCTGCACTCTGCACCTCAAATGTTTGTTTTTGCCTGGGTTGATCTTGATCATCACTTTGTTTGTATGTGAAAAAACCCTGCTTGTGGTTTTTTTTTGAGACCTAAAAATATAATATGTTTTAATTAAAACTTATAAAAGAGAGTAAGTATTATAAAACCTGGGTGTAAACAATTTATACATACGTAAGTGATATCCTGCAGCAACAATGGCGCTTTTGTTTTTATCACAAAGTAAAATTTTCATGGAATTTTATTTGTTTACAGTTTACAGCATTGGTTTACCCAAATTTACGGTTCATATATTCTGTAGCTTTTTTTATCAAAGTATTTTGTGAGGCCTGTAAGAAAGCAAGAAAAATGTTCTTAAATATTATATTCAAGACAATAATAATAATAATTTATTCAAATATATATTAATTAAAGCCTTCGTATTTTTTTTTAGAAAACAGGTATCTTAGAGAATATTAACTTAAACGATGACATCCCGCAACTTAAACTTGAAATTTTCATATACAATTATGAGGATCTGCAGAAAAAAAACATAGATAAACTTAAACCTGTTTTATCCAGAATGGGCAAATTGTATGTCACGATATTTTCTTTAAGGCCTATATCCAGCAGTAGACGTTTTTAGCTGAGATGATGGTATTTTCTGGTTGCATTTCTTTCTTAGATATGAAATATGAAAATTGTCCACTGACTGAATGTCGCTGTCCTATTTCCTTTAACATTAAGTTGATAACGAATAACATTTAATTAATTTGATATAAAATAAGCAATTGAAAGGGCAATATTTTATGATTACCACCAACCAACTTATTCAAATTGCAGCAGCAAAACTGTTGTTACAGTTTCAGGTTATAATCTTCACCATCTTAAATCTTCTTTGTTGATAAAACAGTATGTTGTGAATGTTTAAAATCTTGTCTCTTTATAGCATCCAGTCATTTTGTTTTTAGTATATAATTTACTTGAAAACTGAAAAAAATACAACAATTAGCATATTATTATGTCTGATTTTTATTTGTCCTTAAGTTAGAACGGATGATTTAGGTTCGATAACTTTTGTCTAAACATATTTTGGCACAACACTATCACAACCTTTACAGAAGGTGTTTTACCGTAATAATTCAATAAATTTAGGTACGAGTTCGACAAACAGCGTGTAAAATTGATGTTCTTGATAATTTATTAGTCAAAATAGTGCCCAGAAGTCTACAATGAAACAAAATTATTTACCGAATGGTAGGTGACCGAAACATCAAGATTTTGATTCCTTGACGCGTTTGATTCACATCCCGTCACTACACAAGATATTGTTATACATTAAGTTAAACATTCACAATCACAAAACCAATTTATCACACCTTTTTCATAAAAAATAATCATTAAACTTTTGGAGCTGCTACCGATGTTTACAATGTCATATTATACGTCAAAATAAAACAAACCATAAACAAACCACCAAATATGTACCAAATTATTGGTTTTTAATTTTGTACGGTACTAATAAACCAGTCATCAATAAACCACTTTGATACCACAAGAAGAAAACTTGCAAATAATTCTTATATTTTATCTCTCTCTAACTAATAGTCTTTTTGCCGTTTAGTAAGGAGCGTAACAATATGAAAATAACTTTTTATTTTAGCCCGGTTTTTATGCTTGTCTTTATTCTGAGGGGTTTTCAAAGGCGGCTGTTTCCCAACATGGGTTTCCAATAGCGGCGGTTTCCTTACTCTGAGGTTAAACCGCCGAAAAAACTGAAAAGCATTAAATAATAGGGAAACATTTTCTATTAGGCTTTAATTTACTCACTTCTTAAAGTAATTTTGGATTACCAAGAAATTTTAAGTCGGTGCCACACCACACAAGCAAATTCATTATCTACGTAAAGCGCGATGCGCACCGGCACACGTTTTTCGGTTATTTCTTTGAATTTCAGGTAATTTATTCGTTGATTCTGTGGCACCGACTCAAAATTTCTTGGTAATCCAAAATTACTTTTAGAAGTGAGTAAATTAAAGCCTAATAGAAAATGTTTCCCTATTATTTAATGCTTTTCAGTTTTTTCGGCGGTTTAATTTTTTTATAAAAAGTTTTTATTTTTTGCTTTTCAGTTTTTTTGGGCTAATTTTTTTGACCCCAGCTAATCACCCTTCACAGGGTGGTCGCACCCCACAAGGTGGCCACACAACCTGGTGAAGGTTGAGGGACTAACAGGATGAGGTTCGATCACGACCGGTTGGTGAGGCGATTTGTGAGGGAGGCCTATGTCCAGCAGTGGACTTCTATCGGCTGAGATTATGATTATTAACATTCATATAAAAAAGACTCATAATTATACCTAGCAGTTTTCACGTAAATCACAACACGGCAATACAATCTGTGAGTGAACAATATAGTCACCCCTATTTTTCCACCCTTAGGGTTGGAATTTTATTTCCAAATTTTTATGGGACCAACTTCAAGGTATACCCTGTCGATTAAAAAAAGAATTATCAAAATCGGTCCACACAGTAAAAAGTTATGCGTGATCATACATAAAAAAAAAAAAATATATATATATACGCGACGAATTGAGAACCTCCTCCTTTTTGTTTTTTCGTCGGTTAAAAATATAACCTAAAAACAATCATAGGTCATCTCAAGATGGGTCGGAAAACCTTGTGCAAGGAGTGCAGACCCCCTAAACAGAAATAAGATGAATAATTACGAACAAACCTGTAGTATACTTCGGTAGTTGGGAGTTTTCAAAATGACGAAAATATAACCTCGATCCGTTTGTTTGCTTTAAAGTTCTTTAACCTCATAGCGTCCTAGCCGGGAGTTGTTGGGATACTAATGATTTTCATTTTCCTTACACCCAACAGCTACATAGTGAGTTCTTTTGTTAAATAATTGAATTACCAATGCAAATCACATACAAAACTGTTTGTTATGGGCCAACCGTACAAACGACACTAGCGGGATAAATTGTCGGTTTTCGTCCCCATTGATGAACGAACCCCGTTCCACTATGGTTCCACTGTTACCTTGTAAATGCACCTGATACTGTTTCGGTGGGTTTGTTGCGTGACTGATTTATTTTAAATTAAAATTACAACTGTTGTAAAAAATAGGGATTAAATAAACTTTGTATTTATTAATGCCTGACGAAATCTAAATGCAATATAACGATAGTCTGCCTTCTTTCTTTTTTAATACTATTTCTGTGATCTTAGACTAGTTGAATTATTAGAACATTTGTATCTAATTTAAATCTGTGTTTATTAAGTTTTCCTTCACCAGAAAATTACGAATATAATTTATATAAGTTCTTGCCCTATTATAACATACATGTAATTAAATACTTAACTGTAAGTGTAAAAATAATAAAATATTTTATTTATAATTGCGATGCCATTGTATAATCATATATTTTAAAAGAGTTAAGATTTTATTTTAACATGTATTTTACCTATATCAATAAATGTTATATCAAATTATTATGTGTTTTCTTATTAATAAAAATCCAACTTATTTCATGAATTAAAATTTATTTTATGATCTCTTATTTTTATACACGGATTATTTAAAAATGTTTATAAAATTAAAAATTGAGAAATATGAAATGAAATCAGGGCCACTGCCACTGACCTTTAAAACTTTTGCCAGCTTTTATTTACTATAAGTTTGTGATAATAACATTAAACATTTCGAAATTCATTTTATTTTAAACACCTTTTTATAAATATAAAACAAATAAAATAATTTATTTTTTGGTTTTACAATTAGGCAGTCGCGCGAGAAATGAAAACTTTAATACGTACTGGAACAAAATTATACTATAAGGTAGCCATCAGACAGACCGCACGGCCCCAACCGCGTGATGTTAAGACCCGACCGCATGCGGTTCATATCGACTGCGTGAATATGATATTGACTGCACGCAGCAGTCGACGCCGATCGACCGCAGCCGATCGCGTGAAGTCGAGTCTCGACTGCATGCGGTTGAGTATGTCAACTGCGCGCGGTTGACGCGATGCGGTCCGTCTCATGGCAACCTATTCGTATACTTTTCATTGCACGCCACTGTCTGTACCTCAGACATAAAAAACTAAAATAAATAGGCACACTATTGTGATTGTAACACACTATTTTAATAAAAAAAACGTGCTACCAAAAAAGTACAAATAGTGTGAGGTATGTATGTACCCTATCGCAATGCTATATTAAAATCAGTCATTTAAATTAATATTTCGAAATGATATTTAAAAAAGTAAAATAAAAAATTACGATTAGTTAAGGCCACAATTTTTCATTCAGAGAGTGTAGTAATGAAGACCTAGTATTTATTTAATTAGTTTACGTTTTGGCACGAAATTTGCCACATTTTAAGTAATAATGTAAAATAGAAGGTATAAAAAAAGTAATGACCTATGTATAAAACAGTAGCCGATATGGAGTTTATATTGTAGTTATTATATAATTTCAGTATATGAAATACAGTGTTATCTTTATGAATAGTGCAAGAAAATGCAACTCTTAAGACAAAAACCGGCCACTATTGGCAATAAAAACATCCAAATGGCTTTAGTGTTCGTTCTTTAAAACAACCCTTGAAATAAATACATTTTCTATTTTAAAATAATTTTTCGCAAGATCATACCTAGAAAGATACCTAGTAAAAATGTTCATGAATCAAGCTATAGTTTTGGAGTACTTTGTGTTATGATTTCCAAGGCGGTTTTTGAGTATTCCCCCTCTTCCCACGTTCCTTTCCCTCCCCGCGCCCCGCTCGGTCGCTCGTGGGCTCCTCGAGGCCCTGAGGGATTGAGTGAGGGACTTCGTGAGGCCTTATTTGACCTTCCTCAGGAGTGGCCTCTTTGTCTATAGTTGAGTGAGGGATGCTGTCGCCGCTGCCGTTGAGGTGAGGTGGCTTTGTCAAAAGCTGAAGACAAAATAAAGTGATTCAGTCAAAGTAATGCTTATTTAATATTTTTTTGCGCCTAATGAGAGGTTTTCAATTTAACATCTCAGAAAAAAAAACCTTTTTTTATCACGCCGCTATCAGATGGCGCTTTACAAAATTATATAGGTTAAGTAGAAATAAATCAATGAAAGCTCAAAATAAAATTAAAACTCGTCACGCTACAGGCAAATCGTTTTTGTTTTGTTTTTTAAGTTAATTTGAACGATTTGGGAACTGATTTGAATTACTTACCTATGTCGAATACTTTTGACAACTTACGAAACGAAACTCTTTTTTTTTAATGTCACTTTAAAAACCTCGCATTAGGTATAAGTACCTATATAACTTTTTATTATTTTCAGTATGTTTTCATGAAATGAAAATTTTAATATAATGTTACGGCAAATCTTTTTTTGTAGTCGGTTTAGTAGTCTCGGAGCCTATTCAATGCAATATAATAAACAAACACACAATCAAATCTTTCCTCATTATAATATTGGTATATTGACTGCTCCGTGGCTCAGTTGGCAGTGATGTGGACTAAGTAAACGTGTGCACCCGGGTTCGATTCCCGGGCGGGGCGAATATTGATATGATGAATATCGATGTTTGATTCCGGTCTGGGTGTGATGTTCGTCTCTGTGTGTGTTTCGGGCACCCTAGATACAGGTTCTTCCTAGTTAGGGGCTCTGAGCGTGATGTGTTATTATTATTATTATTATAGATAAAGGAACTAAAAAAAAACAGTACACATCACTCACCACTCGAACATACTGCTGTAATTCGGCATCACTGAGTCCGTCTAAGTTGAACAAGCCGCCGCCGCCGCCGCCGCCGCCGCCGCAGTCGCCCGCGCCGCGCCGCGGCGAGCCCAGCGGCGGGAGGCTCAGCGACGGGATCTTTGAATACTCTTGCGCTTCTGGGGTTGATACTGTGGGTTGGGTGAGAAATTACTTTTGAATAGTTTTAACTAGTCGTTCCTTTTGTACCGGAGTTTGGGTGTGCCTTTGGCTGACATTCACAGTCGAGTCAAAGCTCGAACTCGCACTCCAAAGTGACAAAATGTAACAAATCATTTTCCGTTACAAATTGATATTACACAGACAAGTTTCGACTAGACGTTCGACGGAGTATGAGACTGATCCAGCCAAAACAATCTGTATTCGAGAACGATTTGTTCGAGATTAATCTCGAGCGAATAGACTTCAAACACCTTATTCGCAGTCAGTGTTTGGGGTCTATTCGATCAAGTTTATCCTAGGAAGTCGTTCTCAAGTACTTATTATCCTGGCTCAAGCCGTCTAATACTCCATTGAGCGTATACTGTCTTGTGGTCGGAACTATGGAACGGAGAACGATGAGTGTGAATGTCAAGCCTTATCTTACCGGCCTCACTCCGCGGGCGCGCGGGCGCGGCGCCCAGCAGCAGCGCGCGCGCCTGCCGCCACTGCGCCTCCATGACGCCGTGCAGCTGCGCCGCCAGCTGGCCGCGCCGCGCCCGGTGAGCCCACAGCTTGGACTGTAACCATTCATGGACACAGCTCGAACTATGAGGTTGTCATCAGACGGACCGCGCGCACTCGACACACCCACAACCGCGTCAAGTTGTAGCCTCGGCGGCAAGCGGTTGAGTATGTCGATTGCGCGTAGTCCAAACATGAACCTGCTTACACTGTAACAATTATTTAACACTGCTTAAACTGTTACTATTTTATGAGCACAACTTAAGACTAACTAGACCAAAATACTTAATTATATTATTTATTACCTCTAGTAATCCAATTTTTTCACTGGCCTGTGCCAACTGCAGTCTATACAACTTTGTCTCTTCTTTGTGTTTCTCTTCCATCACTTGAATTTCGAACTTATGTCTGTTAATTAAAATAAATATTCATGAAATGAGCAGTCCATCTAAAATTATAATTTTTTACTTTCTTAAAAATAATGCAGAAACTCAATACTGTAAATGCCTGCCTCACAGTCAGTGTTTTGAGTTTAAGTTTAAACTTGAACAAGCCGGTCCCAAGTACAGATATTTCCGACTCGAGCCGTATCATACTCCGTCAAATGTATGCTCACTGTGTTGAAGTGGGAACTCAACTGTGTATATTAACTTAGAGCGGAGAATAAGTTACATTTAAATTTTGACAGTTTAAGAAATCAAGTTCAGCCTAAGACAATCGCAGTCGTGTCGGAGATCGGAGTAGACACTTTGGAATAGTGTCAAAATATAACTTTAAATAATTCTTCGATCAAAATTAATATACACAGCCGGCGCCCGGCACTCCGCCCCTAGATCACGCTCGGCCGCTTCAAGCTGCCTCTGGAAGTCCTCCAGCTTACTGTGTCAGCCTCAGTTTGAATGTCAGCCTAGGTGTAAGTACTCACTGCTCCTCCCTGGCGCGCCACTCCTCCTCTCTACTTGCAATTCGCGCGCTCCACTCCGCCCCTAGATCACGCTCGGCGTTTTCAAGCTGCATCTGGAAATCCTCCAGCTTGCTAGCAACCGCCGCCTCCAACTGGCTCTGGTAGTGCTGCTTCAGTGAAGACTTCTGCAGTTCCATCTGGATTTGTAGGTGTTTAGTTTCCGATCCAAGCGCCTCCTGTTGTGAGATAATGTGTAGTGTAGATTGGAAACTTTTTGTTTGTCGTCTCAGCCGAAAGACGACCTATGTTGGACATAGGCCTCCCAAACATATGTACAAAAATTGTCATGATGATGAATATCGATGTTTGTATCCTGGTCTGGGTGTATTTGTTTGTCTCTGTATTTCTATTAATTGTATCCTTCCTTAAATTGTAAGAAACAGCCTATATAAAAACTTTAAACTTACACATTTCTTCATGAGCTCGCAGCACAGGTTCTGTTTCTCCGCCAGTTGTTTCTCTCCGGCGCTCCACCTCGCTCTCTCATCGTTAGCTCGCGCTTTTATAAGGTCATTCTCTTCTTGGCTGGATTGTAATTGTCGAGCAAACTCGGCGAGTTTCAGTTTTGTTTGCTCGTGTTCTTGACGTTCCTGCAGAGGAAGAAAATGAGATGTATTAAATAAAACAGATGACCGTGAAAACTTAACTTTCAGTACTTTAAACCACAAACAAGACACTTAAAATGTTTAAATACATACCTTCTCCAAAGCTACCTCTACATTCCTGACACAATCCGCGGACTGTTTATTCAACCGCATAACAGTCTCGTAGTTCTCTCTTAACACTTCTATTTCTTTCTCTTTCCCTAGTATAGCCTCTTCCTTGTCCAGCAAAAGCTTTGTATTGGTTGTTTTTAGTTGTTCATTATTATTGGTTAGCTGTTTGCACTTCTCTTGATAGTCGTGCGCTAAGTCTAGCGCTTTGTAGAGCTCCCCTTCAAAATGTTCCGCTCTCTTGAACAATACATAAATAGATTAGATAAATCTCTAATAAATCTACCATTTTCTACAAACTGAATTCCTAAAATAACACTACCTTTTTGATTTCATCGCCAGCCATCTTCCCCTCTTCCAATTCCTTTCTCATTTTTTCTATCTCTGCTTTGTGTTGCTCTTCAGTCCTTTCCAGACCATTTGTCAGTCGCACCCAAGCTTCCCGCAGTTTAGAGATGGCCATGTCTTTGGTGCGGTCAACTTTGATAGCCACCGCTAACCGTTCCTGTTGTTCTAACATTTTCTTTTGCAGCTCTTGGATAAGGGCTTCACAGTGCTGTTTAACAAATGATGACAGTTATTGTTTTTAATTCCACAAGGCTGTAGATCTCAATGCCAAAGAAAATCTTAAAATGATATTGATAACTATGTAAAATAAGTTTCCCTGCATGATCCAATCTGTACTACTATTGCGGTTGCAAATGGATATGTTATTGGTATTGAAAAAAAAGAAAGATGGCGCTATACACATTATAGAGAGCTGTCTCTTTTTTTTTATAGCCATTGCCAACCGTAATAGACCCCCAGAAATGAATAGACCAGCAGAAGAACCAAAGTCACCAACAGAGACCAAAAAATTGCAAAATTTAAGTGGCAATAGGCAAAGCACATAGCTCGAAAAAAAGATGGACGTTGGGGCCAAAATGTTCACAAGTGGCGCCCCACACAAAAAAGGCTCAGATTTGTCAAGGTGTTTAAGTGACCTGGTGTGGGTTGCATGAGTGCACTGGATGAGATTCACATCATTGCAATTGTGGCAATTTGTGAGTGAGGGCTATGTCCAGCAGTGGAAATCTATTGGCTTAGACGAATAAATGAATGAATGTAAAAGTTATGTAACAACTGACACACAATGTTAAGAGAGAGAGATAAATAAATCAGATTGTTATTACTTGAAAGAAAAAAAAGCAGGTCATATCATACCTCTCTCTTCATCCTCTCCTCTTCCAACCTAAGTGAATCAACCTTATTGTCTTTCTTATCGCCCCAAAGTTCAGTCAAACTCAGCATCTCTGTGTCAATTGTATCCATAAACTTCCTGCTTTGAAGCAAGCTTGGTCGAAGTCTTTCTTTCTCAACATATTGATAAGGTCTAGAAGAAACCTTAAATTCATCCTTTTTAGGTGAATTGAGGTAGCTTGTGTCATTTGAGGTATTTTGAGGAATACTGGAATTTAGCTTATACTGCTCTAGGACTTTAGAAGCTCTCTCATAGATTTTATTAGAGGATGGATGGAATGAGTTGATGTAAGCAACTTCTGTTTTTTTTGGTGTAGATGTGGGCTGCATGTCTTTGTTTTCTAGGAAGTTGAGCCGGCGAATGCTGGGTGATTTTGTGTCTGGCATATGTTTATGTAATTCTTGTGTTTTTTTTGGAGTTAGCTCTGAAACTTTAGCTATGGAGTCATTTGTTTGGCTTCTGTTGTTACCAGTTGAGGGTTTATCAGATTGAGATGTTGGATTATTTTTTACTAGGTAAATGTACTGGTCCAAAACACTGCTAGGCACAATCCTTCCACTTGGAAGCCTAATGTCATTAATAGAGTCCATTTTCTGACTGATGTAATCTCCTGTAGCTTTGATGACATTCTCAGGGTTCAATGTTGATTCTGCTGATTTCAGTTTGCTATCAGGCAGTTCATAAGCCTCTACCTTGTTTAGGAAGTCGTCAATTTCATGAAGTAAAAGTTTGTCATTTTTCTTGCTTGGGGAAGAAACAATGCTACTTAGATCATCATCCATACTGTAGATATCATCTGCAGCACTATATACAGACTGTTTATGGTTGTTAAGAAGCAATGGTGGTATTATTTTACTGAAAGAGCTAAGTGAATCAAGGCTTGTTAGAGACAACTCTTTCCTTCTGTCACGCTGAGCCGCACTCTTCCGTCGGCGGCGTCGGGGAAAAGTGGAGAACTTGGTAACACTGACACTGTCCACACTCGCGCTAAAATCCCAGGTTTTGTGCCGAGACCGGCCGCAGTAGCTGGACACAGAGTCACTGGTCAACTCCAAGCTTTCTAACCTATTTTCAATAGAGTTAACTTGGTTCACTAGTTTGCCTAACACCTGTGAGGTGCAAGAAGGCTTATGCACTACAGTTCTTGATGAATCAAGCAGAGAATCCTCCGATCCCGAGCTATGCACTGAGAAGAAATTTGGCGGTATTTGGACAAGAACATCGGTGTCATCAGTTTCACTCATTACAATTATTATTTTTATCAATGTGCAGGTAGAAGGAACAAGCCATTACAGCAATTCGTCGATATTTAACAAAATTTCATTGGAAAAAAGCTTTTTGCACTTTTTGTAATAAGGAACGATAAAATTAGGCAGGTCAATGTAAACAACCAACACAAACAGAAACATCAATGTATCTCGGGTGCCTATATTACGCAGCCACGTATTACGCACCCCGATAATGCCCGGCCGTGGATTACGCAGCCAATAATTGGTGTACATGCACACGGAATCTTGGTTGCGAAATACATGGACGGTATTTATCGAGGGGGACAAAATAAAACGCGTCCAAGTATTACGCAGCCACGTATTGCCCGGCCAATAATGTCCGGCCGTGGATTACGCAGCCAATAATTGGTGTACATGGACACGGATTATTGGGTGGTCCGCAGGCAATATTACGCAGCCAATAAAACGACGCCAATACAGATTAACATTTTATATTAGGGCTCTGTCACACTCGAACGAAACACATAGAGAATTTGTCTTTTATTTTATTTCACTCACATGGATAGGCAAAGGGATCTAGCACATACGGCCACATCTTGTTATTTTTTAAAAAGGGAGGTTCTCAGTTTGACCTGTATGAATGTTTGACCGTAATTATAATATATCATGGCTATCCGATTTCGATGCGGTTCTCAGAAAAGTATTTCTCACATACGGTTACAAGATTTTGGAGTTTAATCTTCGACTTCTGTCGAAAAGGAAGTTCTCATTTATAAGGGTGTCAGTTTATTGAAAGCGGGTCCATGAGTTGTAATTACTACGTTGTAATAATACGCACAGTAAGTACGCTATTGATATAGTTCAATGAGGCGGTCCTTTTTTTAATAGGAAGTCTTTAGGCGTCTTGCTTTTGGCTGTTAATTTATCTTATTTAGATGCATAATAGTCCATACAGAGTAATTATACAGTATTATTTTTAACCGACGCCAAAAAAGCAGGTTCTCGACGAAATTTTCATACATATATTTTGCTTTTACTATAAATACGAGGTTCCTTCAACAAACATGGTCAAACTAATCTCGAAAAAAATCCTTGATAATATTGCATAAGCTTATAATTTTTGCATTGTAAGCAGCTGGGTAAAAGAAAAAAAAAATGTACATAGGTGAAAAAGTGAATGTCCTCAACGTTTTGAAGCATAACAAAGAGCTGGTGGAAATACCGTTTAAAAAGTGATGTAGACTAAATGTCAATGCCATATTTATTAAATTTACATATATTTTTATTTTATTTCAAAGTAAAAGAATGTTAATTACTTAGGTAGGTAGCCTCCCTTACCTACTTAGCCTTAGAGCCTTCAATCAAGACCTAAATTAAGAGCCAGTTTACCGCGATGCTAGCGCTATTCTCGAAAAAAAATTATATCTTCTAAATTAAGGCAAATATCAAAGTATGACACAAGATAATCTTGCTTAGTATTTTTTGAGCACATTCAAGTAGTCCTAACTTAAAAAAACAAAATTATACACAGATTGTTGCTAAAAGTGGCCACTTTTAGCAAAACTCTTTAGCTTTCTTTGGTATTTAATTTAAAAGATGCCTACAGTTCCCTAAAAATACAAGGCTACATTATCTAGTGTCATACAGTGCCACATTTTTGATATTTGCCTTAGTTTAGAAGACATAATTTTTTTTCGCGAATGGCGCTAGCATCGCGGTAGACTAGCTCTTAAGGTGGTAACTCTCGGTATGGCGCGAAATTCATATTATTTCACGTTTTTTATTCATTCTGGCGAAAGTATTCATTTTTTTTAAAGTTTGAATAAATTTGCGTATGTAAAATACTATCTCCCACTTTGAAATATAACGTTTTTGGAAGATAGACCACTGATTTTAGGACTAAAAGGCCAAAAACCAATTTCAGTCCTTCGACAAAAAAGAATTATCTCCGGAACGCCTATAGCTATTGGTTTGAAATTTTGCCAAAAATTAACCCTCAATTGGTCCACCAGAATGAGAGGTTTTCAATTTGACAGATCAGAAGAAAAAAACAAGTTTTATTACGCTGCTATCAGATGGCGCTCTGCCAGAAGCAATAGGTCAAGATAAAATAAATGATTGAATAGCTTAAAATAAAACTTAAAAAAATAATAACTAGCTTAAAATAAAAAATAAAACTTGAAAAATTTTAACTGAGGCAGTGACGGAGTGGGTGAAATTAATATTTATACTTAGCAAAAATGATCCAATCCAATCCATAGAGTCAGTCAATACTCGATCTCCAATTTCTCTGATATTGCTGTAGACACCGCCATCTACGGGCGTATTATGAAACTTTTTTTTTTCTTTTCTGTCACTTTGAAAACCCCTCATTATAATCACTTCGAACTAGGGTTTCTTTGAAGAAGTACCTACGTTAAAATCTTGTTATTCTTTTCTATACATTGCGATCCGTGTACAG
Organism: Euspilapteryx auroguttella; assembly: GCA_951802225.1. Taxonomy (NCBI): domain Eukaryota; kingdom Metazoa; phylum Arthropoda; class Insecta; order Lepidoptera; family Gracillariidae; genus Euspilapteryx; species Euspilapteryx auroguttella. The sequence goes on along the minus strand of OX637649.1, from coordinate 6,112,029 downwards.
TTGTGAACAGAATAATTGATAAACATTGGTAGTAACCGGTTACCTAATAGAATTTTTTTTCTTATGTATGTACTGTAGTAGTGGGTCGTCGCGACATTTTGCGTAAACGAAACGCAGCCGTTTCTTTGTCGACGAAAATTAGTCGACAAAACAGTTGCAGTTGCAGCTGCAGCCGGTTTGAAGTTGACCGAAGCGACACGTTCTCGTCGACGTCTCGTCGAAGCGTCGATTGTTCGTTTTAGAAAGGCTGCTTAATTTATGCAAGTCGCCCGAACAGTTATGTTATACTAAGGCTACCCAACGTTTTCACCCGCGCAGATTTCTATAAAATTTATCAATTTCAAAATAATAATAATACCTACCACCACAAAGAATAAATTAATGGGTTTATTTTAGAGCACTATAAAATGAATATTATATTATTAATAAAATAAATGTCAACCTTTTACCTCAAAACAAACTAGGTTCAAGTTTATTATTTATTTATTTTAACCATAAAAAGGTCTTTTTAAAAATAGTTAAACAGTTCTCTGCTTATACCTAAATAAATAAAAAAGTAATCAGTATAGTTTTTTTTTTAATATTAAAATTATTATTTTTTTCACTGCTTTCACATCTTAACGCGGTCGATCGATTTCGATTTCAAAGTCCAAATAATTGTCGACTCTATTTCCTTCATTTTGAGGAAGAGAAAGAATGATGTTTAGAATTAGTTCGTTCTGCAAACATGAACGAGAAGATGACCTGCGAATCGTCCACAAAAAAAAGGTGGAAAAACTAGTAAATGTTAAAAACTAAAAGTTGTGTCCCCTTTCGCCATCTAAAATTAAAAAAAACTTTAAAAACAAGTTTATTTTTAACCGACTTCAAAAAAGGAGGTTACCAGTTTGACCTGTATGTATTTATGTATGTATGTTTGTCCGCGATTATCTCAAGTTTGGCTAAACCAATTTTGATGCGGTTCTCATAGAAGTATTTGTTACATTCAGGAGAAGGTTTTAGTACCTATTTTAACCGACTTCGAAAAAGAGGAAGTGCTCAGTTGATGTATTTGTCAGTTTATTGAAGGCGGGTTGCTTTTTTGTAAAAAAGAAATTATTAATGCTTTATTATAGAAAGAAAAACTATTAAATTTCTACTATTGGGAATTGACTTTAACGAAACCCACAGGAATATTTATACTTAGTTTGTTCTCAAATATTTTGGTACAGTGACGGGACACGGACGGCGTAACACTTCCGGTTTTTATTCTGTATTGCAATAGAAATATATTACAGCCTTGAGCGCACGAAAACGTTAGACAAAAGTGTTATGCACTCCGTTTCCGCAGATATTATTTATTTATACCTGCAATGTAACCAGGGATCACAAACCCGTCGAAAATATAATCGGTGCTGTCTTAAACATAATGAGGTTTTCGATTTGACAGCTCAGAAGAAAAAAAAACTAGTTTTATTTCGCTGCTACCAGATGGCGCTCTGCTATGAGCAATAGGTCAACATGAAATGAATGATTAAATAGCTCAAAAGAAAACATAAAATTTAAAATTTAACTGAGGCAGCGACGGAGTGGGTGAAATTAAAATTTATACTTAGCAGAAAATGATCCAATCCAAAGAGTCAGTCAATACTCGATCTCCCATCTCCCTGATATTGCTTTAGACACCGCCATCTACGGGCGTATTATAAAACTTATTTGTTTTCTTTTCTGTCACTTTGAAAACCCCTCATTAACATAACAAAAACCTCTTTCACTATTCGAAGGTATTAACCGGTTACCTTATCACAAAATTGATTAGGTAACCGGTTAATACCAATTTTGATTGTGCACAACTGTACATAGATCGCAATGTATGGAAAAGTTATGATTTGAACTTACTTCTTCAAAGAAAACCTAGTTCGAAGTGATTATAATTATTTTTTGGCAAAATTTCAAACCTATACCTATAGGCGTTCCGGAGATAATTGAAGGTGCCAAATGTTCAAGCCATAATCCTCACAAACATTTGGCTATAACTTCTAAAGTATAAGTGGACTAATTATTTTACTTTGTGTCCAATCCAATTTGGATCAATTCATGACTAATTACTTGCATTCTCAAAATTTGTTTTAGGGAAGATTAAAACATGAGTATAACAGCTTGAAGTACACACATTATCTAGGGGAATATACTGTTTCACATTTTTGATATTTGCCTTTGTTTAGAAGATTATTAATTTTTTTTGCGGGTGGCGCTACTTTAGCTGTGCTATGGCTCTTAATGGTAAAAGTGCAGGGTAGTAGATAATTTCTGAAGTAATAGACGTAGAGTAAAATCTTAATAACATAATAACACATCACACTCAGAGCCGCTAACTAGGGAGAACCTGTATCTAGGGTGCCCGAAACACTAAAAGAGACGAACATCACACCCAGACTGGAAACAAACATCGATATTCATCATATCAATATTCGCCCCGCCCGGGAATCGAACCCGGGTGCACACGCTCAGTCAACATCTTTGCCAACTGAGCCACGGAGCAGTCTAGTAATCTAGTACCATTTTAATTTTTTATTAATAAATAAAAGTCTTAAATAACAGTTTAAAACTAAATAATATTTATTAGAATTTATATTACTTGCCTACTAAATAATTAATAAAATGTTTAAACTAAAATTAACATGGAGCTAGCCAACATAAATTAGAAAATATGAGAAATACATTTTACAAGAGAGAGTGCTCTGAATTAAATGTTAGACAAACGAGCTTCAAGAAAAGGGTCAAAGGTTACATGAGAATGCTAAAGAGAAAACATCTAGCATAATATGGCGCCATTGAGCTCGCGATGGCACCCCTCTACCAGGCCGTTGTCTGCTGGATTGTAGCGAGGGACTTAAATAACTGCGACTCGAATTGGCACAGTGAGTCAGTATTTCAAGCCGGCTGAAACAAGAGAGTACTTATTAATGTCGAAATAATAATTATTTAATATTTTAGCAGGCCGCCTGTATCTCGAAACGTGGAACGTAAGATGATATGAAAATTACGCTTTTTTCCAACAATAATCCTGAAATATTTTGCCGTCAATATTTCAAGATTTCAAGTGTCTACCATTATAGTCGATGAGAGAAAGGGTTCCTTAAAAAAAATCCGTAAAAACTACCTAAAACAAAAATTTAACTTTAAAAAAATTATTAAACATAAATTAAACAGTCCCTCCTCTTTTTCAGTGAGCGAAAGAATAAAAAAAAGTCGCTTCCCATGTCTGTCCCTATGTAGCCTTAAATCTTTGAAACTATGCAACGAATTACACGGATACACGATTAGTGTGATTCAAGAGGAAGGTTTATAAGTATAATACATGCAAGAAATAGTAATGGGTTAGGCGGTACGAAGTTCGCCGGGTCGACTAGTATTTTATATAACAAATTTTAGTACCTAGCAGTAATCTTAGCAGACTCCCTAAATATTTAAAACTAACATTCTAATGCTCACTTTTTTCGGGCTGGGGACCGACATAGTACTGCATTAATAAACATTAAAATAATATTAAACTGGTATTTAACGCATTTTGATTCTCCATCGCGAAATTATGTTATGAAACCCCAGATTGTAAAATGGAAAAAAGCCGGGCTACCCCAAAATGTGACTGCAAAAACACAATTTAACAGAATTAATGTTTACTTTACACACATATGGCAGAACCTGAAGAAAAAAAAGGAAATACTGTAACCTCTAGCATCGAGAATCATTGGCGTGCAATATTTAATTTATAAATAAGGGATTTATTCTTTCGATCAAGGCCCGACACACAGCACACGTGTCAATGTCCTGTAGGATCATATGTTGGTAGCAATCTCTACATTGTGTGTGGCCGCAGGGAATCAATACTATATTAATATAATTTTCTAAGCAAATATTGCAACGTGGTGGTTGATTAGGGTGAATCGCGGCTCTTAAATTTTCTGGGGGCGCCGGAAGCTCCAACGCGGCTTCTGGCTCCATGAGTGGAGGAGACACGGGTCTAAAATGTACGGGCTCCATAAGGGGCTCCATTAGAGGCTCCTGGAGATCCAAGACTACCTCTGGCTCTAAGTTGTCGTCAATCACAACTTCTTCGCCAATTTCGGGGACATAGACGTTTTCAACCACCACGTCTATATTTCTACTGGTTTGGACGAGGAACTCTCGAATCGAAATGGTTTCGCGTTCGAGAGCCCTCGTGTTACTGTTCAGTGTTGCAGCGGAGATGTAGGAGGTGTTCGCGTTGCGCCGGCGCGGCAGGTCTCCTCGCCGCTGTGCTGCAAGACGAGTAGCACACACGTTGAACTTCTGCGCCATGACATCTGAAAAACAATACATATTTTAGTTATAACATCATACTAATATTAAAAAAAGTAAAGTTTGTTTTGTATGTTGTACGTAATCTCTCCAAAACTACTGAAGCGATTTTCAAAATTCTTTCTGGAATAGTTAAATGTAAAGTAATTTCATCATTATCATATTTTAGCTGAAAGAGGTCCACTGCTGCACAAAGGCCTCCCCCACAGAACGCCACAAAGACCGGTCTTAAGCGACAGTCATCCAGTGTACTCAATAAAATTTAAGGATCATTAATATATAAAAGGAGCAGACGAAGCCGCGAAGAAAAGCTGTACATAACAAAGCTAATAAGTCCGACATCGCAAATGAAGATGGAGAGCTGTAAATGAGGTTCCTTCATCATCTAATTGGGTCACGAGTAAGAAAAAAAAACACTTTTCGATTATATATCTGATGCTCCAAGAGTGATTTCGACGCAGCCTGTATAAAATTAATATAATTTTGACTTACCTTAGGCCGGTATCTTCTTGAATCAGCATATCTTGTGCAGCTTTAAAAAAAACTGAAGCAGAACTAGGTATATGAATAACTACACAATTTACATAAAATAGTGAAGGTAAAAATTAGGTTTTAATATCCTTTCCAGAATAAAAATCCCAAAAATATCTACGGTTTATTAATTCTGGTATTCAAATTAATTGTTCTATTTTGGGTAAAATAAATACTGTCATCTATACGACTATGAATTACAAGTGTACAGTGGCGGTCTAGGACGGAATTACACTTCCGGTTTTCTGTATTGCATAATAGCTCTTGTTCTTTGGTAATACAGTCTAGGGCGCACCAGACCATAAACAAATCTATTACGCCGTCCTAGACCGCCACTGTACAAGTTTTAGTAAAATTTATGTAAAATATGAACTAAAATCACAGTAAAACTACTTAATTTACCTAAGTATATGAAATACGAGCTTTCCCGGCTTACTTCGTTACGCCATAGAATATAAGATACTACAAAAGACTTGGCTCTATAGACTATGTTCTTTTGCCTGCCCAGAACGGGTTTTATAAAAAACAAACAACAACAACAAACCACCTGTCAAAATATGTAAACAACGGAAAAAATATTGCACCTTGGGTTACATTATTTGAGTTTAGGTAAGGATCCCTAATTTTTTTGGAAATCTAATATAGCCTATGACACTCGGGGTTAATGTAGCTTCCTACCAGTGAAAGAATTTTTCAAATCGGTTCAGTATTTCCGGAGCCTATTCGTTACAAACAAACAAACAAACAAACAAATCTTTCCTCTTTATAATATTGGTATAGATATTGGAATAAAATGCATACACTACTACAGAAATATTTCTACATACTCAAACTTGTACATGAATCTAATACAGCATTCTATATAATAAAATATGACATAAATATACCTGAATATCTCCATATATTTGGGTGAGGCCCAAGTGACCGTTTCAGAGTAACATGATAGCTCTCTGCTATATTGGACGTGCGATGAACAGCGCCATGAACGCTGAACCCTTCTGGACCCACCTGCAATACCAATTAGTACTTATTTAGCTCATGTATAACATTCATAATCTATACCAATAAAATAAAAAGAAAAAAATTGATTTTTATGTCTACATTGAATAGTCTACAAAATGCTCGGGTGACACAAGCTATAAAATATTCTCATAAATTCAAAATAAATAGTTATTATAAAAAATTATATTGCTAGGCGATACAAAGTTCGACGTGTAGCTAGTCATTCATTTTATTTTAACACATCACACACATAGCCCCTAACTAGGCAGAACCTGTATCTATGGTGCCCGAAACACTAACAGAGACGAACATCACACCCAGACCGGAAACAAACCTCAATATTCATCATAACAATATTCGCCCCACCGGGAATAGATTCCGGTGCCCCCGCGTCTCAGTCCGTATCCGTCAACAGAGCTACTAAAACTTACTCGGGTCATCCACTGTGCAACAAAATATTCATGAAATTGCTGGTTAAAGGGCAGGCGCTGCACTTGCGCGATGTGCTGCACCTCAGCGAGTCCGTTTGCCACCTGCCTGGCTGGCAGCAGCGCCAGGGCGCTGTATAGGCGTATCAGCTCCCAAGCCGGGCTGTTGAGGCGCTGCGCCGGCATCCCCAGCTGCTGAGCGCGTCTGAACAGTGCCTGCACATAGTGGAACATGCATCCTTGAATATTTACCCCAGTTACTGCACCTAGAGCAGATCGTAGAGCTGGCTCATAGTCTGTGACTATGTGCAAAGGCCTTGGGTTTCCAGCAGCCTGCCAAATTCTTCTAAACACTGCCTCATACAGAACACGTTGCCGGTTCTGCATGAGAACCACCAAGGGGTGGAAGTAATGACTCCCGATTACACAATGTAATGTTAGAATTTGGTAAACTCCTAGATTAGGCGGGGCAGTTAAAAATGTTGCATCAGCAATAAGCACTTCGCTTTCGCCAATGCAACGATCAAAACCTGGCATGGTAAGAATAATGGCTGAAGCCCACACGATGCTCCGCGCAACGCCTCGCGTGCCTTAAATGCGGCCTAAGTACTATTTAAACCGTCACCGGACGGGACCGGACCATTCTGCCATCAAAGCGCCCGGCCCGCGTCGTTGCTTTGACTGGGGCGGCGACGGTTGTCTGTGCGTAGGCATCGCCGCCGGGCGAGTAAAATGACAACAAACAACTCAAATTCCACACATACCTGGCCGCTTCTTCCTCGTAAATCACATTCAGAGGCAAATTTTGCCCTTCTGATCTGCTTTTTAGAGCTTGAAACATAGCGTTTCTGAAACAAACAATCATCAATAAAATAATTTTATTATTTGCATATAATAAATCTTTGGCCGATTTTTACTAACTCAAAAAAAGCTAAATGATAAAATTAATATTACCGATTCGGGATCCAAGGTGTAGGCTCATGGTTATGTTCTCCTTGGACTGGACCAGGGAGATCATCCTTTAGAATCCAGCGAGCTGGACACCGATCGCTGGCACATCGCATTGACACTGAAGATCCTCGCGTACGACTGCAAACATAAAAATGAATACCTCTTGAAAACCATTTAGAGTTTCCCTTGTATGGGACAATTTCCTGAAAATCATCCACAAGGGGTGCTACTGGCAGAGCCCTGAGCCCGGCGCCGTCGCCATCTCCGTTGAAATACTGTTGAGCCATTCTGGAAACAAAAAATCATAAAAAATAGAAGCAAAGGTAGATCAATTGGTAGCAGGAAAGTATTTAATTTAGTTAGTTGTAATCCCAGATGAGAACAGAAAAACGTATTAAACGTAATAAGTAACTGACTCAGTGGACAGGAACTAACTGAAAGAAAAAAAAAAGAAAGATGGCGTGGCGTGGGCGTGGGGGCGGTCATCGTCGTCGAAAGCGGGAAAGCCGTTAAACAGTGTTGCCAACTCGTATTTTGAAAGAAACGTAGAACACATAAGAAAAAGACGTACTTAGCTTATTTCCCCTCCGATGTAATGTAAATACTCTGGCAAGCTATTTTCTTTTGTCACTTTTTTTTTCCCCTCATGGCTTGAGTGTTATGCACTCGCCTACCAAACGTTCGGTGTCGCAATTACCGTCCTTCAGACGAATTGCATTCAGTCATTTGGAAAAAAAAAAAAAAAAAAAATAGTAAAAAAACATATTAAGGCTACGAACGCACAGGCGGTTTTTTGCCGCGCGGATTTTATGTAACATACTGAATCCTATGGAAGTGTGCGCACCAGCGGATAAAAAACCGCGCGGTTAAAAATCCGCTGTCGCGGTTTTATTTCCGCGCGGCTAAAAATTCGCCTGTACCTTCGTGGCCTATGAATAAGGTTGAAAATGAAATAACAACCTTTCCAACCGCGCGGAAATAAAACCGCAACAGCGGATTAAAATAACCACTAGAAGTCACTAAATAAAATACTTAACAAAAAGGAAAAAAATTGTGTAACTAAAGGCAAATTCACGAAAAAAACAATTTATTGATAACTTTTAGTGCCACGTCAGTCGATTAATTAAAAAAAGGATCGTGAACATTTCTGTATTTTTTTTTCTAAAGGAGCAGAAGAACAAGTTGAAGGAGTTTTGAGGAGAATTTCTTACGATATAGTTTATAAAAACTAAACATAACTAACTTACATAATTTTTAAAAAGTGGCTAGAAGTCCTAATCCTAAAAAAAGGCCCTAACGACGCCTAAATTCCGCTAGATCTGGCGACAAAGACGCTAAAACAGCAACACTGCCTACGATTTTTAAAATTGTATTTTAGAACACTAATTTTACTTACTAAATACGAACATACTAGACAGTTTTCGTACCATTAGGACTAGTAAAAAGAACGTAGATTTTCTGACTGATGAACGTAGATTAAAAAGCCCAAAAAATAGATTTACGTAAAAATACGTAGTTGTCGCAACGCCGATAAACAGGAAACGGAAACCGAATAAGTTGTTTTTAGTGCACACATTCTGGGTAGGCAAAGGGATTTTAGTCCATGCAGCCAATTTTTTTTTTTAAGTCTTATATCTTCTTCGAGCTAAAGAAGCCCTTCTTCTTCTTCAGGCACCAATGCTCCCTTAAAATATCTATTTTAAATTTAATTTCAAACTGTTTGACAGTAAAAACCCTATTCCTGGCATGTTTATTAGATATAGTTATTTTTCGGAAATGGCGCTAATAAATTTGAAAATATTATCTTCTTTTTGTGAACTAGCTGACACGACGTACATTGTGCCGCTTTACAATATAATATTGAGTTATCGTATTTTAATTAAGTATATTAAATTTTTTGTTACATTCAGGGGAAGGTTTTAGTACCTATTTTATCCGACTTAGAAAAAGAAGAATTGCTCAGTTGATTTATGTGTCAGTTTATTGAAGGCGGGTTCCTTTTTTGTAGAAAAGAAATTATTCATTATAAACGTTAACTCATTCCTTATTCTGAGCGTTAACTACTGGTTGATTTACAACTCAGGAATTTGGAGACATCATTTCTGAAGAACCCGTTTTCCTATTTTTACGTCGAAATAAGAAAAAGTATTGTTTTCATACTAACTAAAGAGTCCCATTTTACGTTCTCGTGGGAATTTAGTAAGTTTCTTTCTTCCAACACCCCTACATCCACAGAGACACTTGTAGACCAAATTTCACGTTGAAATACTCAATGAAATCGATTTTTCATACTAAATAGTTAGTCCTGTAATTCCTGTTCCCATTTGAATTTAGTATATTATTTTTTTTAAACACCCTTTCATCAGAGAGCATCTTCCTTGTTCTGTGCTTTCATCCATTGAGTACACCATTTCATTTCTGTACACCAACTTTCACTTTGATACACTCAAGGAAATCGATTTTTCATTCACACTAATAAAGTCCCGTATTTCCCGTTCCTGAGGGAATTTCAGGAAATCCTTTCTCAGTGCTCACCTACACTCCCTAAAGAACCTAATTTTTTAATTATTTTTCTTGATAGTCATAATTATGAATTTTAATTTAAAAAATCCAAAGAAAAAAACAGTCCATGGAAATTAGGAAATTTTCATCAATTTTGGCAAACTACCCATTCAAACATGCCGGGAAATAATATTATAAACGAGTTATAAACATACATAGCACAGGATAGATTTTTTACTCTTTTATGCAATGCATAAAACATAATTTCCGTGGGCTTGCATTGCAGTCTCTGTAACAATGAATACCCTTGCAGATTAAAGTACCTCAGTTAAGAGAACGTTTAGAACGTTGCAAAAGTCCTTTTAAGTGAGACATGTGTCATGTTGATTATTTTCGAGATATTTAGGTAAATCGTGGTTTTGGTTTAATTTTTTTTCAATTTCCATGGGTTTAAAATTTAGGTTAATTAACTTTAATAAAATATAATAACCACGTATAAGCCAAGCTCTTCACTAACGTCCTAGAGGACATAATGAAGACTTAAGATTGGTGGGGAAGAGGAGTCAATATTAACGGCGTACACCTCTCCCATTTGAGGTTTGCCGACGACCTAATCCTCATTGCTGAGTGCGTCGAAGATATCCAAACTATGCTCGCAGAACTGCATGAAGCATCTCTGAGGGTTGGGCTTAAGATGAATATGACCAAGACCAAGATATTGTTAAATGACACTTCAGACGTTCCTGACGTTATTGTTGGGAATTGTCCGATAGAAGTGGTCTAACAATATATATATCTTGGACATTGTTTATTTTTCGACCAACAGTGCCAGGAAAAGGAAATCGCTCGACGCATTCAGCTGGGATGGGCCCCCTTCGGCAAAATCGAGGACGTCTTTAAGTAAATACCGCAAACCCTTAAGTCCAGGGTGTTTAACCAATGTGTTCTGCCTACCCTCAGATATTGTTCCGAGACATAGACGCTTACCAAAAACACAATGCACCAAATCAAAGTCGCACAGAGAGCCATGGAGCGTGCCATGCTCGGAATCAAACTCATGGACCGTATACCGAACACCGAAATCCGACCACGAACCAAAGTAACTGATGTCGGAAAAAGAATAACGGGTATGAGGTGGAGGTGGGCGGGACACTTAGCCAGGCGTAAAGACGGCAGGTGGACGACAGCGGTCACAGAGTGGTGGCCTAGAGACGGACGACGTGGAGTAGGCAGACCACCAGCCCGATGGTCTGACGACATAGTGAAAGTCGCCGGTAGGCAGTGGATCAGACTGGCGCAGGATCGTGGTGCATGGTGTGCGAGAGAAGAGGCCTATGTTCAGCAGTGGGCTCTTACAGGCTGATGATGATGATGACGTATAAGAATGTGTAGCAGGGGTCACAACTCAAGATAAAAAGCGTAGGTTCTGCATGTAATACGATTTAAGATTTTATTTTCACTTAAAACTAATTTCCGTGGTTCTAATTTCCTAATAATGGGCCATAAACCTGCCATGGAAATTAGTAGTTTGCACGGAAATTAGTTTTCTTTAAAGAAACGTTCCTACTGTTAGAGCATGTGGCATTGTTTTCAAAAACAATGCCACGTGCTCTAACAGTAGGAACGTTTATGCATATGCGTAGCATGCGGAAAAAAATTATTCAGTAAATTTTATTGGAGCAAAAGACAAACTTAAAACAAATGAAAATCTAAAAGAGCAGAAAATTTGCTGAAATGAAGGAAACTGTTAGTAGGTTAATACATAAGTACTTAATTTAATATTTAAAAAAATATATTTTAAGTCCGTCTTTTTCTTTTTTATTTATACCAAAAATAAATTTTTTTCCAAACTTTTTACAAAATTTAAAAAATTATAATTAACAAAATAAGTACATTTTCAATGTATTAAAGTTATATGAAGTATCAATCATTATAGCAATATATCTTGAAAAGTATTTAGTGAAAAAAAAATAAAAATACATATCATAAATTTCTGTGAGTTTGGTTAATAAATCATAAATCATTAAAGAGTTTTTTTAGTATGAATACATAGAATGATATCATACTTTTTCTAATTTCCATAAAACTTAATAATTTCCATGCGTTAAAAATATAATTTACGTGGATCGGAGCTAATTTCCGTGGTCCCTTAAATTTCCGGACCTCATATCTCTTAATCTAATGACACATAAATATTTGTTCATTTTAAATAATTTTTCTTGATAGTCATAATTAGACAAATCCAAAGAAAAAACAGTCCATGGAAATTAGGAAATTTTCATCAATTTCGGCGAACTACCCATTTGCAACTCATTGTTTGGTAAAATTTAATCTGTGGTTTGATGCAAAGTCATCAGTCTGTGGTCTGTCAAATTGCAGGGTTGCCAACCGTACAAGGTTCCTCGTACAAATACGAGATTTTTGGCATTCCGTACGAGGTCGAGGACACTATCTAACTCGTACAATTATTTAATAGATCTTGACATCGGGGAAGTAGCATGACTTTTCATTACAAGAAGCATACAATTACAGCTTAAATCGTGATTGAAATAAAACAGTCTTTTGTAATATTAAGAAATTGAAAAATAACTTTAAGAATTTCAGTCAAATCGAGTTGTTAAAGAGTGGAAGTTTTAATGAGTTTAAAAATGTAATTAGATATCTATCTTTAAACAAAAAACTAAGAAAATAAAGTAAAAATACACTCAAGATTTAAATACATTAGCTATAAAGCTGCCTGTTTAAAATCAATATCAATATGCAATATATATATATAGAATTAAATAAAGTCGTTTCCCGCGTGTGTCCCTATGTATAACGTTGTCCCGTAGAACGTTTGCCTCATTTAAATTATGCACAGTTTATGTGCGCACAACGCGGTGAGGTTTGAAATCTTCAAAATTATGCTACGGATTTTGCCGAACTTACGAAGTTCGCCGGGTCGACTAGTATAATAATAAAAATTATACATGTAAGGTCATAATTATTAATTCGTAATAGTATACTAGTGCCATTAGTTATAAGAACTTGTGTAAACAGGATTGGCTTTGCCACATAAGGCTACTTAAGCGTATTTTTACGTTGATTTGCTTACCTACCTTTGTGCTATTCTGAAAACCTACCTACTTCAGTCCAAAAACCTACGTATTTCTAACAATTTGAAAAATAATTACTCACTTTGCTAAGTGTACATAAGTGTAATGTACTCAGTGAAGTTAATTAAGTATAAGTTTTTGAAATTATGAAATGTTTAGCATTGAGTAAGTATAATTTTTTTATATTAGCATATATACAAAAAAATTTTTTTTTTACAAAAAGTGGACTAAAAACCAAAAGTTAAATAAATGTAAGAGGTTTGAAATCCAAAAGATGAGATTTTTAGTTTCTTAAGTTAAGTACGAGGAAAAATATTTTACGGTTGACAACCCTATTCAGTTTGTTCGTTTTTTTTTTGGTTTGGCAAAACAAAAAGTATTTTTGCTTGACTTCGGATAACAAAGAAAGTAGGTACCTACCTAAGTAAAACATGGAAAGGAGGCATTCAAAGGCTGCTAGAGTTTGCCATTTTCATTGGGAAACCAATGGAAAAACAGCCTACCAATTTAACTGGCTATAAAATACCACCAAGAAGTCGCGAGGATGTTGTTGTTACTCAGCGCAATTTGACGAGAATATTACAAAGCCAAGGCTCTGGAGTTAACAAGACGCCCTACGAATGGGTAACAGTAAGTAGGTACCGTTGAAAGAGGCTAGCCAACAGTTTAAAATTAGTGACATATTTTAACCCTACGTTATTTTCAGTGATTGCGCTGGAAGAGAAGCTTGGCGAGACTGAACTTATATTTGTGCTGCTGATTGGGCTTGGTTTTGGTTTCGGAGCTCCAGCTCCAGGTGTGCATGATGTGGACCCATTTCCATCAGTAAGTTAGATTCCTTGACTTAAAACTTACTACTGTCAACCTCTTTGTGTTAAAAAATAAGTCATTTGAGTTTGTATTCATTTGTGTTATAATTATGTAGAAAAACTTTGAAATTAAACTTTATTCATGCTTTGCAGACATCAACTTGGCACTTCGCACCTTTACCACTGCTTGTCTGCTCATGTCTGCCCCACACCGTGTCTGATATCTGGGTTCCAGTTTCTTAATTAAATTCGATCGACTTTGTATTGTTAGAGATTTTGCATCTTTTGTGCTAAGTGGCTCTGTGTTTGTGTTAACCCTGAAACTAACCTGAAATCTACATTGCAAAAAACAAAATGTTTTTATTCATTTTCTTTGTTTAAAATATGTTACCTAAAATCACCTGAAGAAGTCATATTTAGTATTTAAAGATATTAAACAAATTGTATTTATAATAAATAAGTATTTTTTTTACACTATATACAAACTATAACTAATTATATTTGATTTAAATCCAGTTCTTTTTATTTTATTAACACTCAATTTTATTATTTTCCTACTTATTAGCTGATTGAAAGATAGACAGGCAGACCGACAACAACCCATAGCAATGGCGAACCTTTACGCATCAACGTGCCATTTTTCTAAAGAAGTCTCAGAAGCCCGTGGAACGATTGCCTACCCTCAAACGCATTTTATGCACAGTTTATGTGCGCACGACGCGATGAGGTTTAAACCTCTGACCAATGCGGTCACCGACGTGCCATCAAATAGTTTTGACTTTGTAATAACTAGAAATCGCTTTTAGCGATAAGTCCGCCCATTTCAATAAATTAATTATGTATGTTAAATTTTGCATTATAGTGTCTATATATCTATTGTTGTGAAAAATATAATTATATAAATACATTAAAAACTCTTTGTTTACATACTTAGTAAAAAAAATTGGTTAATTTTGCAATGTTTGAATTATATGCGTAATTTATTATTAGTGAAACATTATGTTATGTAAGGATTATAAGATGTTACTTTAAGCAGAATGCATACTGAACTAAGAGTCATCTTGCAAACTGTCACAATTAGACTGGTAGCGTAGCTACCATATACCTATAACGTCTTTGGGTAACACACTTTGTGATCAGTGATTGATCAGTGACGTGTCCAAAATATCATATTGCGTGTCATTAATGGCACGCTTGCCATAGGTTCGCCATCTCTGGGCTAGTGTATATATACATATGTGAATTTTGAAATTTATTTCATGTACAGCATACAAGAAATATTTGACGTGCTGGGAATCAAACCCGGTGCTCCTGCGTCTCACTCCAAATCACTGCCAACTGAGCCATGCAGCAGTCAAAGAATTAAGGATGAATGAAAAAACCACCAATTTTTCAATTGTAACATTCACCTATTTGACAGCTAAAAGATAAAATCAAACTAAGCCATCTTACGAATTTTCATAGAAAACTGTCAAAAACCAACAGCATCCTGAGGGTCATTGGAGGTAGGCCTGACAGCGCCATCCTTGGGCAATGGGTGCACACACACATGTGTGTACCTAGTGCCTCAGGACGGGAACGCTGCACAGGTAACTAAATGAATTAATAATAACTTGTACATATATAGTTTTATATTTAATTTACTTGCATTTGCTTCTTTTAGGTTTACTAACATTTTTTTTAAGATCTTTTAGTTTTTATGCATTTACTAACAATTTATGGATCTTTGGTCTGAAATAAACTTATTTTATTTAATTTATTTATTTTAAAAAAGAGATTAAAAATGATTCTGCTGAAGAATTCTAGCTGTCATTTTTTGAATGACCATCTCACCAAATGAATGATTTTTATATAAAAGAAAATATACTGAACAAAAATGGTTTTGGCCCTCACCATACTCCATAAATTACTTATAATTGTTTGAGTCAGAACTGAATCAGTTTAAAAAAATCACATTACTAATTAGTTTTTTTTATTAAAAGTATTCCTGACAACTAGAACTAGATATCGGTCCAAATCTGTTATTATCCTATCTAACTTTCTAAAAACATGTCCCAAAGAAAATAATTTATAAATAAATGATAGTTGGCACCTATTTTTTTTAAACTTATCTATAGTATTTTATTTCATACTAGTCGAGCTGGCAAACTTAGTACTGCCTAACAATGTTGTGCATGTATATACATATAAACCTTTTTCTTGAATTACTATCTAAACAAAACCGCATCAATATCTGTTGCGTAGTTTTAAAGATCTAAGGATGCATACATGCATACATAGAGACAGCAGGAAGCAACTTTGTTTTATACTAAATTATGTAGTGATTATATGTCCCTATTTTATACTCAAATATTCCTTGCTGTTTTTATTTATGAATAATGTATAAGTCCTAATACACACACAAACACAATAGACAATATCAATACCTACCTGTTATTTTATTTAGCATATTTGATTTTGCATAATGGTTACTAGTGTAGGCCCGTTTGTTTCCTAAGGTAATAGTTGTTGTAAAAGGCATCCATGTACCCCAAAGTTCTTTACATGTACTATATAATTTTAATTACCTACCTACACGCATACCCCATTTTATACAGTAGATGGTGACAGTGACATGGTATGGAAGAGATGGCAGCAGTTCTAGGGTCAAGGCAACTTCAGCACGCTATGCATGTAGAAACCATTGATTTTATGCCAACAAGGGTAGTGCCCTGCTTAGGTTTTAGGGTTAATTAGTAAACAGCCGGTTATGTTTGTTCTCCAAGCTATTCTAGGTTGTCAGTGAGGATAGTTTTGGTTTATCTAACTAAGCCTAACTTTTAAGTAAGTATACCTATATTCTGTTAGTACACGAAACCTTAGGATCAAAACTAACATTATGGCACTAAACACGGTCTTGGAGTCTGACAGAGTTCACATTACACCAACCAGCGATTCCTTGTACAGTATAAGTATACAATCGCTGGATGGTGTGGATACTGCCACTAAAATTCTGCTGAAACGAAATTTTAAAAACAACATTTTGATCAGAGTTTTGATTGTAGCAAGCTTACAAGATTCTAACATAAACAAACGGATGGATCTTATCTTAGCATCAATCAATCAATAATAAACAAGGTTTGTCTATTTTTTGTGACGAGTGGGACAGAGCTCTAATAGCGATGTTAATCTGTATTGGCGTCGGTTTATCGGGCTGCGTTTTATTGCCTGCGGACCACCCAATAAAACGCATCCACGTATTCCGCAGCCAATAATTGGTGTACAATGTACACCAATTATTGGCTGCGTAATCCACGGCCGGACAATATCGAGGTGCGTAAACTATTACGCAGGCAATAATGCCCGGCCGTGGATTACGCAGCCAATAATTGGTGTACATTGTACACCAATTATTGGCTGCGGAATACGTGGATGCGTTTTATCGGGCTGCGATTTATCATGGCTGCGAATTATTGTTTACCTGTATCTCTATCTCTAGCTGGTCTGTGACATTATCTCTAGTTCGTCTGTGTGTGACATCAATCAACAATCAACAAGCAGTGTTGCCAACTCGAATTTTAAAAGAGAAGGAAATCGTATCTGAAAAAATTTTTAAAAGCTAAAAAAGAGCAAATTTACATAACTCGCTATATACTGTAGGTACACAGTTGATAAAGTATAAAACGGGCTTGGAGGGTCTATTCACACGAAGATTTTAGGAGAAAAATTGTGTTAAATCATCCATTCAGATAAATGACGCGAAGGGTTGCAGAGAAATGCAACTGGCACAAATCTAGCTTCATAGTAGTGACACAATCAAGGTCAAGTTTTGTTTTTTTTGATTAAAATATATTTTTAATGACCTTTACTGTGTTTTGGTATCCTAGAACAGTGTTATTATTAAAATTAAAAATATTACATTTTATTTTTGACTGAAGTACTTTTTTTTTTTCTTGTGTTTTAATCTGCGATCGGTCGTAAGACCATAAGCGGATCTGTTGAATGTTAAATGGCTTGTGGAGTGAAGTGGCCAGTGCTACTTCTACCCCTTCAAAGGATATCCTTTCTCTTCAGTCGCCGCACGGTGCGCGAAGTGTCAAGTAGTTGCGTTGCGAGAGGGTTTGGGTGGTGAGTTACGCGTTCAGCATATATTTTCTTTATCTGCTCCACTTCAGCTGCGACAGTCGGCATATTGAGATAGCTATGGATTTCATCATTCCTTGTAAACCAGGGGCCATTGACAATTGTCCTCAGTATGTTGTTTTGGACCCTCTGGAGGCAGAGGATATTGGTGTTGCTGGCTGTTCCCCATAACTGTGCACCATATGTCCATATGGGTTTAAGAATACTTTTATAGATAAGTAATTTGTTATCGACCGATAGTGCAGAATTCCTTCCCATTAGCCAATACAGAGATTTAAATTTGTTGTTGATCTCGTCTCTCTTATGTTTTATATGTGCTTTCCAAGTTAGCCTTCTATCTAGGTAAAATCCAAGGTATTTGACGCAGTTCGCATGTGGCAAGGAGTCGGGGCCCAGGTTTACAGGGGGACAATTACCTTTTCGTAAGGTAAATGTAATATGATTGGATTTTGCAGCGCTAGCACGTATTCTCCATTTCTGAAGCCAATCATAGGTTTGGTCCAGGAGGTCTTGTAGTCTTTGGCTAGCTTTTAAGTGGTTTTCGTCGCTTGATAAGAAGGCAATGTCATCTGCATAAAAGTAGCAATGGTAATATTATTTGCTGTGGGAAGATCATGTGTGAAGATGTTATATAAAACAGGACCCAAAACAGAACCCTGGGGCACGCCCGCCTCCATGGCATACAGCTTAGACCTGTCATTGCCTTGTTTCACAATAAAAGCTCTATCAGTCAAGTAGGATTCCATTTTGCCATAGAACGAGTGTGGCAAATTTTTCTTGATTTTATAAAGAAGTCCCTTATGCCACACCCTGTCAAAGGCCTGTTGTACGTCAAGAAAGGCTGCGCTACAGTACTGCTTCCTCTCAAAACTTTGTCTAATTGCATCGAAAACTTTATGCATCTGTTCTGTTGTGGAGTGACATTTTCGAAAGCCGAATTGGTGTGTTGGTACGAGCTGGCACTGTTCTACACTGAGCTTAAACCGGGCCAGAAATATTTTTTCCCAAAGTTTAGAGAGTGACGGAGTAAGACTTATGGGTCTATAGGATGGAGCTTCATGTTGCGGTTTTCCAAACTTATGAATTAGTATGATTTGCGATATCTTCCAAGTCTTCGGAAAGTAAGACATTCTATGCATTGCGTTAAACAGACATGCCAGAAAAGTAATGGCCTTTCTTGGAAGTTCTTTTAATATTTTAGGCGTTATGAGGTCGAATCCCGGTGCTTTGTTAGGGTCTAAAAGCCGAATCTCATTTGCTATTTCTTTTGGTGAAATTGGTTTAAGTGGCAAACACAATGAGGGGTTTTCAAAGTGACAGAAAAGAAAAAAAAAAGTTTCATAATACGCCGGTAGATGGCGGAGTCTAAAGCAATATAAGAGAAATGGGAGATCGAATATTGACTGAATCTTTGGATTGAATCATTTTCTGCTAAGCATAAATCTTAATTTCACCTACTCCGTCACTGCCTCAGTTAAATTTTAATTTTTATGTTTCATTTTGAGCTATTGAATCATTCATTTCAGCCAGACCTATTGCTCCTGGCAGAGCGCCATCTGGTAGCAGCTTAATAAAACTTGTTTTTTTCTTCTGAGCTGTCAAATTGAAAACCTCTCATTGAAAGTCTTGTTTTAAAACAGTTTCAATCTCGGTCTCGTCAATACATCCGTCATTTGGCTTTATTAAATGCTGCTTTATCTGCAGGATGGCGCGACTGATGCCAAACTCTTCTAAGTCGGCGTTTTTGCATAATTTCTTCTTTAATTGAAGGAGGATGTGTATGATAATTTGTTTGTGGACGTAATTCAGGTGTGTTAAGCCACGCTGCAACTTGTTTGTTAGATAGACGCAGGCGCTCTCTATTTCACTTGTATTGCTGAGTTGACATCTCAAATTTATATTATTATTTATATGGTGTCGAAACCCTTCCCAGTCCGTTTTTCGATTTGTCAGGGATTCGTTAGGCTCTCTTGTAAGAGCGGTTGTACTAAGAGTCATTATAACGGCTGTATGGTCTGATGTACCATCTAAGTTTGATTCAACTTTCATATACATGTTGCTAATACCCTTGGTTAGGAAAAAGTCCAGCAAATCAGGTTTTTTGTTAGGGTCTGTAGGCCAATAGGTGGGCTTTCCAGTTGAAACAGGGGTTATATGGTATTTGTCCATAGCAAGCTTCAGTGCATGGCCTCTAGTTAGTAACAGTCGAGAGCCCCAGAAGGTATTTTTTGCATTCCAGTCCCCACCCGCGATGAATTTGTTGCCGAGAGTTTTAAGGTAGTCGCTAAACATGTCTTCGGAGATTTTGGGTCTTGGGGGACAGTAGACTGCCGATATATTAATGAAGCCAGCACGATCTTCCAGCTGAATGGTAGTTGCTTGTATCTGAACAGTCTTATATGATTGCATTTGTGAGTGTTTAATGTTCGACTTGATGACCACCGCAGTTCCTGCTGTGTAATAAGTATTAAAGTTCTTGATTTTATAAGAACTAGTCTTAGTAGCATGCGACTCCGAAATCAATACTATGTCTAGGTTTTTTGTTGTTATAAGTAGCTCCAGTTCATTGATATTTCCAGATAAACCGTTGATGTTCCAGGTACCGATGCGAATTGGTGCCATTAGGGACTCAGTTTAGTGATGACTGTAGTCAATAGGTTTAGTAAAGTAGGTACCTATTTGTTGAATGAGCTGATCAATTTTTTCGCTCTGTTTATTTATTATTTCCACTATTGTTTGTTGATTGCTATCTATGCATTTGCTTGCAGACGTTGATTCTTTATCACTTTGGCGGTTTGCAGTTATATAAGCATACGATTGATTGTCGTGTTGTTGCGGTTGCTTATATGGGAGTGGTAGTAATGATGCTGTACCAGTGTCCTGTTCAGTAATTTTGTTTGAGGTATTATTATTATTTTTATTTTGGATTCTGGGCTCAGCTCTTCCTGAGATTTTTTTTCTGGATAAGATTTCTTTATAAACTTGACAACCTTTGTAGTTAGCAGGGTGATCGCATGAGCAAAGAGCACACTTTGCAGGTGTATTTCGGTCCTTCTTGGGACAGTCTGATGTTTTATGTCCTTGTTCACACTTCACACACCTATATGGCCTCATATAGTTGTTTTTATAATGCCCATACTGCTGGCATCTCTGACACTGAACAATAGTTTTCAATTTTTTAGGATCCTCAATTTTAACGCGCTGATGGAAAATAAATTCAATATTTTTTACTAATTTGTTTGCATCGCTTGGTTCCAAATTAACAAAGAATGTTGAGGTGGGTTTCTTATCAGGTCCATATCTAGAGTTAATGATTTCTCCCTTGACTTTGTTGCCAGTAGTCTCTATAGCTTCCGCAATACTGTTATGTGGAGTTGTATGATGAAGGCCTTTAATGGCTATACGGAAGCATTTCTCATCTTTTCTTGAAAATGTATGACCGATGAGACTGTTTTGTCTAATAATATTTATGATTTTTTTGTAGTTCTCTAGTGTACTAGTTGTACTAGTATACGAAGTAGATTTTTGTTAACAATTCTATATGAAAAGTTTTGTTGACTAACTGAGTTTGACAGAAGCTTGGTCAATTCATTGATGTCTTCTATTCCATATAGAATTATAGGTGGTGGTTTGCTAGGAGCCTTTGGTTGAGAGACAGTATCCTCACGTTGGTCAATGGGCAGGCCGACGTATCTGTTCTGAGTAGATGTTGTGATTGTTGGAGGAGAATCTGAAATCTTGCGTTTCTTACTCCCTGGTACACGTTGCCATGGTGGTGGTTGTGGTTCATCATTATCTGAGCCTTCCATGGGTTGTTGGCTAAAAGAAGGTAAAGTTGTTTGACTCTTTTCAGAAACCATATTGGTGCTAGTCGTGCCAACGGAGTTGCTTCTTGGTCTGGTTTCAAAGAGGCTCCTGTGGAATACTTGTTGACTATAGACTTTGCGGCTATGATTTTCTGGTGTAGTTTTGTTAGCTTGGGTGAATTGTTTATTAGGTGACATATTATATTCTACTTGTTGACAACCAGAACTTTGTTCAGACATTTTGTAAGAATTTGATGCTATAAATTGGCATCACAAATTTTATTAAATATTGGAGGGTAGATATAAGTTCGAAAACGTTATGATTGTGTTTTAGTGAGTTTTGTGCTATTTTCTAGATTATTTTCGTAAAATAACACTTTCACTAAGAGTTGGCCAGTTAATAAGCACTATGATGCATAACACTTTGTTTTAATCATAGGTTTTAACACTTTAATTTAATGAAATACTGCTACAAGAAAAGTGTGTTGTCTCTTGCACAGACTCCTCAATCTGAAGTAGGGGAATTCCAAGTGTGACGGTCGGGACATTTTACTCCTTTTTCTAAGTACTTCTGTATTTATTTCAGTTATTTAAGAGCACCAAATAAAAACTGCGATTTCAACATAAACTTAAATCATTAAACTTTAACATCCATAAATTTCAAGCATGTACTTAATAGTTTACTATGAAAAAAAAGGTCTTGAAAATTGTGACGGTCGGGACCCTTACTTTCTTGTCTACTTCAGATTTACACATACATTTTAAAGTTTGTAAGAAACTATTAATGATATGAATACGAATCATTCTATGCAAATTTATGAAAAGTGAAGCTTTCAGTCAGTGGCGTGCCTCGGATTTCAAGTTAGAGCAAGCCTGGCCTATGATTTAAGGGATAAGTGCCTAACTCCTAAAAGAAGCTAGGTTCCTAACCTACTGTAGGTATATTTATTCGTTTGAGAAATAATGCACTTCAAACCACTAACCTTTTCCTCGTCTTCCCGTCAACCAAAGTTCAAACACTCATTTAAATTAAATCAACACATTGCACAATAGTTTGCTCCTTGAAACATTTTAATTAAATTAAACTGCAAAACAAAAACAATGAACTAACACGACAAATAAAATCGAACTATAGTGAACAGCAAACCAATTGGTGGGTTCCTCTCTCTCGCGCAGCGGCTCGCTCATTGCTAACTTCGTACGCAAGCAGGGCTTTCGATTTCATAGTAAAGTGCTTAATAGCTACTTGCCTACATGTATGTACATTGTCGAATTTTTAATAGGTTAGAAAGAGAGAACACGGCTCGAAACGAAGCCAAATAAGAAGCCAACGAGTGCGAGCGAAACGGCGATAGCGGTATTGACACATGCGTGAAATATCGTAGTGCATGTGTCAATAACCTGTCAACGTCAAACTTGACAGCGTTTCTAACGCGCGCGAATATTTGAACTATAAAAAATACGTAAACGAATTTTTTTATAATAATTATGAGTTAGGAGAGTGTAAATGCAGTTTAATAATTTTAATATGGCAAGCCGGGCTTCTCGGCTTATATAGTAGTAACGCCACTGCTTTCAGTATGTACAGATTTGAAGTAACAAAAATGTTTTTTTTTTAACAAAGTTCCGATTTGATGAGTGTGACGGTCGGGACAAGTCATTGTGACGGTCGGGACGAGTAACAAATCAACAAAAAATTATGTTTTTTTATTCTTTTATTAAGTTTAATTAAAGTTTTTTTTTTACAATAATTTTTCAAAATCAGCTATATATTGCTAAAACGTCAAAAAATGCGATCTCTTAATATTTTTACTCTTACAATTTCTTTGATATGTTTGCTTTCTGAGGCTTTCTATGCATAGTTACTTTGTATTGGTTTTCCTTAGCTTTAAGTTTTCTTATTTAACTTTTTTCTTACTCATAACTTCATACTTTGAAGTATGTAGTAATGAGTAAGAAAAAAGTAGTGATACTTTTCGACTGCTCCGTGGCTCAGTTGGCAGTGATGTAGAGTGAGTAAGCGTGAGCACCCGGGTTCGATTCCCGGGCGGGGCGAATATTGATATGATGAATATCGATGTTTGTTTCCGGTCTGGGTGTGATGTTCGTCTCTGTGTGTGTTTCGGGCGCCCTAGATACAGGTTCTTCCTAGTTAGGGGCTCTGAGTGTGATGTGTTATTATTATTATACTCTCATACTCATAGTCTTCTGCTGGACAATAGGCCTTTTTTTTGGTAATGGGAGGCCATTTGAGTACGTTACGTCTCATAATATATCAAAAAACCAATAAACTCGGGGAATTAAAATTTATTATAATATGTTTAGTCTTATTTAAGCCTTAAGCAAGCGAAATTTAAAAAATACGAGTATTTTGCTACGAAATATATACTAAAAAATCAATAAAACCAAGAAAATAAATTAAATAATTTTGGATAGACTTGTTTAAGCCCAATGCAAGCGATATTTGTAAAAATACAAGAAAATTACTACTTGGAATTATGATGGTTGGATGGGACTGTGACGGTCGGGACAGAACTTTAAATTAATGTGTAAAAAAAACAACAGCCCATAGCCACTTTTGGCAAACCCCTCAGATTCTATTTATTTGTTACTTGCAATACACGCATTTTATCATAAACACGCATTTTAAAGGTAAAAATCAACAAAAGTTAATTTAAATGTGACGGTCGGGACATAGTTCTGGTTACCAATGATTGCTTAATATTATAGAAACTAACTAACCGTTTTAATTTATATTTTACGTAGTAAATCTTAAGTAATGTACTAATTGGTTATGTTCACAACATGCTGATTCACATTCATAAAATCTGGGTTTTTATTTTTTGAAATCATACACAATAACCTGTATGTGGTGAGCTTGACTAACACCTGTGTTGATATTGACCAAAAAAGTAGAAAAAACTGTTTATTCCGATTTTTTTTATTAATTTCATAAACTTAAGACTGCATACTGTTATTCTAAATGCATAAATAAACTATTCTTTAACTTTAATGTTTTACTTGTCTGGTGTCACGTTGCATGGAATGCCCCAGTACTGAAATTACAAATTTTTGACTGAAGTACCTACTGAAATTACAAATTTTTGAAGTGATTGCGCGGGGGTACAAGGAAATGAGGTAGAACAATTTTTCTTTTCTGAGTTTTGCATCTTTAAATGTGGATCGACGTTTTAGAACTATATTAGAAAAAAATATAGTTAAAAAAAAATATACATGAGCGACCCACCCAGCCTATTACACATAGCACAGCACAAGGTGAGAGAGCACAACATTGCTCAGCAGACTAGTGTAAATAGTGCACTCCAATAGTACCAATTATTTGAAGACTGGACTTGACTCCACATCTGTGGAGAATTTTGCCAATGTCAAGTTCAAATAAAGCCCAGCAAGGTTGTACGGTTATTATAAGTTTATTGTATTATTGTTTTAAAGCCCGCTAACAAAACACGTGGTTTCGGAACCAACGTTAAAACAACAAACAATAGTACCTACTAGAAGCTTATAAAGCAAATAAGGTGCTGTCATATAGTTAGGTTAACTCTGGTTTGATGTTTTTTCAGTTCTGAGTGTTGGTGTAATATTTCAGGCACAAACAAATACAAATTTAACATGGGTTAATGCAGTATAATTCCACATTTGTAAGCTTTCACAATGCTCTAGCAGCATGCATTGGAGTCTGTTTTATGAATGAGTCCAGTTTGCTTTTAAACAGTTCACTTGTGATTGGCTCTCCAATTGGACAAAGCGGATTCCTAATTGCATATTTTATGTAGATTTCACTGTAGATAGTTCGCAGCAGATCACGCACACCCTGGACCTGGTTATCTGTGTTCATTACAAACTTCAATCCTGAAGGTGTCTCTAAGCAATGCAGGGTATACTTGGATGTTTTGTAGTTAAGAAATCCTTCTTTAGGATCTAAGGGAGATATTTTAGCCACAAAGGATTTGATTGAGAAGAGCATTCCATACATTAGTTTTCCTTCCTGAAAAATAAGTAAATACGTCACACTTCCCGCCCCCAAAACTACCCACTGACCCCTAACTGGGAAGACTAACTCGAATAGAAGTAGAAGGTCAGTTGGTCGTTTTAGGAGAGCCTGAGATAGGATTAGGAAATTAATAAAAATGTATGACCTCTTCCCGTGACATCCCAGACTGCTTTGATCTGTTCCATTCACCGTAATAAAGTAAGGTGCCGTACCGGTCGAATATGTACATGTTATTTATAGTCATCACTACATATATTAATATAATTTTAGCTAAAGATTTTACTTATGATTTATCGATCGATCGCTTTCAGGCAGACGACGATGAAAGAAAGACAAACAATAAACAAACAAAAAATTGCAGAAAATTTAAATCACATTACAATCAATCAATCCATGAAATCATCAAAAATTTCGTTTGATTTCCACGATTTCCACATTTCCATGTCAGAATAATAATAGCTGTAATATGTATAGGTACTCTAAGCATGGAACCAACTTGAGGAACTAGGAACTATGAACTATGACTAAAGGATTTCCAACAAAGATAAAAATGCTTCAATCAAAAAAAGATATTGATTTATTGTTCAGTCAGTCAAAGCAGTCAGTCCTCCCACGCCCCTCTCCTCTCCCTTCTCTTTTTGAAAATCGTGCCGTGCGTATGTATTTTAAAATGATTTAATATAATTTCTCAAAATTATCACAGAATTCTTAGCAAAAAGTATGTAAGTCTTATGAATATTTGGTTTTAAATTGCGTAATAATCAGTATTTAAGTAGCTTTTAAGACTGTAGGTATTAATTTCTCAGGTTATAATCTTACCTAACACTAGTTTCAGGTTAGAAAAATCAATAAAACAAAATAATGGATGAATACTCGCGAGAGCCATGTCCTTGGCGCATCCTCGACGACTCGGGCGGTGCCTTTATCATGGGTGCTATTGGCGGAGGCATCTTTCACTCTATCAAGGGATTTAGAAATGCGCCTGTGGGATTCAATAGGAAAATGGTAAGTTCCATGATTGTATTATACCTAACTACTTTTATTTTAGAATTCTTATGTATCCGAACCATTATCATCCAGCGATTTTGTTTTGATAATTACACACTAGTAGCCAGCTAGTTACTAGTAGTTATGGCTCCCTTCTTCTCTAAATTAGTTTGGGGACGTCTAGCTTAATGTTCTGTACTAACACCAAGAACTGGCAATAGAAAGTGAGACTGGACACGTGCACAATGTACAATGGAGTGAGTAAAGCAGGCATCACTCTTTTGTTCCTATGTTCATTATTTACAGAATAATACAGTTTCACTAAAAAATCTCTTCTAAATAGCAAAACGTTGAAATAATTTGGAGAGATGATAAATCTCTAATTTTGTCTTATTATTATGAAATTTTGTTAATATTATATTCTTTTCTTTTTAGCTTGGCAGTTTAGCAGCCATTAAGGAGAGGTCACCAATTGTTGCTGGCAACTTTGCTGTTTGGGGTGGCATGTTTTCAACCATTGACTGCTCACTAGTGTATCTTCGTCAGAAGGAAGATCCGTGGAACTCCATCATGAGTGGAGCTCTGACTGGTGGGATCCTTGCAGCTAGAAATGGTATGATTTCCATGCCTTGTAAATAGTATTTTGATAATAGCACACCTCAAACTCAACATAGAAAAAAGCCCGTTGCTTCGCGCAAACTCGTGTACATGCACATGTATCATGCTTGTGTGAGTGAGATAAAATGTGCAATGCTGCTTTTTTTGTACTGAGTGGTACCTGAAAGGTAACCGAGAGCAGGGGAGCCACACTTGCTGATGAAGGCAAGTAGTGCCCGTACTGTACATAGTCCTATTTATTATACTGAGATAAGTTAGATCAAATTAAAATTTAATGGTACAATATAAACAAAAAATAATTGTAAAATTTTCCTATGCAGGTGTCCCAGCTATGGCTGGTAGTGCCCTAGTGGGGGGCATTCTCCTAGCTCTGATCGAAGGTATTGGTATTATGTTTACACGTATCTCTGCTGAGCAGTTCAAGCCACAGCAGCCAATCTTTGAAGACCCCTCTGTCCTCAATCAAGCGGGGCAGGGACAGGGTCCATCTTATCAATAGTTTAGAAATAAAACTTTTTTTTAATGCAGTAGTACAGTGTAATTTTTAATTCTTTAAATATTTTTCTCATATTACATTTTTGTAATTTATTCTTCCTGTTATTTCTTTATAGTGGAATTATTTGCATCTGTGATATTTTCAGTTCAATACTGATCGCTCATGATTCACTTATCAAAATTCTATTTGACATTTGCTGCGTCGGTATTTCATTACTATTTTCCGAAATAGTTTGAAATTGAATTTATTCCAAAGAATATGTTTAGTTGTGGCTTTTGACTTTTTATTTGTTTCCATATTGTTAAAAGCAATTGTATTTTTTGCTATGAGATGTATGTAATATGTCTCTGAAGATTATTTTGCCATTCTTCGAGACTTATTCTTATCTTATAAGATTTTGTACCTGATTTGATTGTGCTAAACATATCCTTTGAAATAATTCAGATCCAATAAAAATAGGTTTGTAAAAAAGAGAAATAAATAATTTTGTAAGTAAACTTTAATATTTTTTTATTAATTACCTACTGCAATAATATTAAATGGGCTTACAACGAAAGAGAAAGGAGCTGGAATGAACAGACAAGGCCTAAAGTAGTGCAAGTGCAACCCATGAACTCATAGCTTTAAAATATAAAAAAAATATTAAAAGAACAAATTAATTGTGTTTTACTAGGCAGCTGAGTATTTTTAACCTTTTAACCGCAAAGCCCTTGATATGAAGTAGTCACAAAGTTCTCCCACCATGCCAAGCACTTCTTTGGAAGTAGCTTACATTTTTACATTTTATGACCCAACTATATGTTCTAAAGAGAAAAATCCAATTGGATACTGTTCTTGAAGCTTCTATGAACTGATTCATGTAAAACATTTGGTAGCACTTTTATGTTTGTTATTAGTATAACAAGGTTATAACCATTGAGCTCATTTTTGTCTTTATTGTGGCTTAGTTATCAATAGGTACAAAGTATAAAACAAAGTTCCTTTCTGTCGCTATATATGCTTACATCTTAAAAAATATGCAACTGATTTTGATACAGTTTTTTTAATACATGAAGTGATTCAAGACGAAGGTTTATATGTATGTATGTATAAATACCACCACAATTCATTTGTTAGTTAAATTTTAATGTTTTTAAGTATTTTTATAATAATTGTATATTAAGATCCCTGTAATAACTAGTAACATAATTATTATTAGGGTTATTAGCAAAAATTACAAAAATATTGTACAATTTTATAGCCTACATCCAGTCTAAATCAGGGAAAATCTAACACAATGATGAACCAATGAACATAAATTTAAGGCAATTTGGCTGCTGTCAGCCAAATTCACTTTCACTTCAATTGTATGATTATTTACTTTATTAGTAACTTGTTACCATACTGCCAGTACTATAAACTTAAAAATTATATGCTGGTTATTTTTAAGTTTATAGTGCTGGCTAACAAACTACAATTACATCAAACCAATCACATTTGCATCTGCATATTGTTAGTAAGTTGCCTTGGTGAATCTTCTGCCATTTTCCTTATTTCTTTGATAACATGAGCCAGAACTTCTGGATCTACACCAAGTTCGCACAGTTTGATACAAATGCTTAGAGCCTCTGTGTCAAGACCTGTGTTTAGCAGTTGGGAGACCTGGTGCAGCATGTGGAATGTCTCCCTGGCTTGGATGATCTGGGTGTTTCTTTCAGAAGTCATGGTCTGGGAACTAGAGAAAAAATAATACATATAGGTACACAGTTAGTACAGGGGTACTATTACGGCCGCTTTTGCAATATTGCTTGCATCCTCTGCGTTTTTTTGTATTGATTTTGAAACTCAAGAGGATGAAAAGCAATGTTGCAAATGTGGCCGTATAGTATGTACCTACCCCAGCACAAGCATACTACGATGTAAATAAAGTTTAGTTTTTGCGTAAATTGAATAAATTAAACTCACTTTTGTAAAGAATTAAAATTTTAATAGCTAGGTACTTGGTAAAGTTTATTACATCAGGGTGCTTCGTTCATTATTCAATAGAAACACAAGAATTTTATACTTCGGCAGGAGCAGGCAGCAGGAAATGAAAGAAATGCGATTTGATGCGATTGCGATTCGATCGAGCTATGTCCACAGACCAACCAGAGATACTATGTGAAATGTGAACTTATACTTGAACCTTGAACAGACCAATTTTTTTTTTACATATTATAATTTTGCCTCATTTGCCCATTCTGGGCAGGCAAAGGAACTTAGTCCATACAGCCAAGTCTTCAGTAGTTTAATACTTTGTTTTCTTAGCCTAGGATACTAACCTAACCCATTGAAATGTGAGGGTGGTCTCACATTTCCATGTTCACACCGACTAGGTACTTCACGGGACATCGATCAGAAGTATTCGAGAGCGGCAACCTTTTTTTCTCACTTCACTACACAGTTTTTCATATGGGGCACATTATTACGCTAATTCACGGAAAACTAATTTAGCAAATTGACAAATCAAAAGCACGACATTTTCCTCACGTTTCCCGCCAAGCAGTCCTTGAACAAACCAAAACACCAAATTAAGCAGAGATCTTGCAGATATAGTGGTTGTTTTTGTTTTTAAATTCGCCCATTCTGTGCAGGCAAAGAAACACAGTCCATACAGCCATCTCTTCAGTAGTTTTTTTTCTTAGTATTCAAGTCTTCTGTAGTTTAATTCCTCTTGCTTCGCGGCAAAAAGTCCGCAGGATTGGGAATTTTACCATTGAAAATTATTTACAGACTCACTTACAAATATTACAATTAAGTACCTCCTTGGGGGTCCATGCCAACCTGTAGTCGTTAAGAAACCCTGCTCTAGTATTATAATAGGTGACTCTCACTGACTTTTTTTTATAAGTAAGGCTTTCCTAAAATACCTACTTACTTACTATTATTTTTTTAAGAATGCTGGAATAGAAATCATCATCATTATCTGAGCAACCACTATGTCCACTGCTGGACCAAGGCCTCGACATGCTAGAAATTTATATTTTTGTAATTGTACTTTCAAAGGCGGGATTGAAAAGTTGGTTAATGTGGAGGCGCACACATACGTTCTATAAATAGGTACTCCACACGTCTGTTCTCCAGAAATAGATTAGTCGTACCGCAGATATAGCAACGCTTTCCTGCATCGAATAAATCTCATTTGATTTTTAGTGAGCTGTGAATTGTGAAATTATAATGGTAACGTACCGAGATAAACTATATAACATTGATTTTGATATATTTTAAGTTTTAAAGCTGGCCGGTAACTTAATCAATTTTCCAAAAAAAAAAAACCTATATAAAATAAAATGCCAAATCATTACAACGAGAAAATTACAGCAAACAAAACACTTGTGGAAAATCTTAAAAAAAGAAAAACAGAGTTATTTAGTTCATTTCATACAAACAAACCATACCTATATAGGTAGCCAGCATATAGCATAAAGCTTTTAACCTCCTTTGCACTTTGTTTTTAACATGTTTTAAATATACTTACCTACCTACATAGTACTTTGCAATTTTTTCTTTCATTTTGTTTTACATTTAGGTAGTTGATATTTATTTTGTATATGTACATACATACTTAGTTGAGGTCTGAGGTTGATGCAAATGTCAAGATAATTAATCAAACAAATGAAGTCTATTTGGACAAGAGTGCGTATATTTGACGATCATGTTAGTACACATACATACTCTCAACCAGCTAGATCTTTAAGTAACCAAGGTAGAATGGTAGCTAGATAGTTAGAGTAGGTAAATGTACGTAACTACGTAATAAAATAAAGTAGGTAAGTCAGAGTCTGGTATATAGGGTTTCGTACCAAATAAAGTTAAGTAAGTACATCTAAATATTGTACTTACTTATCAAACTTATAGTGTATGATAAAAAAAGCCTTTCTTCTATACGCTGTAAAGTATTTGTGCAAGCAAGTCGACAATTCGAATGTGATGAGGTCGTGTGAGGTTGAGGGAGGCTCCTGGTACGCCCTGCAGTACCGGGCCGAAGAATAGGACTGAGGTATCCCCTGCCTGTCGTAAAAGGCGACTAAGAGGGGACCCCGGGGTCGTGGATGTACGAGGCGGGGGCCTCGTGCATTCATTCAACGGCCCCAAGAAGGTCGGCGGAACGCGGGTGTCCCGTTTCCGTTGTCGAGCGTCGGGCGAGCTATCTACGCTCCGGGAAGACTACCACATTGTCCCCCCGAGAAGAGGCTCTACAGCCGTTGCTTGGGGTGCGGAGAATTATCACTGCCCGCGACACTCCTGCTAACAGCCGAGAAGGACACCGGCGGGGTTTTAGTGGGTGCGAACCCCACATAACCCTGCGGCTCCCCCAGGGGCTGCAGAGTACTCGTTAGGAGTTTCCCCGCCTTAAAAAAAAGGCTCCTTGTGGCATTGTCTGGCTGCTCGTTTGGCATGAAAGCTGTCTTTGTACAATGTTCTTTTATTGTGTCTGTTGCTTGCAAACATTTTTGCAAAGGTTGTTTATTTTGGGGCTACCAAATAGCGACGGCACCTAATCTAAGTCCCTAGGGTGTGAAAAATTCCCTTTAGAAAAATGCTAATGTGATAGAATTTTATCCTTGAGCTGATGAACCCTAATCATACGTAAAAAAAGAATCTTACCTATATATTCTAAAATCAAATATTTGTACAGTGGCGGTCTAGGTCGTCGTAACACTTCCGGTTTTTCTGTATTACAAAATAGCTCTTGTTCTTTGGTAATACAGCCTAGGGCGCACGAGACCATACACAAAACAAGAGATATTTTGCAATAAAGAAAAACCGGAAGTGATACGCCGTCCTAGACCACCACTGTACCTACCTGCCTAGCCTAATTACTTTGTGTGATGTGTGTGTGTGGTATAGTATAATATAAGTGTCTGACAAACTCCAAAGCAGGTAAGTAGAACCTTTTATTTTGACTACACAATTGTCAGGCACTACCGAACAAATTTTAGACAGGATTTATTAAATATCTGCTTATATAATACTGTATTACTGTACCGATCTACGCTCAAAAACAGGAGTTGCGGACATTGGTGTAGTGACCGCTAAACTTAAGTGGAGCTGGGCTGGTCACGTCTGCCGCATGGACCCGAACCGGTGGGCGAAAATCGCAACCGAGTGGGTACCAACCGATGGAAAACGTAAGCGTGGCCGGCCGAGAAGGAGATGGCGGGATGATATCGATTCCTATCTATCCGACTGGATTCAGATGGCACAGGAAAGGGACACGTGGATATAGAGGGGGGAGGTCTTTGCCCAGCAGTGGGACACAAATTAGGCTACTAAAAAAAAAAAATACTGTAAGGAATCAACTACCCGGCGCCGCAATAGAGTAGGGCATTTCTATAAAAGCAAGAGTGCTGAAGGAAGCTTGGGGCTCATTTTTTTTGCGGGCGTCGCGGCGTGCGGAACATAGGTTTTCGGCGTACGGTCTGATCTGTACTTTGGTACCGTTGCTTTTGTTTTATTTGTTTTATTTTAACTGATTGTAAGTAATTTACTTATTGTGTTTGTGGTAATTTCCATAATAGGCTTCCTTTGTAAAACCGTTACTTTTAAAATTGTAATAAACGCTAGGTATGTTAATAATTGTGTTTTTTAATTAAAATTTCACGTCTGAGCCAATAATACATATACTTACGTAGATATTAATTTAATATTGCCGATAAACACTGGGAAATTCGAAAAATTGTGCAGAACGTAGGGTGTGGTCATATGGTGGGTGTGTGACCCAGTAAACCCGACGTCAGGGGGCTGATCATCTAAGAACCCCGGGGTCGTTGGGTGCACGAGGCGTGGGCCTCGTGTAGTCATATAACGGCCCCGAGAAGGACGGTGGAACGCGGTGTCCCGATTCCGCCGTCGAGCGTAGAAAGAGCCATCCGCGCTCAGGGGGGACTACCACCACTTGTCCCCCCGTGAAGAGGCTAAACAGCCAATGCTGGAGGGGGTCGCGGAGTTGAACATAACGATCGAAAGATCACCCGTGACCCCTTTGCCAACAGCCGAGATGGACACCGGCGGGGTTTTAGTGGGTGCGATGCGAACCCCACATAACCCTGCGACTCCCCCCGGGGTCGCAGGGTACTCGTTAGGAGTTTCCCCGCCTAAAAAAAAAAAAGGGGGCTGATCAAAAAATATTGCGGAAGATAATTATAGCAATTGTTTTTTCATCTTACAGCATCTTGCTAGTTACCTATATTATTATATTATTAAAATTTCAGGCTGACTCAGCAGCACCACAAGCGGCCAGCGGTGAACCTTCACCACCTATTCCACCCACGGATGGAGTAGGTCTTGAGACACCTGTAGATACCAAGCCAGTTGTAAATGCAGAAGTCAAAGCTGGCGAGGCTAAGCCGGTTGTTCCAGCTGAAATCGAACCAAAAGAGGAAGCAGTCAGCCAAGAAGCAGAAGAAAAATCAGAAACTTCTGAAATAAAGCTAGAAACAGTAGCTTTAGAAGTTGAAACAAAAAAAGATGTTTTGTCTAATATTACTTCAGAAGTGAAAGCTAAATTTCCTCCAGTAGATAATAAAGCTGGAGAAAATATAGTTCAAGAAATACCTTTAAATGTAAGTAAGTACACATTTAAAAATAAATCAAATTAATTTTAATTGTTTAACTTTACAACTTTTAAGTGAAATTAGTGACTAGTGTATAGGGAAACTGTTTTCATATAAAAACTACCATATTAAACTCTAAACTCAAACAATTGTGATAAACTATAAATTCCACCAAATAAATTAGGCTATCTACCCACAAAAAAAAATAAAAAAAAAAAACGAACTTAATTTCTGACTTTGAAAATGAATTCAAAAGCAAAAGCATCCCCCAGTGTGGAAAAGTGTACAAAGTGCAAGAAGGGCAGTAGTGACAAACGTCTTGTAATAAGTTGTGACTGCTGTAACTCCAACTGAAATTCGCGTTTTTGAATTAAAAACAGTCCAAAGAGTGGTACAATTCCTGTGTGTAGACTGCAAGAAGTCAGTCCAAGACTTGCCACGCATTTTGCAATCCATTGAACTGCTCCGTAAACAAGTTGAAGAGCTAAAGAAACGAAATGACATTTCAAGTCGAGAAGAAATCATACAAGAACTCATGGAAAGGAAACGAAGAGCTAAGAATGTTATTATATTTGATACCCCAGAGTGCCAGTCCGAGGTGATAGAAGAACGCATTAACCACGATCTTGAACAATGTGAAAAAGTCATTTCTAAAATAACTACAGAAGTTTCTCTCGCTCAAGTAAAATTAATCCGTCTTGGACATCCAAGCAAAGATAATACCAGGCCAAGACCAATAAAAGTGATTTTAAAAAACAAGCATGATGCTATTAAAATCCTGAAAAACAAAAAAAAGGTGTCCATAGGTAAGAAAATTAAAGCAGATCAAACACCAATGCAAAGAGAGCACTTAAATATCCTTCGCAGTGAACTTGAGGAACGCATTAAAGGTGAAGAAACTGGTATTACTATAAAATACATCAATGGCTCCCCCAAAATTGTAACCGCTGAAAAAAACCCAAACCTGTAATAAAACCAAATAAAGAAAAACAAACAACGCATCAACCTATACTAGAAATTCTACTTATATACACTAATCTTTTTTCACTTATGCCCAAATATGATCTATTTTCAACCCGTATGACACAATGTAAACCATCCTTTATCGCCGTAACTGAAACATGGCTAAATAGCAGTATACCAAACAATCTAGTGAGTATCCCCGGCTACGATTTATATAGAAAGGACCGCTGCGACCGCAAGGGAGGAGGTGTAGCTATTTACGTGGCTCGAGAGGTATGTAAATATCCCATTTTGTGTGAAGTCAATAGCAACCAAAAAGATCATAAAACAATTGAAGCAATATGGTTAGATGTAAGTTTTGCATCACATTCTTTCCTCATAGCCTGTATTTATCGCCCTGAAGACTGTTGCGAAACCGAAGAAAAAGAACTTTATAGAGACATCGTTAATCTTTCGGGAAATACAAACGTCATAGTAATGAAACTTTAACTATAGAAATATTAACTGGCCTTTAACGCAACTACAACATACTACTAATAAACGTGAGTATCTGTTTGAAGAAATGTTTCTTGACTGTAACTTGTTTCAAATGGTAAACAAACCCACGCGCCATAGACAAGGCAATCGTCCTTCACTCTTGGATCTGGTAATGACTAATGACGAAAACCTTATTACGGGAATCACACACCATCCACCTATTGGCAAATCTGACCACGATGTCCTAGCAATTTCCATCCAAGTCGAAAATGCAAACTACACAAAAACGCTTCAAAGCAAACCGAAGAAAAACTATTTCAAATCCGATGTGGATACAATATCGAAACAAATATTAGAACATAATCTATTAAATAAGATTCTACTTCAAGAAAACACAGACAAGAAATGGGACCTCTTCGAATCCACAGTGGTGACCCTGACCAATAACAGTACTCCCGACTTAAAACCACCCAAAAGAAACCACAAAAAATGGATAAATAAGGACATACTAGCAAAGATTTCAGAAAAGAAAAAAGCATGGAACAAATATATTCTAACCGGAAACCCACAAGATTACCAACTCTATCGCCAGATAAATAATAAATTAGTTAGTGCTACAAGGCAAGCGAGAATTGAGTTCGAGAGCAATATTCTACAACTAGGGAACAAAGCATTCTATGGCTACATCAGAACACAGCTATCTTCAAAAGTATCTATACCACGTATCATGCGCGACGGCGACCAGACAGTCTCTAATGAGGCTGGCATAGCCAATGCACTTGCCAAACGATTTGAAACTAACTACGTTAGAGAACCAGACGACCGGATTCCTACAATCTCAACAGCTCGGGTCGAAGACACATTGACAGATGTGATTTTTACAGAGGAAATAGTTGCTAAAAAACTCTTAAAAATTAAAAACAGTACATCAATGGGACCTGACGGAATTCCTGCTTTAATTTTAAAACAATGCAAAAACATAGTGAAACCATTAACTCACATCATTAACGATTCCTTCATTAGATCTGAAGTTCCAAGAAAATGGAGAATGGCTACAGTTACACCGATTTACAAAAAAGGAAACAAACTAGACCCAGGAAACTACAGACCAATAAGTCTTACCTGTCTATCTGTCAAAGTAATGGAATCAATAATTAACGACAATATAAGAACTTTCCTTGACAAGAACCACATTATCGTAGAACAACAGCACGGCTTCATGAAAAGAAAATCAACCATAACCAATTTGTTAACTTGTGTCAAATCATGGTCAAAAGATTTGGACAACAGAAACCCTATCGATGTGTTGTACTTGGACTACGAAAAAGCATTCGATAGAGTTCCACATAACAGGCTCCTAGCAAAGCTAGAACACTTTGGAATTCGTGGAAAATTGTTAAACTGGATCAGAGTATTTTTACATGACCGAAAATTCAGAGTCCGAATTGGCGAATCCTTATCAGACGAATTCCACGTATGGAGCGGTGTTCCCCAGGGATCGGTTATTTCAACAATCCTATTCAGTATATTTTTAACAGATTTACAGGTCACAATAAAATCAAATTACAGCTTCTTCGCTGACGATACCAAATTATTTGCTAACCCTCTTATTGACCACGACAAACTTCAAGCTGATCTACAAGCAATTGGAAATTGGTGCCAGGATTGGCTAATCAACCTCAATGAAAGTAAATGTTCCGTACTATACATGGGAAGAAACAACCCAAAACTTGATTACTCATTGAACAACACCACTCTAGAAGGAGTCAGCACACAAAAAGACCTCGGAGTCCACATATCAAACGACCTCAAATGGGAAGCTCACATCACGTTGATTACCAAAAAGGCCAACTCACTCATTTATATAATAAGAAAAGCGTTTCGCATACTCCAGCCAAACTTGTTGCGTAAAATCTTTACTACTTACGTAAGACCAATTCTGGAATATGGCTACCAAATCTGGAATCCATACTTCAAAAAAGACATTTCGATGCTGGAAAAAGTACAAAGAAAATTTACAAAGCTGTCACCACAACTGAAAAACCTCGAATATGAAGAGAGATTGGAAAGACTTGACCTGACAACATTAGAGAAAAGACGCAAAAGAGGAGACTTAATTGAGACCTTTAAAATTTTGCGTGGCTGTTACAACTGCCCCGAACTAGCGAATTTGTTCACACGAAGCACCTACACTGCCACACGGGGTCACGCTGATAAATTAAGCACAACAAAGTCCAAAACTAACATAGGCCGTAACTTTCTGTCAAATCGAGTTGTGAAAGAGTGGAACAAACTGCCTTCTGACCTTATTAATGCAGAATCTGTTAATCAGTTTAAAAATAAATTAGATATCTATCTTAAAACAAAAAATAAAAAATAAAGTAAAAAGACACTCAAGATTTAAACACATCAGCTATAAAGCTGCCTGTTTAAAATATAATAATAATAATAATAATAAATATCATGATAAATATAACATGTGACACTACCAACAGCTTCCTACATTTGTCGTAAAAGGCGCTTAAGTAACACCCGAAGGGGGAGCAGCAGCATCAATAAAGGATGCTACTGTTCCAAGAAAATCTATAAGAACAATGATCGCCAAACCCGCCTGCTGCCAAGCGTGGCGATTATGGTCACCCCAAAAATTGTTTGTCCCAACTTTTTTTTATTTACAGACTGCTGTACTGCTTAAAAAGATTGAAGAGCTCGAAAAAGCTAACACCGTTCCTAGCACAGAAAAACTTAGATCAGAGTTAAAGGTAAGAAAATAAGGTTTAATTTGACATAACATTTAAAATTCAAAACTTCGGCTTTATAAATATTTCGCGAATGAATCGAAATCTTGGCAGGAATTGTGTCGCTATGCTTAATAAAATATATATTATTTGCAAACAGACTCGCGAAGACGAAGTGGACCTTCTAAAGACGAGGGTCAAGAATCTAGAGACAGAGCTGCAGGCTGCTCTATCGAAACCAGGATCGAAGAACCATGAGATGATTGAGAACATCAAACAGCAGCACGAGGAGGTAACAATAAATCACAAATGAAAAATAAAGCATCCAACGTTTTTTATAATATTTTCACTGATAAATTGATAAAATATCGTCTATTTTTTTACGCAATTTCGAAGCTTTGTGAATTGATAGACGATATTTTTAAGAAAAGTTATTTAATACTAGCTGACTCGGCAAACTTCTTTTTTTTTCAGTTACTCAGCAAGGCTCGAGGAATGATCTTCGACAAGACCAAAATGGTAAAGAATCAGGAGCTGCAGATTGAAGCATTAACAACTCAGGTGCAATCTCTCAAAGACATCAACACAATCACCAAGGATCTACTCGAGATACGCAACTCTGAAGTTAAAGCAATGGAGGTACTTAGTACTTTTTGAGACAATTTCTTCGTCGCTTTGTTTCTTCGAGACGGTTCCCCTCAGGGTTTTGGTGTCCACTGTTGGACGAATATTCGTACGTCACGTACGTTTTCAAATATATTTATTTTGTTGCAGGACCGTTTGGAAGCGATGGAGGCAAAGTTCAAGGCTGAAAAGGTAAGGCATGGCTTGATGCTTCAGAAGGCTGAAACCTCGACCAGCCTTAACGGAGACTTGAAGAGGGAGTACGAGATGCAGCTAGGCCTTTTCAAGGTGAGTAAATGAGACCTTTTATGCAACTTATTTATAGCTCTCATGTTTTATTATCATACGGGACAGCAGATGTTTAGCTTTAGAAATAAAATAGATAGGTTCGTACCTATTTAAAAAAAATATAATTTTCAGGAGCTCCGTGTGAAGTACGAAGAGAGAGTCCAAGCCCTAGTAGCGGAAAACGCACGCCTCAAGGACCTCACGATCGCATTAAAGGGCGACCCGACACCTCCAGCGACCAAATAATGAGTTCTTTCAAATATAGTTTACTATTTAAAAAAATGTTCTTTTAAAGACTGTGTTTGCATTGTATTTTTTCTTTAAAAAAAAAGAAAATTTAAATGAAACGTAAGTATTTTGATTTTGTTCAATATAGGTCACACGGTGTGAACTTGAAGCGTAGCGGCGGTTTTCTTACTCTGAGGTGTGAACAATAGTCAAATTAACTTAAACTTACTGGGTGTTTCTGACAGCCAAGTCGGTAATAAATAAAATGAGTGACTCCGCACACTTAAGTACCTAAAAATACTGCCACCATGCGGCAATGATGGAAAAGATTTAGTGCGCTTCGGCTTCGGTCCCCGGGCCAGAGAGAAGGTAAATCACTTGCCCCGGGCATCGCAATCGCACAACTAGCGGCGGTTTCCTTATTCTGAGAGCACAACACAATAACTCAAATTAAAAAAAAAATAAAAACCTCAGACCCCTCATCAACTTAACTAGAGCAAGAGCTATACATCTTAAAAAGATCATGGTCACCTTACCATATACTTTTATTATCATTGAAGTACGCACGGTACCAAATTTAAAATCGATCGGATATAATGGAAGCTAGTTAGATCCCCTCATCACCTAGAAAAGAGTTGATGATCTTCAAACCGCTGATCAGATCTTCATCAGACATGGCTAAGAACACTCGGCTTGAAATTATCTATGATACAAAAAAAACGTCAGTGTGGGCAAGTCCGACATACTTTTCTCCATATTCACTTTGAGATTAAATAAGTATTGATATTTGCATTCTACGCCAAATTATGTGCTCGATGGTAATAGAGTATGAAATATTTTTTTATTTATCAATGCAGAAAATGTATTCACTTTCATAAGCTTCGAGATATACTTAGATATTTAAAATAAAAATTGAAAATAGACGGACTTCCCGCACATGAAGGGCAAGTCCGTCTAGTGGTTTATTATCAGAATCTTCTATGGAAATACCCTTGAGAAATTCTTTCAGATGATAACGACAAATGGCTTGGCATTTTGGTTTTAAATCCATTGTAAATAGAGTTGAGATTTCGATAATAATCCAATTTTATCATTTTTAGGGCATATTCAAGCAAGCAGGGGTTGTAAACTTTTTTTTACTGTAACTAAATAAATAATTGTGTATATAATTAACCCCCATTATAATGAATTGAACTAAAGGCGATTTCGCCGTGAATTTCATCTTCTTAATTCAATAATATCAAGCTCAAAAATTGTTCAAAAATTCATTTTTAACAACCTGCACTAAACTCAAGGTTTACAATATCTGATA
This sequence comes from Euspilapteryx auroguttella, assembly GCA_951802225.1. Taxonomy (NCBI): domain Eukaryota; kingdom Metazoa; phylum Arthropoda; class Insecta; order Lepidoptera; family Gracillariidae; genus Euspilapteryx; species Euspilapteryx auroguttella. The sequence continues at coordinate 6,071,145 of OX637649.1, read as the reverse complement.
TTAAGTGAATTCTGTCATAGACGGACTTTCCGATTTTTACTAGACGGACTTCCCAACTTTTATATTTGAATGTTTATGATTCTTTTTGGATGAGAAAATTGTTTAAAACAAGTGATTTTATCAAATCCAGTGTAAGAAAAACAAAAAAGGATAATTAAATTAGCTATGTAGAAACAGGAAATGGTAGAACTCCTTCAATTTTCATTTTTTCTAAAAATATTTCGAAAGTAAGTCACCGCTACACTTCAAGTTCAAAATGCAAAAAAAATGTTTCAAGTAAAATTTCTCCTAAGATAATGCTTGTAGCGACATCTATGATAAGAGCTGAAAAGTATTTTACAGATCTGCTTTACCGATCGAATCGTAACCGCTAAATTCCTTTTAGAACGGAAGTTATTGCCGCTAGCCACAGAGAGAGCATCTTCCTTGTTCTGTGCCGCTAGCGCTAGACGGACTTACCTCCCAGACGGACTTCCCCACATTGACTACGAAAATAGGTTCAGCCGTTTGGGCTCTACGATGCCACAGACAGACAGATACACACGTTAAAATTATAACACCCTTCTCTGAATTTTCGTTCGGGGGTTAAAAAGAGCCGACGTTGAGTGTTTTGGATTATAATGGAGGATGCTAAGAAGTAGAGCCTTTATTATTTTTAACCGACATCAAAAAAGGAGGTTATTAGTTTGACCAGTATGTATGTTTGTCCGCGATTATCTCTAGTTTGACTGAACCGATTTTGATGCGGTTTTCACAAAAGTATTTTTTACTTTCAGGAGGTTTTATTACCTATTTTAACTGACTTGAGAAAAAAGAAGTTCTCAATGTATGCATGTGTAAATTTATTGAAGGCGGGTCTCTTTTTGTAAAAAAGATATTATTCCATTATGTTGCTCTTTGCAGGAAATAGTGAAAAGTAAAATCAGATGGTACCATTTACTTCGACAGGGAAAAGAAAAGCGCTATGTTCGCAGTTTCACTTCACTGCATGATAGAATCAGAAATTATAAGATCCGCAGAAGAACTTTAGTAAGCGACATAGCCAAAAACATTGCATAACTTAGGTGGCAATGGGAAGGGCATAGCTCAAGAAACAGAAGATGGTCGCTGGAGCCAAAATGTTCTTGAGTGGTGACCAAGATAAAATAAAAATTCAACTTCGTCTACATGGCATGTTACTGTATTGTGTAAAGATCTTATTAAAGGAATGATTAGATATTTTACTGAATACAACAATGAGTTTTGTTTTCGAACTGATACTATATATGTATATCCAGTTCTTCATTTACTTACACAGTTGAATAAAATTCTTTCATAAGATTGGTGTTCACTAGCACTCGGATTACATTCAATACAATTATAGCGTATAATATACTTACAAACTAGAATATTCATCATGATATCAAATAAGGCCATTTATATTACACTCGGACCCAAAATAATTTAACTGCTATGAATATCTTACCTCCTTATATAATCAAAAAAGATATATAACTTAATAAAAAATAATTGCTGTGTGCAAGTACTTGTAAAATATGAAACAACAAAAATAACATTATTGCAAACATTGTTTTCAGGTACTATTTATTTATGAACCTCAGGTAGGTTTATGACACCAAATTTACTTCCTAACAATATAGGAAACAATCAAGTCTAATATCAGACACGGGACAGTCTTTGTCATAAACGATGGCTATTAAAAAACGTACTTTTGACTTAAAAAATGTTTAAATAAATACAAAATATATTTAGGCAGTCCCTAACTTGATTTTGTTACGATCATTTAATTATTTTAAGCTGCTACATACAGCTAATTTAAATCTTAGAAAGCAGGTTAAAACTAATATTAAAAGTCTCAAAGGTTCAAGTCAACTCATTAACTAATGAATAGTTTTTCTTTACATCTGATTATAAAACATTTACAAATCATTTAAACAAACCTAAAACATATCCATAAAGTTATTATATATCACAGGTACCCAAGGAAGATAATAATTATCTCACTTCGAGGTAATACAAATCGTGGATAGTTTTAAACAACAAAATAATATATTACAAGTTATGCTCAACATACGAGTGTATATTGTATAATATCTGATAGAGAAGGAAAAGTTAGCTGAAAGTAACTAGAATTTATAGTCAGTCGAAAAGTGTACTATTTTGCTGTTATGTACATTAAATTTGTCTAATATTAATAAGAAGGGAAAATGCAACTTAGTGCAGAGCGGAAGTGACGCGAGTTTTTTAATTAATTGTGATTCGGCTTATTTGGTCAAATATTATTGAAATAGACGAGCAGAATGCGGCGGCGGCGCAGCAAAATCAACATCAGTGTTTTATAGGGAGACAGCTGTTCAATTAAAACTAGCTCCGCCTGCCTATTTCAGGGTGTAGCAAGCGCCGATCAGTCGAGCACTTCACACTTGAAAATAGTCACTCACAGTGTCGGCACCATTGTTAATACTGCTCTTTGCCTGTATGTTGTTAGCCACATTTATCCTCTCATAGCCCGCATTAGAATCCGATCGTTCAACCCCTGAAACACTGTCATCGTCATTCCGCACTTTTTCATACGGAGGATCCTTCGTGAGATCAAAATATTTTACGCTTTCGTAATTCGGATCCTTTGATTTCGTTGACGCTTTTGAACGCACAGATTCGTATTTAGGGTCTCTCAGTCTTAATGATTCGTAGTTGGGGTCCTGCCCGCTTACAGTTTCGTAGTTTGGGTCTTTGGGATGAACAGATTCGTAGTTGGGGTCGGACTCGCTGCCTGTAGTGTAGAGCGGCTCGCGCGTCTCGTTAGGCATCGACTCGTAGTTTGGTTCCAGCGGTCCCTCGTCATTGTTGTTCGGCGTCCAATCGTATTTCCCCGGGTTTTTGTTCACAGTGGAATACGTCGGCTGCGAGCAGGCGGCCGCGGGGGCGTAGGGCGGCGCGGTCCGGAGCACTTCGTAGTTCGGGTCGGAGTCCGAAGCGCTGTTCTCTATTTTATTTATATGCTCGTAGCCGTCGCTGCTGCTTATAATACTGTTAGGTCCGCTATCGTTGCATACTATGTTAACATTATTTAGTAGATTGTTATTTAAGAAGTGATTCGTTGTTTTGTGAATATCCTTGACGGTTTCGTAGCCAGGATCTTGGTTCTGTGAAGTTTTCCGCTCTTTATGCGTAATCGTCTCATAACCGTGACTGGATTTCTTTCTATCTATAGTTTCGTAGCCAGGATCATCTCCTCTGAACTTAGGCGCACTATCAGTAAAGTCTTTAGACCTCCTGTTCGGCTCCTCTTTACTCCTCTTTTTTAAGACTTTCGCGTACATTTCCTCTAAATTTCTCCCGGGGCTCTCGTCAAGGCGTTGGTCTTGCGAGTTGAGACTGTTGTTTGTGTCAGTGGAGTAGTCGGAGGGTTCGAGGGAGCGGTCCGCGGGTGTGGTGGCGGGGGCGGGGGCGGGGGCGGCGGCGGCGGCGGGCGCGAGCGGGCCCGAGCTGTAGCGGTGCGGGTCGGGGTAGTTGCAGCCGTAGAAGTCGGAGGAGCTGACGCAGCTGTTGTTGCGCGCGTGCCGCGGGCCCCCCGCGCGCCGCGCCCCGCCCGCCGCCGCCGCCGCCGCCGCCGCGCTGGGGACCAGGTCGCCTGTAACGAATGAGACATTTTATATTCACACCGATATTTCAAATGCCACATATACAAACAACATTCTATCAGCAGAGAATAAAACAATGTCGCTTCCCGCTCCGTCCGTCCCTTTGTATGCTTAGATATGTAAAACTTCATGACAGATTTTAATACTGTTTTTTTTTTAATATAGCTTGATGGTTATTTAAGATATTGGTTGGTCAAGTGTGAGCCGGAAGTTAACAAGGGGATAGTTATGGAAACGTATCATTACGCAGGCGGAGCCGCGGGCAAAGCGCTAGTTTTGTAAATTAATTAATTTTCTCACTATACAAGATTTACGTATAGCCCGATCTAAATCTAGACCCGAGCATTAATAAAGAGTACGACACAAAAAAAAGGTCACTCTCTGCCTCCCTCAGCAAATGTGGCCTACCCGCGCTCGTCACCCAGTTACCGCTGAGTTCCCATAGTACGTCTTATCTCACTCAAACAAGCATAATACGCGTGCGCATGCACGTACACAAGTTTCGGCTGTGCACGAAGCAAAGCGTTTATTTTTTTAAAGTAAAGTGAAAAAAGTAAAAAATGATTTATTCAATATAGGATACAAATATCGCTTATTGAAAGTCAATTAGACTAATCTAATTAATATTGATACCTTATTTTTTAAAGTATCTTATACTGCTAGAGGCGAGGTAGTTCAGGGTGCCCACCAATTGGCTGGTCGCCTGGAGACGCCCCCAAACGAGCCCTCTGTCAAATGATTCTACTCCTCAATTTTCCTAGAAGTGTCCGAGGTGCTGTGTGTGGCGGCAGCGTAGTTATACCTGTGCTAGAAATCCTCTGCTGCTTGCCATGCACGCCAGGCGGCGCGGGGCTGCGGCCGCGAGCCTCCACCGGGGCCCCCGGGGGCGCAGTGGGCGCGGCCGGGCCGGCGGAGGCCCCGGGGGCCGCGGGGGGCCCTCCGCGCGGCGGCGGCGGCAGCGGCGAGTTAGCTTGCCGCTTCTCCGGCTTCGGCGAGCCTAGGGCACCCGTCGAGTTTGTACACGATGATGATGAAGCTAAAATATGTATAGTTTGGAATGAGTTAGAGTATAGACTTCAACCAGAAAGCAATTCGGGACGGATACTGTACAAAGTACAGTGGCGGTCTAGGACGGCGTAACACTTCCGGTTTTTCTGTATTGAAAAATAGCTCTTGTTCTTTGTTATTACAGTCTTAGGGCACACGAGACCATAGACAAATCTATTACGGTCTCCTCGCCACTGTACATAAGCGACGCGTGGTCTTTTTTTAGAAGGACCAAAAATAATTATAGTTGTTGGTTGCAGATTGTCAAGGTAGAAAGTGTTACGCGTTGAAAGACGATCGTATGTTAAGATGGTTTATTGAAGAGGGAGTTGTACATCAAATAAGCTTAAAATAAAACATGCAATAATTAACACTAAAATGTAAAGATATTCGATATTATGTACTTTGTACAGATGCCAATAAATCATAGCATAATATCACTAAAGTTAGTGTCAATATCAACTAATGTAAATAAGCCTTTATAAATTAATAGATTGCAAATATAAATCAGTTAAAATACTTGCCTTGTCTGGAATGTGTTGCTACTGAAGTTCCCATTTCCGGTGGAGCACTGCGCCTGGAGAACGAAATTCGTTTAATGAGTATTGAGTCTTAGTTAAGACGCTATATGAGTTTTGAAGGTTTTTTAAACCACGTGATTCTCTTAATCTATACGAGGTAAATATCTGTAATTTTAATATAACCTTTTTTAAGGATATAACAAAGTTTTTTATAATTGAAAGACACTAGTGGAATCAAAAAAACGTTTATTTCGTCAAAGATAAACTTTCCAAAAAACGGGAATAGCTAGTTCTTCGTTTAATTACTTACTAGTTTTTGTTAAAACTACCTAGGAATAATGATAATAAAGAAAATCTAATTTTGATAATTCAGATTTGATTTAAATACTAACCGTCTTATTCATAAAGATACAGTAGATTTTAAGTAGCGTTACTGGAGGTCTACTTCTCTGGTTTGTTGTATGGTAAATACGTGACATCCAGTTTAAATTGACATACGTCAAATAACTAAAATGCTCTTTAACTTTTTATGAATAGCAGGGTAAATATTTTACGATTTTACGCTTACTATACAAATGTTTATACTTCCAAAATTATTCAAACTATGACGTGAAACAACTTAAAAAAAAACTATCCAGCCAGGTCCGAGACGTTCCTTATTGAAAATAACGACTGGCAGTTAATAAAAAAGAAAGCCTTGTGGCGTGTGCAAAGACAGTGAGATACAGCACTCACCTCGCAGCCGAGTCCGCGGCGGGGCCGGGCGCGGCTCGCGGCTGCGCGATCTGCGCGTACGTGGCCGAGCCCGCGGCCGCCGACCCGTCCTCTATGGCCGCGTACATCTCGTCTGCTGGAACAACACATTGCTCTATTATAGCTGGCATCTATAGTTGAGTCAACGCGCTTCTATGGTACATAATACATTAGGCCGCATTCAGGGGTGGCGTTGCGCGGGCCTCGTGCGGGGCTTCCTGCGATTAAATCAAACGTATAGCAATGTATGTACGCGTTGGTGGGCGCCGCCACCGCCGGTCACGCGGCGGTACCCGCGTCGATGCCCGCACGACGCCCTGCGCAACACGCCGCATCTCCCTAAATGAGGCCTTTTGTGTATCATGCGTGATGCAGTCAAGATTGCATGCTTTATCACAACCGTAAGACGTCTAATGCTAGACATGCGCGCAAGTGTGCGCGGGATTCACGGAAAAGCTGCTACAAAATCAAAATTCTATGAATCTTAACACCATGATAAATCATGTATCAGAAATAATAAGAATAATACATTAAGCTATAATCTAAAGTACATAAAATAATATGTGTTATAAGATAAAGTTAGGCGGTACTATTTTATATACTGGTCAGCTATAGTCCAGCCGTTTAGAGAATGCGACCCTGACAAATGTCTTTGTCTTTAAAATGAGACGAGACTATCAAAGAGACGATGTAACTTTGAAGAAGCGTAGCATTACCGAACATTATTATCAATGTGAAACATGCAGAGACATGTGTCAGGCAGGATCGTACTATCTGAGCAGGCGGACACTAGCAGTGTTACCGGAGTCGTCGGAGCCGTAGCCGGGCGGCGGCGGCGGCGGCGGCGCGGCGGCGCTCTGCGCGCGGATGTTGCTGAGCGGCTCGCGCACGCTGATGCTCGTGTAGCCCTCTAAACAAAAACGAGTATACTATAATAATAACAATACCTACGCTATATTCTTCTTCTTAAGGTGGTAACTCTCGCTATGGCGCGAAATTCAAAATTTTTCGTGTTTTTTATTTATTCTGGCGAAAGTATACATTTTTAATGAAGTTTAAATGAATTCGCGTATGTAATAAACCATCTTCCATATTGTAATACAACGTTTTTTGAAAACAGACCTACAGATTTTGTGTCTAAGGGGTAAAAGGCCAAAAAACAAGTTCCTTGAATATACACAAAATCAGTAACTCTGTCTTTCAAAAACGATATATCACAATGTGGGGAATAGGTTTTTACGTACGCGAATTCATTTAAACTTTATTTAAAATAAATACTTTCGCCAAAATAATTAAAAAACGTGAAAAAATTTGAATTTCGCGCCATACCGTGAGTTACCGCCTTAAAGACGTCCACTGCCGGACATATATGATATAGCTGCCTTCCCCACTATATAAGAATTGTGTGTTAACGCTATATTGAAACCATAATATTTAACCCCCAAATACGTAAAACTTATCCATGTTAACTAGTTCTGTCCCTTATGCCCAAGCTACAGCCAACTTCACTTTATTTCACACTAGCTATCCCGGCGCACTTCGTATCGCACCTTACAATATGGAAAAGAAAATTGTTGTTTTCACTAACATCTTCTCAATTTTTCGATATTTTCTCGTCTTTTAAACCTTCCCTGGACTACTACGAACATTTCAAAACCAAAATCAGCTAAATCGTACCGGCCGTTCTGGAGTTTTAGCGAGACTAACGAACCATTATTCATTTTTAAATATATTTAATTTATTTCACATTTAAAGTTTACGGCTCCTCTGAATGGGATGCTAATTTAGATTTAGACGGAGAGTAATTTCTGTACATCCACATGGACGGCGCGCGAACTAACTGGGATAATTTTCTGCGCACTCGATAAGTTATTGAGAAGGACAAAAAACTATTATTTGGCTCACAAACTGAACTGACTGACTGGTAAAAAATAAACTAAGTGTTAATAAAAAACCAACTAATTTAGGTATGCTATAATAATAAACGTAATAATTCTGGTAAGTAAACTATATTCTACGTCAATAGTATTGCACGAAAACAACATTAAAACTTTATATTCCGACGTCGATCACAAATAAGAAGTAGAAAATAATTTTACATCGCAATAAATTTTATAGTGTAATGTGGCTAAGTTATAACAAAACAGAAATAAACAAGAAATCAGCTACTTCCAGTTCATTTGAAAGTATATCTCGTATTGTTAGTCAATCACACTTTGGACAATAACTTATACATAAATAATTATATATAATCTGTATAAATCAGCTATAGAAATGCAACAGCACATACAGCCCAGCCCACCTTTAGTCAAAGGAAAAATAAAAAGAACGTACTCGCGGAATCCGTGGAGTCTCCACTAAAATGCTGACCGTTGTGATCGAGCGGCGGCGGCGTGATGTAGGGCAGCTCCTGGCTGGAGGGCAGCTGCCCGCTGATCGCCACCGACGCTGATATCACTACCGACTCTGGAAGTTAAAAAGAACTGCATGAATGCGGTAGTCAAGAAGCTAGGGTAAAAAACGTCCTGTTACGGTGGAGAGCCAAAGTGCCGCCGTAACGTTTTACCTTAAAGATAAAGAAAAATAACAATACAGGGTTACGATACCACTAATTGATAGATTGACTATCCCGAAACGCACGAAGCTTGTTATACACTGATAACACTCCTAGTATGATAAGTCAGTAAGAATGTGAATTGTACTTCGATATTTTGTCAACTCTGAGAAACCCACAACTAATAAATAAGTACATAAAATGTATATTTCATGAGTCTTTAGATAAAAAAAAATATGTCTTTCTGTATGTTTCCCTATTGAAATTAAATAAATAAATAAAACTCCAAATAGTTCAATTATCTAATGTATTTCCTATGATTAAGTCAATTCGCGGAAATATATCATTCATAAATTGCACAAACAATCATTATAAGTACGATACGATATATTATAATGGGAAAATAATTCAAACTAGCTGACCCGGCGCACTTAGTATCGCCTTACAATTTGTATGGGATAAAGAAATTGTAACTTTTACTAACTTCCCCTCCATTTTTGCAAAATTTCTCACCTTTTAAACTTTCCCTGGACTACAATGAACATTTTAAAACCAAAACCAGCTAAATCGACCAGGCCGTTCTCGAGTTTTAGCGAGACTAACGAACCACGATTCATTTTTATATATATAGGAGATAGTAGATAAAAACAATAAACAATCTACGGCCTAGTACAAAATTATACCAAACCTGGGTTCGACTGCGACACTTCTCTCTCGTCTATCGGGAGATCCCCTTCTGCTCTTTGGTCAGGAGTTATTTCTACAATTCTGAAACAAAGAAATAAAGATCAAGCATAAACTAGAACATTTAATTTAAGCTATAGATAACGAACGTAACTGCCATCGGTAGAATGACGAGTTGTAAAAAAAATATATATAAAAAAAATGTTTCAAAAGTATTTGCACATTAATTTTTCATGACGTCACACATTACGTTTTTGGCCAAAATCGTTGAGCTTACGCGCTGACTTCGTCATCTCTTCGACAGCTCATTGTTAAATGTTAATTGATTTCAATTAAAAATTATACAACGTTTTCTTTTTTACTAAACTTACATGTGATTCTCATTCTGTAATTTAGCGTACGCGTGCTCGTACGGGTGTTCCCGGCTCGTCGACGCCGCAGCGACGGCTTTATCGCCTGCTAACAATTTAAGATAGTATCAATATAACATAACACATAACATAACATAACATAACATAACATAACACATCACACTCAGAGCCCCTAACTAGGAAGAACCTGTATTTAGGGTGCCCGAAACACACACAGAGACGAACATCACACCCAGACCGGAAACAAACATCGATATTCATCATATCAATATTCGCCCCGCCCGGGAATCGAACCCGGGTGCACACGTTTACTCAGTCTACATCACTGCCAACTGAGCCACGGAGCAGACAAATATCAAGTAACTTATAGAATAAAAATACACGTATATAATACTCAGATTCCGTTACTTGGTACAATCTGATTCTAGGTCCTAAGGTTTTTAGCTAGACTCTAGGGCTGGGCTGACATTCACAGTCAACAGTCAGTGTTTGGAGTCTACTCGCTCGAGTTTGCACTCGGTTAAGCCGTTATCTAGTACAGATTTTCCTTGCTTGAGCAAACGCGCGTATATTGTGACTGTCTTGAATCTGAAGTCGGATCTCGCCTGTGTATCAATTTGGAGCAGAAAACGATTTAAAGTTACATTTTGTCACTTTGGAGGGAGTGCTACTCCGTACTTGACTCGACTATCAAGAATGTCTAGGATGCCCTTTGCTAACGATAAAAATAAAAAAATATATATATTAAAAGATCTTTTCAATTGCTTCAAAGCATTTTATTCAAGAATTTATTATGTATCATTGATGACCCTCGGCCCCTTCGCCACTGATTTCGTTCATGAATCGCTTATATCTATTTCGGTCGCAATCGCAAAATAATCAGAAAAATAATTTTATCACGCACGGTAGCCTGGTAACCTATCTGCGATCTACATGCACAAATCACTTAGGTATAATGCGTGTTTCTTATTTTAATCGATTGTAAAAAAAATAATTACCTACCAATCAATTGAATACCCAAAAATCGTGAAAACAAATGGTGGAATTCATTAAGGCCAGCTTGGCTGCACTAAGTACCCTACTACAGGCTTAATCAATATATATAAAACTCTTCCGTTACTGACTGACTGACAGACAACGCAACGGATTTTCCAAAATTCCGATGGGAACGGGAAAAAAAACGGGATTTTTGTTTTTATGAGAAATCTGCGCGAGTAAAACCGCGGGGCAGCCTCTAGTTTTTATTATATATTATAATTACTTTATAAATAGTTTAAGGTTCTTTTTTGTCCTTAGCATGAGTTAAGTATGACATCATGTAAGGATTGTAACTTCATAATTAGCTTTTCTTTGTCCAATGTCCAATTGTCCATACTCCATCAGTTTGTAACTGTATGCATTACTAACTGACCCAACAAACTTTGTACCTATTTACAAAATACCTTTACCCATACCCTCCAATATTATCCTGCTCATAGGTCACTCAAATAGGAAGTCAATTCAGTATCATAACATAAATAGTTTAGGTACCTTGGTCTAAGTTTACAGTGGCATATATTTCAGAGGTGGTATCAGCACTGTCATGCCGGCCCATGGGATGCGGTATCTCTGGCAGGCTGCGGTGACTGTTCTGTGTTGATGCCCTGTTACATTAAAAAGTCAATTAAATTGATTTCAGGGTGTTGCAAGCTCTAGATTTATTACTACTTATTAATAAGTCTTTTGAGGTTTATTAAAAAATAAGCAGATATTAACAATATGATTGTTAAAAGTCAAATGAACATAATGACTCATAGATGATTACAAAATAGATTAAATGGATTATGATTAAAAATAAAGTAGGTAGGTTGGTACATTAGTAAGTGCATATTTTACTAAACATTTGCGCAAGCCAGGCAGGAAGGAATCAACTTTGAATAAAGCTGGGGCTTACACAGTGCGAAACTAGTGCAACCTTTGTTTCATAAATAATTCTAAGCAAGATTATCTAGCTAGGGAGTCACAGATGCATATTTTTTATTTTGGCCATGGTTTAGAAGATATTAATTATTTATTGTAGTGGCAATAGTATCACAACCGTTCACCCTTAAGCTAAGAGTACTGCGTCTCAACTATGTCCTGAGATCATCCTAGTAAGCTTGCACAAAGTCAGTGTATTGCTGGCATTTTTCCTCAGTATATTCTTACTACCTAATTAATTACTAAATCCCCTCTTTGTTTTATCACCATGCTTAGTACCATTAATCACAATATAAACTCTTAATATGCATATTAAATAAGTTAGTAAGCAATTGAATGTAAAATGAATAATAATAATGTTGATAATATAATATGATATTATTAAAGTTATTTTGTTAATATTATTGTGCCAAGTACAAAATTTAAGTACAATTAATTTTATTTCAGTTTCAGATTTACAAATATGTTTTAGAGCAATATTGCATTTGCATTTCTATAACTCATTTTTTAATGGTGAATATTTAAATTTTATTAACTAGTCTTCCTGAATGACTTACATTATTTGGCAAATTTTTTTGTGAATTTAATTTATTGACATAGATTAAAGTCTTATCCTGTTAGTCAAATAAAACATTATTATTAAAAATTCAATGACAACATATATATCAATGCGTCGTGTATCATCAATATCAATACGTAGTATAAAACACAGTCGCTTCCCGCATCTCGGCTGCCCAAATTCAAAACCTAGTAACTGGTGTTTTTGCAAAAAACCTGTTTTTGTCATTTTTCGACTTACTAGGCGGTATCGATTCGATATGGACCTTAAAACACCCAGTTTCCTACGTAATTTTATAAATAAAATTAAGTAAGTCTACCCAATTTGGAAAAGTAATTAAAATTTCCATGAAGTACAAATTCTAAACATAGCATGTCGAATTACAAATAAAAAAACCTAGCAACTCAACCGACTTACTAGGTTATGAATTTGAAAGCTGACTTACTATGTTTTGAATTTGGCGCCGATTATAAAATCAATCAAATTTTGATGGAATTTAGTAAGTTAAAAAAACAGTAAGTCAAAGAAGGGAAATTTGGCTAAATTAACCCCGAGTCGTAACCAAATCGTAAGCAAAACTAAATTCTGCCACAAATAAACCGTTTGTATAACTTTTAAATAAATCAACTTCAAAAAATAACATTTGTCACTCGAAACGTACAACTAAAAATATAAAATGCTATAAAAAGTAGAGAATTAACTCAGAGATTGTATTAACTAAGTGTGAAATACTATGTTTTGAAATTGTTTTCATTATCATATTTGGGTAAATTTCCAAAAAAAAATATAGTGGGATCAATTTAAGTGTAACTATAACTTCTAAAACGATTACAAGTACTACAAACTAAAGTCAACAATACAGTCAAACTTTTAGTCAAACACCCAAATCGCTATTGCGTCTGGTTTCTTCAGGGCAACGAATTAAAGTGGCCGACCCGTTTTTTGGCTCTCCTGAACATTTTTGTTAAAACGAGTTACTAGGTTTTGATTTTAAGCAGCTGATCTGTCCCTATGTATGCTTATATCTTTAAAACTATACGACGGATTTTGATGCAGTTTTTTTTTAATACATAGAGTGATTCAAGAGGAAGGTTTATAAGTATAGAACATGCACAAAATACTAATTGTTTAGGCGGTACGAAGTTCGCCGGGTCGACTAGTTATATCCATAAAGCCCTGTTAAAAAATGTTAGATTCACTAAGTCATGCCAGTTGTTTAACAAACCGCTTAACGGATGCTGGAGTGGTGGGCGTTGGAGATGGAGCCTCCTCATCAAATCGGAGTTTGACCACACCAGCTGTACCGACTAACTCACTTCTGTTGCAATCACAAAAACAAGAATTACCTATCAGAGAATTTATACAGAAGAGACTAAGAAATAAAACAAAGATTGAAATTAAGAGAAGAGAATAACAAATATTATGAAAACTTACTTCTGATTAGAATTCTTGCAACCGCAGACACATGCTGATAGCACTGTGACAAGGGTCACAAGCACTGCTACGCTCAGACCTATTTCAATTAGAGTAAACATGGCTCTCAGAGCCCTAGGCACCGATACTTCTCCAGTCAAACTAAGTCACCCCCATTTAGTCAAGTAAACTCGGCAACTTTCTTCCATTTGAGCGAATTACACTGATGTGTCTAAGTAGGGCAGTAAGTAGGTAGTGCAAACTGCGGTCGGTGGGTCGTAACACCAACCACCTCCGCCACGAATTTTACAAGAACTACCTGTGTCCGTAAATCAATCACATGAGCACCACTAACGTCCTAATTATTATCTGAAACAGGTGCTAAATAGGAGCAAATGAAATAATGTGAATGGATTTTTACGCAAAGCTAAAAACAGCAACACCAACACAACTTAGAACCACAACAAAACAACATTATCATACACAGACTAAGGATTACATTATAAACAAAATTACTCTATGAAAACAACACCAACATCGGATCGGACCGGATTTGTACAGTGGCGGACTAGGTGGCCGTAACAGATTTGTCTATGGTTTCGTCAGCCCAAGACTGTATTACCAAAGACCAAGACCTATTTTGCAATACAGAAAAACCGGAAGTGTTACGCCGACCGTGTCCGCCACTGTACATACGAGGTACATACTTAAGTAGCGTTTCCAATCTTTCTGGACCGGATGGACGTAGAGTTGTGCGTGCTAACGACCAGTAATAATCGATCGACTCGAGTGATTGAGAATGATGATGTGGTTGGTTGAGATTGATTGAGACTAGTTGTTTGACAATTTTTCAATCAGTTTTTTTTTCGATTACTTTTGTTTCGAATTTTTGATGTATGTCGATGTTTTTCGGAACGAAAACCAAATTACCTACATTAAGTTATTACTACATACATTTATATTTTAAATTTGTGGAAACAAATAAACTACGCACTACAGAGAACATTTTTATAATAGCGAAGATTCCAGCATCCAACCTGCTCACCTTTGAATATCGTTAGAATGGCTAATTACAACCAATCGAACGATTATTCCTGGCAGGGTCAAAGTAACAGCCAAAACTACTCTTTCAACTCCTCAAACGCTTTTGGAGACCAAGGACAGACTTTGGGTAACAATTGATTAGCATTCTCATAATAATCCCATAGTTTGGTTAAGTGTGATAAGGTTCTAATCTATTTTCAATGTTCCAGATTTTCAGACATTTCCGAATGAATCACAGAATTTTTCCTACGATCAAGGGCAACAAGCTTTCCCGCCGAACAACAACCAGTACTACAATCCTAATATTTTTACCCCAGCACCCATCCCCGAGGAGTTGGCCACAGAGTCTAGTGACTTGGATGAACCACCTTTACTTGATGAATTAGAAATCTACCCTGATAGAATTCTGGAGAAGACACTTGCGGTTTTAAATCCATTTCATGGCCAGTCAAAAGCTGATGATGCCAACTTTCTTTTACGTGATACTGACATAGCAGGCCCTATAGCATTTTGTCTAGCATTAGCCATCTGCCTGTTTTTAGCAGGCAACAAGGCCCATTTTGGTTATGTGTATGGGTTGTCTCTGATGTCTGTGTTTCTAATGTACTTCTTGTTGTCTCTGATGAGTCGCTCAGAGGGTGTATTTACAGTACTAAGTGTGGCGAGTGTATTGGGTTATTGTATGTTACCAATGGTGGTTCTGGCTTGCCTGGGAATTTTTGTAAGTCTGAAGGGGGCCTTAGGAATGTCACTATCAGCAATAGCAGTTATTTGGTCAGCACTGTCTGCCAGCAGGTTGTTTGTTACCATGTCTGGTGACTCTGAACAAAGGCCATTGATTGCCTACCCCTGTGCCTTAGTAAATGGAGTGTGGGCATTGCTTGTTTTGTTTTAACTTCTTTTAGATTTATTTTCTTTCTTCTCTGAAAAAATTAATAGCATTTATAATTTAGCTTCTCTGAAAATATACTAAACCAACACAATGCTTAATAGTAAAATATAGGCCTGGGCTAAAACCTTTTCTTATTAGGAGCTCTTATTATTAAATTAGTAAGTACTTAAATCTTTTATCAAATTAAATTACATACATTCATACATTTATTTATTTACTAGAGGCTGCCCCGCGGTTTTTCCCGCGCAGATTTTTTATTAACACAAAAATCCAGTTTTTTCCCGTTCCCATGGGAATTTCGGGAAATCCTTTCTTAGTGCTCACCTACACTCTCTAAGGAACCTACATGCAAAATTTCAGCCCGCTACGACCAGTAGTTTCGGCTCTGCGTTGTCTGTCAGTCAGTCAGTCAGTAACGGAAGAGTTTTATATATATTGATAAGCAAATTGTAAATAATAAGATATTTAAAATTAAGTTTTTGGCTTTCATTTAAATTATTACATCCACTCTTCATAAAAATTCTAAACAAAGACATATAGTGCAACACAAAAATCTAGAAATTAAAACGTGGCAAGACTGATATTTTCGAAAATCCGAAAGAATCCATACAGTGTTGCCACTTTTTAATTTCTAGATTTTTGTTTATAAGAAGCATACGCTTAAGCCCTTTATAAACATAGTGATTTACCTTCTCTGGCCCTTTTTTTGAAGCATGTCCTTAAATGTTACCCATATTAAAAATAAAAATCACAAATATTTATAAATACATTATTCATATTTTATTTAACTAAAATTACATACGCGAATATAAGGTGGGTCTATCACTAAAGAAGTTTTTAAGAATCATCACTTGAGCTAGGGCTACCACTAGAACTGCAAATGTTTCACCAAGAGACCAGTAAAATACCCTTTCATTGAGGTCCTCTGCTCGCTTGCGACCCTGAGCCTCTCTCAATCTGTGGTGGGTTTGGTAGTCTATGATTTTGTTTAGAGCTGAGTGAAGTTCTTCGGCTGATGTCTCCAACTAAAAAAAGTTTTATTCAAGTTTAGCATTGCTTATTTCAATACAATAGGTATTTTATCTACTTGGATAAAAGCAGCAAATTAGCCAGTGTCAAAAAATAACACATTCATTTTATGTGTCACTCAAGCAGAGTAACTGACTGTCAGTCGCCCACATCAGTTCTACATTTTATTGGAAAAAGTAATAAATATTGAATATCTTTTTAATGATTAGGTACTTTTAAATTTGATTTTCTTTATTATTATTAACTGACTTCAAAAAAGGAGCTAATCAGTTTGACCTGAGGGTCTATTACGGCCGCTTTTGCAATATTGCTTTTTGTCCTCAAAGTGTCAAAGTCATTACTAAAAAAATGCAGTCGACGAAAAGCAATATTGCAAAAGCGGCAATAATAGGGCCTCTGTTGGCTATTGCCATTCACTATGAAAATAAGAATGAGAAACATTTTGACATGTGATAACTATACATTGCGGGTTTACGGCTGAATCTCTTGTGTAGACAAAATGATGTACATTAGTATACTTATCACATGTTAAAATTATTCATATTCTCATTTTCATTTTATAGGGCAACAGATGCCCTCTATGACTATGAATGTATGTATGTTTGTACGCAATTATCTTGCGTGTGGCTAAACCAATTTTGATGTGGTTTTCAGTATTTGTTACCTTCAAGAGAAGGTTTTAGTACAATTTTTAACCAACTTCCAAAAAGCGGAAGTTCTCAGATTATGTCTGAGTCAGTTCTTGAAATTACTTTATAGTTTTTCAACAAAAACAATAAAGTAATTTCGAAGAACTAAGTATTCTCGTTTTTTGAAATATCTTTGACAAAATAATGAAACAAGGTTTTTTAATTCCACTTCTGTTTCTCGATTATGTAAAACTTTGTTATATACTCAAAAAGGTTATATTGAAATTTCAGATCTCTACCTCAGAATTATTTGATTTAAAAATGCCTTTAAAAGTCTTTTAGTCTTAAGTACCTGTGTAAGGACTGTTGCATGCTCGCCCACTCCAGGAAGGGGTGCTTCCGGGCCCACATTCAGTTCCATGTATACCAGCTTGTGTGAGAATGTACTGAATTCATTGCTGAAGCAAATTGTGTAAACTCCTGAAAATTTCAAGAAGTTTGAAATTTCTAAATATTGAAGATGTAGTTTATGTATTATGAAACCTATATTGTTTTGTATTACCTGTGACTGGTGCAGTGAACTGGTGTGAGTCATACTGCATTTTCTGTTGTGTGTACAGAATTTGTTTGTTTGGCCCCTCAATCCTCACATCCACATCATACTGGCCACCAGTAATTACCTGTGAATTTGATGTACTGTAGTTTGCATTCTCACCTTACCATGACTCAAGCATGTCACAAAGTTTGCCATCAGTTATCCATTACCTTTATATTACAAATAAATTACTTTTTTCCCCAGTCTACACACCCCACACACCATTACATAAAGTTCAAAGTATTATACACAATGGATTATGATACATATAATAAGCTTGTCTACCTAAAACGAGCCACCGACCCTAATTAGTATTTTATTTAATATTTATCCGTGAGGACATTTTTGAAATATGAAGCAGAAGTTTAAAGGTTATAAGTTTTCAGAAGAATAATGAACAACTAACCGTGCTACTGGTAAAGCAATAATCGTTTTTTTAGTAAGTGAGAAGCGTATTTACCCATATTTACCTGATATTCTAATGACGAGGTCGTATCCTTTTCTATTTCTTGATGAAAACATTCCACTGCACTATCGGGTAGTTCAAACGTTAATTCGACACTTTTTGCGAGCATGGAATCAATAATGGTTGCTATAAAGGTAACTATTAAAAGCCGCCAATGCATTTTAAATAGTTTTTAGTCTTATTTCATGTAAAGTTTTGGTAAATTAGCTCTAAAAACTTTGCCGTAAATTTTAGGAATGAAATGAAGTTGAAGTTGAAAGCAGTGTTGCCAACGGTTGAAATAGCAATCTACCAGATAAGGCACCAGATAAACCACCAGAAAACAACTAACAAAAAAAATTCCGCCTCTGAAAACCTCTAAAATTTCCACGTATCTCTAGTTGGTCTGTGATTTCCACTAACATATACAGGGTGCATGGCAAATAAGTGAACATACGTAAATGGGGGACAGAGGTGACCCTTTTCTATGCGTTCTACCCCATATAAGACCTGGGACCTTTAATTTTTAAAGCATTTTTTAATTATTAATTTTTAAGAGGAACCTTTAACTTTTCTAAAAATGAACTAATTCGCAACCTTTAAATTTTATTGCCAACTAGACTCATACTTTTGTCTTTAAAAACTATAATGAGGTCTACTACAAAAAAATGAAGGGCAGTTAAAGTATATACAAAAAGATGAAAAATAAAAAAAATATTATCGACTTGGTATTAAGACGATATACGTGAAATAATAAATAAATAATAATAATAAATAATCAGAGAAACCCTGGTCACCGACATAGCCAAGCGGATAAGCTCGTTGAAGTGGCAATGGGCAGGTCATATAGCCCGCAGAACAGATGGCCGCTGGGGCCGAAAAGTTCTCGAGTGGAGACCACGGATCGGCAAGCGCAGCGTAGGACGTCCACCGACCAGATGGACGGATGATCTGCGCAAGGCTGCGGGTCCACGCTGGATGCAGGCCACCTGCGATCGGTACAGATGGAGAGCCTTGAGGGAGGCCTATGTCCAGCAGTGGACGTCCTACGGCTGAAATGATGATGATGATGACGTGAAATAAATCAAACGACCGAGGATCAAAGGTTGTCCTTTTCCCTCAAACATACTGAGGGAAAAGGACAGTCTTATGTCAGTCGCCCACATCGGTTACTACATTTTATTCGAAAAAGTAATAAATATTACATATCTTTTTAATTATAACTTTTAAATCAAATTTAAATTATCAGAATTTAATTTACTTCATTATCATTATTCCTATGTAGTTTCAACAAAAACTAGTCAGTAATTTCGAAGAACTAGCTATTCCCGTTTTTTGGAATGGTTATCTTTGACGAGATAATGTATCGAGGTTTTTTGATTCCACAAGTGTTTCTCAATTATAAAAAACTTTGTTATATCCTCAAAAACGTTGTTAAAATTCCAGATCTTTACCTCTTATAGATTAAGACAATTACTTGATTTAAAAAACCTTAAAAACTCATATAGCGTCTGAAGAGGGATTTTTAAAGAGAAAAAAAAAAAAAATGTTTTGTAAAGCGCCAGTAGATGACGTTATATGGCGTAATAACAATAACATAATAACACATCAAACTCAGAGCCTCTAACTAGGAAGAACTATCTAGATGCCCGAAACACACACAGAGACGAACATCACACCCAGACCGGAAACAAACATTCTTCTCCTCCACTCCAGTCGTCTCTCCACTGCTTCTTTCACGTCCTTGTAGGTCTCCACTCCAACCTTCTCCTTTATCTGCTTCATATAGCTTCCTCTCGGTCTGCCCGGCCCTCTCCGTCCTTCTATTTTCCCTTCTATTATGTTCCTTATATAATTGTCATGCCGTATTAAGTCAGTCCACATCACTAACAAAGCCAGAGCAGTCAAATTTGTTTTTTTTTTTCTGAGATGTCAAATTACAAAGCACTCATTAAAAAAAAGGAAAAATGTTGAAGTTCTACTAAATTTTCTAAAACATCTTTAGGTCAATATATCCTTTTGAACGGCATACCGCATTTCCAATGTTTCAAAACCTTCATCAGTTCTTGGTCTAATTTTTCCGCTAAAAAATCCACTAGCCACTAAGAGCAAAAATTTGTCACTAAATGGGGGTTCCAAACCACCAGATTTAGTGGAAAATGAACAAAGGTGGCCACACTGGTTGAGAGTTGAGTTGGACTAAAATTTGACAAACAAACAAATCAATGAAGACTGACAGTGCAGTGCAGTACACGTATTTGGCTGCGTTCAGTTTCAACTAAAAAGGATGTAAAGAAAAGTTTAATCTGTTCTCAGCTAGGGGACACACTAGTAAGTAGTGAACACTAAATTTTCTAAAATAAATCAAATATGAAGGCCGTAACAGATTTGTCTATGGTTTCGTCAGCCCTAGACTGTATTACCAAAGAACAAGAGCTATTTTGCAATACAGAAAAACCGGAAGTGTTACGTCAAAATTTCAAAAACCAATATTATAAAGAGGAAAGATTTGTTTGTTTGTAACGAATAGGCTCCGGAAATACTTAACCGATTTGAAAAATTCTTTCACTGGTAGGAAGCTACACTATCCCCGAGTGACAAAGGCTACCCATATTAGATTATCAAAAAATTAGGGATCCTTACTTAAACTCAAATAATGTAAGCCAAGGTGCAATATTTTTTCCGTTCTTTACAATTTTGACAGGTGGTTTGTTGTTGTTGTTTGTTTTATTCGCCCATTCTGGGCAGACAAAAGAACATAGTCTATAGAGCCAAGTCTTAATAGTATATTATATTCGTAACGAAGTAAGCCGGGACAGCTCGTTTTTTATAAAAGGGATCCGCCTTCCTTCAATAAACTGCCTGCCAATACATAAACTGAGAAATTCCACTTTTCGAAGCTATGTATGCAAAACGAATACTATTTTGAAAACACAAATCGGTTCAGACAAGTCAGACAAACGCGAGATGCCGAAACCTGTTAATCGCTGACAAACATACATAGGCCAAACTGATAACCTTCTTTTATAAATCGGTAAAAAAACAAAACGTTTCACCATGGAGTTAATAGGTCAACTTGTATGTACAAGTTCACATATCGTAACTTAGTCATGGCATGGACCTTTACAGTATAACAGTCGACCCGACGAACCTCGACCTATTACCTACTATACACATATTATCTGCATTTATTAAAGCCACCGTAGGTCATTGCTCTGATGCTACACAACGTTTTTAGTTTTTTTTACAAAAGCTTTCGAAGTACCTAACTTACTTCAAGTGAGCACGGTTCATTATTTTTCAATTTTGTTTTCAGGAATCAGTCCTGTATGTATAAAGATGCATACCGGGCGTTAAATTTTCCTCCACGAAAAAAAGTAACCGTGTATTTAACTTATTTATCCCATCCTACCTTAATTCTATTGTTTGTTTTTTTAAGAAAAAGCTGCGAAATATAAGATAGAGTTAACAGTAAAACAATACTTTATTTAAAATTGATTTCACAGGTTTTACACAATTAAAATGCGTTATTAATTAATGTCCTTTCTACAATATTTTTAAATCCACCACACAATTGTGTCAAAACGTTAGAGTGATTATTTTTTTAAATTAAGTTTCAGGTAGGTTTATTTAATTTTTTTTTGTAAATGGACTCAATTGATTTGATAAATTGATAGATGGATTTCAAAAACATGTTATCTTTTGTTTTTCTTTTGCGAAAAACAGTAAAGAGTACATCAAATAATGGCAAATAATAGATTCACTTTATTAACTTAAGTCCTAATAGATTAAAAATTAAAGTACAAAACCCCGGCTCTGGCGTAGAACAAGTTCAAAATACTGCGGGCATAATTTCTTAAGACGTAACATTTAAATGTGCTCAGGAGTGGTGATCTAATTGGTGTTTTTTTCAAATGCAGAGAATACTTGTTTGTAGGATGATTTAGAAAGCGAGCCCGGCGTCGGCGGTGGTGGTGAAGATCTTCTCGATGGAGTTGGCGTAGGCGGCGGTGCGCAGGTCCAGGCCCAGGTTGAACTTCTGCGCCGTCTTCATTATAGCCTGCGGAGTGCGGACAGAAACATCTTACTTAAAAGTTGAACAGATTGGTTTGGTTCGATGTTTGTAGCGATCAGTAGGCTGCCGTTGTCAGTCGAACGTGTAATACCCATACCTCATAATTATAACCTGAATTTTATTAGATTTTATCGCATCGCACCCCCCCTATGCCTAGCATCCCACACTTTTTTCTGTCCTTAAAATTATATATGTCGACAACTTTGAACCGAATTCAAAAAAGGAGGTTCTCAGTTTGAACTGTATGTATGTGTTATATATCTTTGTTTGTCTGCGATTATTTAATCAAATAATTCTCGAGCTTGTCCAATTGGCAATATAGCTCAACATCGTCTGCCATGTCAACTGCAGCCTAATTCTATCATAGCGAAAAAGTGCATGTCATAATAAAAATATAGAGGTAATCAAAAATTAATAATACATCGGTGAGCAAAGATAGAGTAATCGCGGGATCCACTCCCGAATTGGTCTTTTCAGCCACGAACATAAATGCCATCGCGGTGCTGTTTAATAATAATAATAATAATTACTGTTATTGCAATTAACAATGTTCGCCCCACTGGGAATCGAACCCAGGTGCACGCGCGTCTCAGTCGACGTCTCTGCCAACTGAGCTACGGAGCAGCAGTTTAAATGATCTGTGCTACTAGCAAAGCAAGGCGCGCTGACCCTGGCGGAGCGCTCCATGGTGTAGTCGAGGCCGGAGTGCACGATGTCCTTCTCGGAGGCGCCGGCGATCTTCTTCTGGAAGGACTCGGAGGGCGTGACCGGGATGCGCCCGCCCACGCGACCGAAGCGCCTCTCCAGCGACTCTTGTACTGATTCTGAGGGGAAATTAATGTATTCGTTTAAGTAAAAGTTAACCGGCAAACAACTGCACGCATAATATACTATTGAAAACTTGGCTGTATTTTCGCTGCTAAGTATGAGCGAATAACTTAAGCATCGCATGAGGCGCATCGTTTCACAGCACCGCCGAAGGGACAAGAAGTAGAGAGCGATCCCATCCGCTGTGGTGTCTGTCCTCTGTGGCTGGACTACGGAGGATTTCGGACGGTTGACGGGCTGATTAGATTTTTTTTATTATGAGTTGTGATCAGCTCATGAGTCATCAGATTTGTTTGATTATTATGATGATAAGAAATAGCCCTCCATTGAAGCGCCGCCTAATACATATATAGGGTACATCTTGTTCGAATTAGTGTAGTTGCTAGTATATTAACATTGTTTTTAATCAATTCTTGTATTTGCCGGTCCAATAAAACTAGCTAACTATCAAAATGTAATCTTACCCAATAGATGGTAGTTGGACTCGCGCTCATATTTGAAGGTGAGGCGGCCGTAGGAGACGTGGTTCAGGTTCTTGAGCCACTCGAAGAAGGAGACGGTGACGCCGCCCGCGTTGATGTAGAGGTCCGGGATCACGAGGATGTTGCGCTCGATCAGGATCTGGTCGGCCGCCGGGGTCGTGGGGCCGTTGGCTGCTTCGGCGATTATCTAACCAATTAAACATGCCATTTAACGCTGGTTTTCACATTTATTTTTATCATGATAGCTGTCATTTTGGTACGATTTAATAAACTGCAGATAGGCTGTTTTAATAATTTAACTAGAGGCTGCCCCGCGGTTTTTCCCGCGAAGATTTCTCATAAACACAAAAATCCCGTTTTTTCCAGTTCCCGTGGGAATTTCGGGAAATCCCTTCTTAGTGCTCACCTACACTCCCCAAGGAACCTACGTGCAAAATTTCAGCCCGCTACGCCCAGTAGTTTCGGCTCTGTGTTGTCTGTCAGTCAGTCAGTCAGTCAGTCAGTCAGTAACGGAAGAGTTTTATATATATAGATAACGGCGTATGCGGATAGCTGACACGGAGCTAGTAGTTGTTGCAGCACAGTAGTGACCTTGGCCTGTATCCTGTGCGCGTTCTCCTTGTGGATGACCTGCTCGACGGCGGCGGGGATGAGGATGTCGCACTTCTCGTACAGCATGTTCTCGCCCTCGTACGGCCGCGCGCCCGGGAAGCCCACGATCGTGCCGTTCTCGATGCGGTAGTCTTCGAGGGCCTGCAAATTTAAGATACATTAAGAAGTCGTAGCTAGCACGACTCAAGGCGACTAGTATACAGTAACACTTTTGTATGTGGTCTCGTGCGCACTGGACTGTAATACAAAAGAACAAAAGCTATTTTGGAATAAAGAAAAACCAAAAGTGTTACGCTGACCGAATCCATGACTGTACATAAACAATGTATGTATGGTGTTTTGATACTGTAGAATGCGAGAGCCCAGAATAGTACAGCTTACCCTACGTGTTAATGTTAATTGAAAAACCAAATATAATAAGACTTTGATAACTTAAACTGCAAAGCGAGCACCACTAAGGTAACAACGCTTACAAAGTTACAACGATCATCCCGGTTTGACGCGCGAGTGTGAGCGTTGGACTCTGTAATGTGCATTTTATCACTTTGGGAGCGAGTCGTGTTCGCGTACTTTGTATCGAGCGTGCACACATTAAACAAAACATACTAAACTAACAGGGACATTATTCCAGGTTGAATAAAATTAATCCTAAAGTGTTGGGATAGGATGTATTATAATTAATCAATAAATTTTAATCAAAATAATGGGCTTACGCACGATTGATTCAGCCGTCATTATCATGGGTAGTGTGGTTGATTTATGTTATCGGAAATTAAATTAAATTCATAAAAGTCGAGAAGTAAGGTAAAAAAATTGGTTGCTACGTCAAAAACCTATTTCACATTTGTCCTTAGTAATAAAGTATTAACAAAGATAACAAAATCTGTACACGTCGTACTGTTAGCACTCATCCGATTAGCGCGATACCTTTTCGCAGTTTTTCCTTAGCAATAATCAAATGGAAACAAAAACAATTACGCAAAAGTCAAAAATATTAAAGTTGATTGATAAACGTTGTTTTTTTTTCGTTATCGGCCAAACGTTATAAAAAGCTCATAATCTGGTGATCTCACCTCACGCGGCATTTTATCTCACATAAATAGTACCTAAATGATAGGCCTCCCGAAAAACAAGCCAATTCGTGCTGAATTGACTAAACCAACGCCCCTTTTCTTTATCAACGTTGAGTATTTAGTTTGCAGGTTTTCAATTCATTGTATACAATATTACAATCTCGGTACAGTCTTGTTCAAAAAGTGTTAAATTTTTTACACGCTACGCTACTGTTCCTGTGTTTCTATATTGCAAGAACTCTGACCTTCAGCTTAAAGATTTGGAATTTAAGTTTTAGGCAGATTAGAGAGCCGTTTTAAAGAGAATTTTTTTACATAAAAATTATGTTGTATCTAAGTACAATATAACTGTTTATACCATTCTCATGAAAATAGGAAATTGACAACATCCGGCTCATCTTAGCACCGCATTATGTTACTTTATTTGAGTCACGTTGTGTCAGCTAAATATAACTTTTTTAGAGCGCTGTCGCCCCGTTGTCATATGGTTCATTCAACGGAACCCATTTCATGATCTTGGTGATATCAAAGATCGTCATTCTCTCTGGTCTCTGGCCCTTTAGGTGTCGAAAGGTAGGTACAGTAGCATTTGTAGCTTCGCGAGCGTTGGCAATTTTATGGTAATTATTTAGACTGCTAGATGACGTCCGGTTAGTTAAAGTTTATTTTAGGGTCAATGCCCTCAGGGTTGTGGATGGCGCCGTAGTGCCCGATGATCCCACGATGCAGATAGCGGTACGGGTGCGCAGGCCCACGTTACCAAAGCATATTAGGTTTCAGTCAATAATTCGTCAAACAAATTGACGATTTAGACCGATCTAGCTGGCTTCTGGTACGGCAGTAAAGGTTTACCTTAGGGTCGATGCCGTCAGGGTTGTGGATGGCGCCGTCGTGCTCGATGATCCCGACGCAGGTGGCGCCGGCGCGGTGCAGGTAGCGGCACGTGTGCAGCCCCACGTTGCCGAAGCCCTGCACTATGAACGTCTTGCCGCCCCAGCCCGGGGTCGTGCCTGCGGGAAGGTTACCGGATGTCGATCATTCAAGGTTAGGTGTTTCCCAAAATCGCTAAGGCGACACTAGTGAAGCTTTAATGGGCGCAAGCCTCACACTCCTCAGTCGCCGCCCCAAGCGACGGGAATTGCGTCAGGCATTTTGTAGCATTGACTGAATTACTGACTCAGGGTAAAACCAAACTTGTACTTGTACCAAAACGAAAACTTGGTCGTCAGATCGTCATGAATTCAAAGAAGTGTCACTAAAAGGTGCCTAAACCAATTTTAAAAAAAATATTGCAATCAAAACAGTATTTAAAATTAATATTTTAGGAAACTGATAAAATAAAATTCATAATAAGTACTTAATTGAACGAATAAGTCCTACAATAATTTCTTACCAATCATGCTCATGTAGTTAGCCTCATTGATGAAGTTCTCGAGACCGTGGAAGACACCGCGTCCCGTGGCAGACACGCGCCCGTGGATACCACCCTGTGCACGATCATCGTGATTTACAATATTCAAGATCACCATATCAGATGATAGACTTCCACTACTGGATATAGGTCATCTGACCAACTTGTGGGGGCTTTGCCTACTCTCGAGTATTCCGTCGTGCGCTTTTACAACTTTTAATAAAACAGAAAATCCAGAAGTAAAAAGTACACACTTTGAACATCTTTTGTGAATGAAATTCAGCCTTGGAAATTGGTCATGTATGTAGGTAACCTAAACAAATACCTGCTAAGTAAATTTACCATATTCTCTCGTGCAGCACACATCACAATAGCAGAGCATAAACCTACAAATGATAAGAATGTGTAAATTTATGTGAAAACAGGATAAGAAACTCTAAGATATATTTTTTTTGGCATAGCTAGTTAATAATATTTGAGTAAGGTACAAAAATAACTCATTGCACGACAGAAGGTAATTAGCGTAAGCTGACATAAGAAAAAGCTAGAGTCAAAAAAAATCATTTGTCCTAAGATATTTTAAGTTTTTTTAAAACCATAAGTATACTTTAAAACCTTTTTTGACAGGATTATTAAGACTTCACACCTGTTGCGATCAAACTGCGGCTGGATTTTAGAATTCTTGAGGTTAAAACTGGGTTTCATTTTCACTTTTCAATAAATTGTAAAAAAGCGGTTTCATTTTAAATATTATAAAAAAATTACGTAATATGAATTACTAACCTGGTTGATGGGTTTGCCTGTGACGCAGGCGTGGGCGTTAATGTCCTTGTAACCGATGGTCTTCGCGTAAGTATCCGCGATCCAGGACATCTCGCGCTCGCCCGTTCCCATGTCCGGCGCGGGTACGTCCACGCCCGGCCCTGGTCACGATAGGTATTTAAATATGATGATCATATTAAGTAAAAGTCGTGGACGGAGAGTCGAAGTAAGATCGACATACGCACGCATGTAAATTTGTCTAACAATTCAGTTAGACCAAGATTTCCTGATTAGACCATAGGGGTGTTATCAAAAAATCCAGTGAAGGAAGACGGGCGCAGAATGGACATCGATTGGACAGAACCAAGATGCTTGCAAGTTATAGGGAGATCTTATTCCCATATTTGAATATCAAATATCTTATACCTTGGAGCCTAATTAACTAAGCTAGTTGACACTACAGACATGAACAAGTAAACAATCAAACGCGGAGGCCGGGGTTGTTTGCTCAATCAGCTAGGCTTGAGATTGTGCGTAAACAATACACTTAAGGCGACCTACTTATCGGTGTGAAAAATTTATTTATCTTTATACTAACAAGGTGAGGGAAATTAGTTTTAAATAAAAGTAGGTTCTAACTTATTAATGTGTGTGTCCGTGTTATATTGTAATTAAAAGAATAAACCATTTTCTTAAAGATAATTTCTTAATCACAGGATATTTTATTAGGTATTCTATGAACGTATCCGGTAATCGAACGATATGAAAAAAAAAACTATAAGTAATAAATAGGTAAGTATGTGTGCTAATTCAACAACAGTGATTAATAAAATAATATTATGTAGGTCAGTTCAGAACATGTTTGTTACATAAAATGAAGTGTAAATAGGTGCATTACAGGTGTTTCAATCACTAGAGTAAACGAGGTCATACAATATGTACGGTGATATCGTGTTTTTCCTACGACCTGACCTGTGACTTTTTCAATTGAATTCAATGATATCTTATGTCTTGATGTGTCTTGGCATACGAAATGTTCTTTTGATTTTTACGTAATATATGTAACCTACCTACTGGCATGGACACAGACAATTTTTTGTATCATTACTTATTGTGTTAAAGCAGTTAAAGGCTTTCAGAAGGCAATAACGGAAAATAAAATTCAATTCAAACAGAGATAATTTAGTTATTTTTTTTAAATTATTTCTCACCATTTTTATGTTGTATGAATGTCGATTTGTTTTCTTGTCTAGTCCTATTCTTAAAAACGGTCATTCGAGTTAATAATTCCAATTTGCGTAAAAAATGGTCGCTTATACTTAACAATATCGCTTGTAAAAATATAAAGAGAACCAGTCCCTGTTTTTGTGTTTTATTAAATTTTATTTATTAATATTTAATTTTAAAGGCTTAAAAATTTCAAGTCGTTCAAACTTCGAGGTCATGCATGAATTTGTGAGTCACATTTTTTCTAATTAACCGACTTCAAAAGAGGAGGTTATCAGTTTAACCTGTATGTATGTATGTTTGTCCGTGATTATCTCGCGTTTGGCTAAACCGATTTTGATGCGGTTTTCAGATAAGTATGTGTTACATTCAGTAGAAGGTTTTGGTACCTATTTAACCGACTTCGTAAAAGAGGAATAGTGGGTTTGTTAAGTCCAATAAATGTATGGGAACCAATATTTTCTGCATTAAAGCATGAAACTTGGCACAGTTGTTGCTTAGGTGGCCCAGACTGAGAATCGCCCGGGAGGGAGCGGAGACCCCCCTCTGGGGGGCGAGGGGAGGGGGTGAGGTTTCCTTCTACCGCGCGCGCTATCGATCCCTATTGCTGCTATTTCATAGCTACTAGGGCAAGTGTGGTGTCATTTTCGGATAATTTAAGGATGAGGAATCCATTTCTGGAACAATTTTTTTACATTTCTATACCAAAAAAATTGGAATTTACCATAAAATAGATAATTGTCGACGCAAAAAAAAATCTTCTAATGACGATATTTTTTGAATGAGTATAGATATACTTCATACTTTGGGTTCGATATACTTTTTGTTTATATTTATGTGTTAAAAAAAATAGTAAACACTGCGCGGAAGAGGTTGTAAAAATATTTAATGCCTAATTTCGGTTTGAAAATTACTTGGTTAATTCAAATTACTACCAAATACTGAACAGGGTCATTCAACCTGTGATAAATAACAATTTTCTGTATTAAAACATAGGTTGTATAGGTACAAAAAAATACATTTCTCATACATTTATCTACCCAATTAGCTGACAAGTATGTATGAAACAAAGGATTTTTTTGTGCTTTTGCCTCTGAAAAGAGTTGTTATTTACGATATCGGAAAACAGCTTAAGGAAGCGAGAGCATCGGAAGTGGACCTGCATAAGTCTCGACGGTGCACTCAAAAAAGAGAAATAGACTTCATCCATCACGTCGACATATAACCGCATTGACAACTTCTCAAGAACCCATCATTTACATCATCCACGCTGCGCCCTAGACAATCGAAACGGTTTTGGAGTTTTAATTGAAAGAGTTCCGAGTTTGGGTTTTGGTCTACCGGTTTTGCCGGTCTAAGTGTAGACTTTACCAGTTGCGACCTTTCGAGCTTAACATTGATATCAATGTGTCCTGTACCAACAGTGATTGCTTCCGGTTTTAACCGCGTTGTTCACAGACATCTTTCAATATACGGTTTTATGTCGACATGATGGATGAAGTATATCTCGTTTTTAAGTGCACCGTCGGGACTTATGCAGGTCCACTTCTGATGCTCTCGCTTCCTCAAGCTGTCTTGCGATATCGTAAATAACAACTCTTCCCAGTGGCAAAAGCACAAAAATTTTATATGTTTCATACATACTTGTCAGCTAATTGGGTAGATAATGTATGAGAAATGTATTTTTTTTGTACCTATACAACCTATGTTTGAATACAGAAAGTTGTTACTTATCACAGGCTGAATGACCCTGTTCAGTATTTGGTAGTAATTTTAAGTAACCAAGTAATTTTTAAACCGAAATTAGGCATTAAATATTTTTACAACCTCTTCCGCGCAGTGTTTACTATTTTTTTTAACACATAAATATAAACAAAAAGTATATCGAACCCAAAGTATGAAGTATATCTATACTCATTCAAAAAATATCGACATTAGAAGATTTTTTTTTGCGTCGACAATTATCTATTTTATGGTAAATTCCAATTTTTTTGTATAGAAATGTAAAAAAAATGTTCCAGAAATGGATTCCTCATCCTTAAATTATCCGAAAATGACACCACACTTGCCCTAGTAGCTATAAAATAGCAGCAATAGGGATCGATAGCGCGCGCGGTAGAAGGAAACTTCACCCCCTCCCCCCGCCCCCAGAGGTGGGTATCCCGCTCCCTCCCGGGCGATTCTCAGTCTGGGCCACATAAGCAACAAGTGTGCCAAGTTTCATGCTTTAATGCAGAAAATATTACCTTTGGTCGTTAACAAACCCACTAGAAGTGCTCAGTTGATGTATGTGTCAGTTTATTGAAGGGGGGTTTGTAAAAAAGAAATTATTCTTATTTCCCTTTTTTTTGTCATTATAGGGCTAGCTTCGAGCTATTTAAAGTTGCAGGTGGCATGGGGATTCATTGCATGGGGATACACTTGCTTTTCAAAAAAAGAAACGACAAAATATAAACTCACCAATGAATCCCTTCTTGGCCAACTCGAGCGTGAAACGGCGAGTGATCTTCTCAAGCTCATGCTCAGAATACGCTTTGGGGTTGATCTTGATACCAGCCTTAGCACCTCCGAATGGGACATCGACGCACGCGCACTTGAAGGTCATCAGTGCTGAGAGCGCCTTGACTTCGTCGCGGGTCACGTCCAGTGAGAATCGAATACCTGTGAAAGATTAAAGGCTCCAGATCAGAGGTACACATTTTATTTTTCTCATTTCTTAGATCACTTTCCAAATTTCGCAGGTTCCGGAGGACCTTTATACCATATTCCCAAAGCTTAGCTAGATAACTGTTTGTTACGCCAACTTAACCCCTTTAGTGAACCGTGGACATCTGGGGGTCTACTTCGTGCACTTTGGGAAATACTGATTAAGATTAACGTGAGACTAGGTAGGTATTTTAATAACGGTGATTTATAGGCAGTATAGGTAGTACACGTACGGCTTACGGGATAATATTAGTACATTTAAAAATAGTATCATCGTGATATAAAATGCAGGTACCTAGTCATAGACAATCTAATATTAGAACTGCACTATTCTATTTTTATAGCAAAGCTGACCTATATTTACCTACCGATTGAAATGTCAGAGGAATACTCTGCAAAAACTATTATTTTACAATTTTAATGTTACAAAATCATAATAGAATAATGAGCAGAAATAATAATAATAAATAATTATTTTAAACTTGCACAGAAACTCAAAACAACATTTAATCATCAAAAACAATAGGTAAATTAATTATGCGACCTTAAACTTGTTCTATGAAGATAACCTTTGAGCTAGAAACTCAAAATCTATGACGATGATAAATGAGGCAATATAATTATACCAACTTCATAAATAGGCAGTAAAAAATATAAGTCAAATATTTGTCGCTTCAAGAAGACTAACATAAATCTTGGCATGGATCCTACTGTGAATGTAAAAATAGTTTAACTTCAGTATCTTTGTTAGTGTAAGATCTATACGAATACAAATATTTCATTTCAGTTGGTAAAGTACCAGTCATTCATTATCATTACATAATACAACATGATATCTCAAAAACAGCTTTAGCTTGGGACACTTAAATATTTTGAAATAAAATCCCGAATGTCACTACACTTTACAAGGTTGTTTTGATCGAAATTATTTACCGAGATCATTATTTCAAATTAGATCCACGCGACGACTAGATATTGTTATAACATTATATTTCGCAAGTATTTATATTATTTTCTAAAATATAGGTATCGGTAGTTCATTATATAATGTATGATCGACGCGTGCGCACGTCACAACCACACCTTCCCCGCAACACGACAAACGACACGGACGCAACCCTAGCAACATGGTTGTTAGGCAATCACTCTTACTATTTCTTATCAGAACTCAGATAAAAATTAATAACCTAATTACAAAGAAATTGATAGAATCTTGATTGAGCCTTTAACACTTATTATTTTAAAATATGATACCATAGAGGTATTATAGAAAGAACTTCCGAAGTAGCTGTTCAATTAATTTAGTTTTAGTAGCCATCTATTTAGTTTTTTAGGGTTTCGTAAAAAGACACGTGAACGAACGAACCAGAAAAACTACTGATCGGAATTTGATGAAAATTCACATTAACATGGCTTAGAAATCAGAACGGCCAATATCAGAATGCCTATTTATCAAGTTTGTCCAAAAGCACTTGCAAAAAAGCCAGCACATACAGACCACACCCCTCTATTTAATCTCACGATTCTTTTTTACAGACGTCATACTTCTTGGCTCATATACCATTTTTAGGTAAAAATATGTGAGTGTGGCCAATGTGACGAAATATGGTCCCGTGGTCCAAACAAATGAGAAACTGCGTGGATAGGAGTTATTAGGAGTTTTTTTGACATAAAATTGTTAGAAGACCTACCATACCACAATGAAACATGTTTAGTGATCATCAAACTTTAAGCGGATTAGATTTTTTATGGAGGGAATATTTTTAATTTTTTACTAGCTGTCCCGGCAAACTTCGTATAGTGCCTTACAATTTTATATACAAAATAAATAGTTGTTTTTTACCAACTTCCCATCCATTTTTCCATATTTTCTCACCTTTTAAACCTTCCCTGGCCTACTAAGAACATTAATTTCATAACCAAAATCAGCTAAATCGCAGCTGCCGGTCTCGAGTTTTAGGGAGACTAACAAACCACGAACACGATTAATTTTTATATCAATACATAGTATAAAATTAAGTCGCTTTCCGCGTCTGTTCCCATTTATGATTAAATCTTTAAAATTATTGAAGCAATGAAAAATATATTTAGTATGATTTCATGTGCTCAATTGTCTTTATTTATGGCACCTTACATGCCTGCCTCATACTAGAACCTGACACACTTACAGATCGGACAAAATCTGAATAATATGTATTCTTCGCACGGACCTAATCACTTCTCAAAGTCGTTTTGGTTAAAAAAAATATGCTAAAAAACCAACGACAATCAGTGAGTCAAGTGAAGCATTAATGACAAATTTGATTCTAGTAGATTCGATCACTCTGAAATATATCCAATATTTTATTTTTTACTACTAGACTACTTTAATGTAGATTGACAATGATTATACAGTAACATTGAGGTCACCCACGGAGCACTCATTTTTTAAGGAAGCAAGCTACACGTATGTTCCTATAATTGATTATCATGTTAAAAAAATCCATAATGAATATGATTTCAACTTACGTAAGTAAACGAAATAAGGTAGGTACCTAAACACCGTGTGGGTCTAAAACAATAGAATCGCTATTTTGTTACGGCACAGTGCTGGAATAGGTATGTAAATTACAATTTGCCTTGACTGGAACTAACATTATAGTTTGATACGAACGTCAGAGCAGTAGGAAATAATTTTGAACACATTAATGAGTAGGTCACGTGTTTGAAGGTATAATTAATCGAGTATAATGATTGGAAAAAACCTAAAGCAAAAAGGTGAGACAATTAAAACAAACAAAAGAATTATGTAAGTGAACAGTACGCACCTCCTTTAGTGGGCGTCCTGTGGGACGAGTGCTGGGCCCGGTAGCCGTGGATCATTTCATAATCCCCGGAGTCGCGGCGCAGCGGGAACTGGATCTCAAGGATGTGGTCGCAGGGCTGCATCATGCTCAGGATGCCAGCCACCTTCTTCTTCTTCTCCTCGATGGATACCCTAGACTTCATGTCCTCAACCAGTTTATTCTCGATGACCTGGCAGGCGCGGTGGAAGAAGTACTCCACCATGTCAAAGAAGCGAGGGTTGGCGCTGGTCGGGATGTCCTTGAGTCTGTCCGGGATCTCGTGGCTGGCGTAGGTCCGGCTAGAGACATTATTGGTGGCCGCCGGGACGAGTTTGAGGCCCGTATTGACCGCCTCATTTTGGATTGAATTCTTAAGTGGCACTACCGATTTTGCGATATTCTTGATGTGCAACATCTTAAATTCTTAATTAAGTACTATATACGGTTAAATATAGGGTCGCCCTACACTAACTAAATTATAAATACACAAAAATGTAATATAGAAGGCGGTAGAGACGACCCGCCCCGGTGAAATCACTGAATAAAGGGACAGACAGCAGGCGGCAACCTGGCAAAAAATATGAAGCCCCAAAGTAGCACTGCAGATTTTGTGTCTCGTTCCGTCTCAGCTGTGTAAAGAGAGCCGGTGCGGACACGACGAGTGCGAAGTTAGGTAGGTCAGACGTTAGCTCCCAATTTTTTTTCTTTTGTAAATGGCAACATGGCTTTAAATGTTGGAAGTGTAATACAATCTAATATGATTAATAGTTGACCACATTGTATAAAGTGATTATAATTTGCACATAAAAAATCAGTTAAATATAAAAAACAAATGAGCAACAATTAATTTAAACTATACTTAATAGCAATGTAAATCAATCTTGAGCGTAGTGTTCAAGTCTATGAAATTAATACTGTGGTAACGCCACCAGATGGCGTATGGTAGCGTGAGCATTTTTTTTGACAGACCCAGTTGTCATCATTGTCATGTGAATCGTTTAGTGTAGAGAGTAAGCAAAGAAGCAGGTCAAATGAAATTGCGTGTTATGGATATAATTTATATGAAAAAGGTAAGCCAAAATTAGATAGCAAATGATTTGCATATTTCCATACATACGTCGCGATGCAGTTTTACTACGCGCTAGCAGTTAGTTACCGACACTTCGTGCGTTCGTCTTACACAAAGTAAGTAATTTTTATTTAAAGCCTATGCTATCAATGTTTACGTTAGGTGCATTTAATTTGATACCTTGTTCTCCATAGCCTTGAAAATGACTGCGACAGACGATGAAGAGGGGCCTGATAATATAAACGAATTGCCCGACGAATTAGTCCTTTGTATATTTAAGCTCCTGTCTCTCGAAGAACTTCTACAATGCGAGGGCGTCTGCCGGCGCTGGAGGAAGCTGTCGCGAGACGCCTCTCTCTGGAAGAATATTGTTATTGTTTATTCTGGAAAGCCAGGCCAAACAGAGGTCAGCCAAAAGAATCTCCAAATATTATCAACTCACTGTGACTTCATCAACTGCATCAAGCTGCAGTATGTCTATAACTACACATTCATGATGAGCATCCTGGAGAAATGTCGCAACCTCACCTCTTTGGAGCTCGTCATGTGCCGGGTCAGTTCCGACTTTGAAAACACTATCAAAAATTGGCCCAGACTGCAGAAAATAAATCTCAAAAACTCACTGATGCTTCAAACAAATTCAGAAATTACAATCGAATTTGCAAATTTTAAAGATCTAAAATACTTAGCTTTATCTGATTTTGGATTATCATCAGAAAATTGCAGGACATTGATACAATGTAAACATTTGAATCATATTTTTATAGAGAAAATTAAAAATTTAAGTTTGGATGACGTGAAGGAGCTAATAATTTCCAAACAGAAGAATCTCGAAAGTTTTCACATATATGGAGGAGAATCTATTGATGATAAATGTTTAAATTTACTGTCTAAATGTCTTAATTTAAAAGACTTGGCTATAATAAGATGCGAGGCTCTCAGTGATGAGGGGCTGCTGCCTGTGGCTTGTCTCAGGAACATAGAACATTTGCAGATTTGGAACAATGTAAACTTCAGTGAGCTGGCTTTGCTGAGCACACTGGGCAGCTCTACCTTGTTCAAACTAAAAAGCTTGAGTTTATCTAGGATAAGAAATATTTCACCCGTGATAGTGGATGTGATATCGGAATATTATACAACGTTAAAGTTTTTAGCACTTTATCAATGCCCTAGAATAATTAATACAGACTATGAGAAGCAATTGAAATCCAAGTTTAGAAACATTGATGTTGTATTGTACTAGGAAAGTATTAAGATTTAGTATTTAGATCCCATTCAGCAAATTATACTAAGTTGTTCAATATGGGATATCATCAGGCCACAACTCAAATGGCTCTTGAATATGATTTGTCAATAAGAGCAATTAAATTATTGTGATTTGAATTGTATAAAACACGTTATGTTTCTTGATTGACATTTGGATAATATAATAGTATACATGTGTATAATTATTAAATAAACTCTTGTTTATGTAGTTTCATTGATTCAAAAGTAGAATAAAAAATAGTTAAACAAAAAACAAACAAAACAAATCAAACCATAACATGAATGTCAGTCAGCCTAAGGTCAGCAGCATCAAAGCTTACTAAATAAGTTACTGAACAATATTTTTTGACAAAGACAATTTAAGCCATTTAAGGTGCCTTAAACTAATCGCATTCAGTCAGATGGTTCGTTTACAAATAATAAAAAAGCATTGAAAAATAAATTCAATAATTGATCAGTGTTCTTAACATCAATTTATTCATAAAACATATATACAAGGGATAATCACATTTCCTAACATTCGCAGACGCTCAGTCGTATCACAGCTAGATTATTCCCATTCTGGTTTGGTTTCGAGAGTAACAATCATCGATTTCTAGATTACTAAAAATTCCTATATAAAGTAATCGTTTATTATAAAAAAACGAAAAAACTGTCGTTTTTACAAAAACACACATAAACAAAAAGTGGTGGAATAGATTATAACTAAACAACACACAAAACACTAGGACTTTTAGAACAAAAGAGTGGCAATAAGGATATACTTAACTAAAACATTGGTGTGTAACATGTAATTTATCCGTGTGTGTGTTAAAGATTGAGTTAAAAATAGTTCATTAAGCAAATATACACATTCAAGAAGCTTTTGGTTTTATGAAATAGACACAACGCAACTCATACTACACCCGCACTTCTTGTTAGCCAAACGAGTGAAAGTAATTAATTTTACACGTGGTTCCATAGCATTGCCAAATGCACATTCTCAGAGCTGCCACATGTGGTTCACTCAAACGGTTTTATAAATAATACATTTACTTTCGATAAAACTACCTACATATTTCTTAAATTGGATGACTTTTGATTTTATAAATTCGGTTGGATCTAGCTCAGGTTATTCACATGGTATTTAAAATAATAATATTCGAATTAAAGATTGATATTTAATCGTCTAGACAATTAACAAAACACTATTTAAATTGTAAATATAGTTATATAAGATAAAAATGGAATGGCTGTGTCGCGCGAAGTAAAAGAAAAAAAAACTGTTGTTTTAGCTGTACTTATTGGTCTGAATGATTCTTAGTCTACTATGGCATCGGAACATGCACACAACAATTCTAATAATTATAAAAATACAATTGTATGTAATAATGTTTAAAATGTTTTTGTTTGCAATATACGAAATAAGTCACGAATAAAATTATTTATTACACAAGTATCTACCTAATTATATATACATAGAATGCAATGTTGTGTAAACTTGTAACGGAAATAAGGACTTTATCGGCGTACTCGATTTTCTATAAAATACAATACTACATAAGTAAGTGTGCTACATGCTACGTATAGTATAATATTCCGGTACAAGTCACATAGGACCCTTTCACAATAAATGCATGACGATGTCAATTCGTCGCGTACCATAAAATTTAACAAAATCAGCCTGTAAACCAATTTCAATGTAGGTTTCGTGATATGTTGTGTTTGTGATCATTTATTGTGGAAGGTCTTGCAACGGCATCAGAAGGAACTGTAAAATGCAATTATGTTTTATAATGAATCTATGTAAGATTTATGTTTACACATATCACACACACTTAAACTATAAACCGTTACTT